>JAWWEM010000010.1:6200699-6251735 GCA_035582935.1 Ormyrus thymus
TATCCCGCGGTTAATACAAAACATAGTAATTTTTCTTTCATTTATAGTAAATTTTATTAGAACATTTTTCTCAGTGTGCGCATTTTAAAAAGAATTCTGGACTGTAAATAAAACTAGCTCTCATTCCTCGTTATCTTCTAGGCGTCTAATTCATTCATCCGGGCTTTGCGGCACCAGAGGCAGCGCATTCTTGATGAATTAAAAATCCCGGCATTTGGCTCCGCTCAAAAGACAAAGGATAAAGAGCGATCGTGCAGACTTTTCCCGGGGTAAGCCAGAGAGGCGCGTGAGCTCGGCAAAGTAGCAGCGTTACGTGCCCTCGTGCGCAGCCAGACGCGAGCCACGTACATACCTCACAACTGTGAGAGAAACGCGAAATCGTCGACCTTAAGCCGATACAGTGGCAGACACGAGCAGCACGCGAGATTCTTAGGGAGAGAGAGAGAGAGAGAGGAGCATTGAATACAGTTTACTGGAGCATAACAGATACGTGCGAGAGGCAAGGCTCGGAGTAATCCCCGGCTGCTGGTATTAAAACCGAATGCATTTATAACGGGCCTCTGCTCGCTGCAGCAGCCAAGGCGGGGGGGAAAATCAAAGGCTAAACAGGGAAGAAAGACGAGACAGAGGTTACACGCTTGTGCACGTGTATTAAATACGAATTTAACTCGGAGCGCCGCGTGCGCGCTGCGAATATAGCAGCCGACCCGCACACGAGTCGACTTCCCGGCCGCGCCGGGGGAGGAGCCCCCGATTGCGCGGGAGCTGCTCTCGCCTAGATGCACTTGCACTCCCGGTATTTGCAAGACGCGATGCCGGCTGCACTCGCCCGTTAAAACATGCATCCCCCTCTGCACGACGTGTCTGTAATTAAACTTTGATTATATCTGCGAGAGAGACTCTGCTCAGTTCTGCTCTCGCGCTCCCCGCTGTCGTCGACGCGGGAGAATGTGCAAACCCGCGTAAGTCATTTAGCTCGATTTTTGCTCTCCCACTTGCCCCAATGAAATTCAGCCGATGACTATTTTAACGTTACGTCAGGCGAATCAACGAAATAAGTGAAAAATCTTTACGGAACTCCTGCAGTAGTCCCGTCGGAGCGAGCCGCGAATATTGCGAATTCACGATAAACGATGGCCCGGCGAAAAGCCGGATTATTTATTGTTTATACGTAGCCGGGGCGCATGAGCGGGTGATCGATGCCCGCGCGAAGATGCCTGACTTTTGCCCGGGAGCAGCATGCGTGCATTGTGCGCGCGGGGCTCGATAGTCGTTCGCTCCCAGAAAGTGTACTTTATATCGGCGGCCTCGCGCTCGTTTCGCGCAGGTGTCAGCAAACGAGTCTCATATTTCTAGCGGCGCAGGCGCCCGCCCGCGAGAACCCCCTTTCCGAATTCCCTGACAAATAACCCAAATAAATTCAAATTCCTTTGACATCGAGCGTGTCTCGAATGCGACGCGAGCGCAAAACAAAGGCCAATCATCGGCCGTATACGCTTTTAGCCCGATTAAATTTTCGAGCCACGGCTCCGCTTCTGATTTTCAAAATTTCCAGCGCTCCGCTCGCGAGCTGATTTTAATCGCGTCCGCGATTTGTTTTCGTTGATTTTTTGTGTTTCGCCGCGCCGGAATTTGCGAAAAAAGAGGATATCGGTTTTACAGCGCGCGGCCGCCTAGTATAGTATAGCAAATTAAAAGTGACATTTCCCCAGTCTTTCGGCGGAGATAAATTTCAATACCGTTTTTATACAAGCCGCATTAAATTTCGCCACAATCCCGGAAATTAACTGACGCGGTATTTACACAGGAATTCTGACGAAAAAAATCCGTAGACTCCTCCGCAATAATACAGCCGTATTTTTCATCATTAATCGTCCGTCGATTCCGCAAAAGTTATTTCCGCGATTCGGCGGGAAATCGGCGCATAAAAACGCGTGTGCCTTCATACGGAGAGAATCGAATGGAATTATACCATACATTCGCAGAAGGCCGGGGTAGAATTCCTGATGCAGGCGCGGAGATATAATGATTATGATAATCCATCGGCGCTACGGCAAGAGTACACATATTTGGTCTAGCGTTTGCCTGTGCCCGGGAATCAATTGCTCGCTGCTTGCGGATTAGTGCGTTTGATGCGATTCCTCCCTCATAATTTATCAGCGAGCGCGACGGCGGTGGCTCTTGTTCTTCGCCGCGCATTTTGCATGCCGGGCCCGCTTGGATTTCCTCCCGTCGCCCATTAAATATTCGATCAGCGAAGGCCCGGCCGATAAGCAACGACGAATGAGGCATAACTCGATGGTAATGCAGTATACACAGCACTTATCGTAAAGCAGGCCAGTCGATTTTCGACTATGTTACGCTCGAGGGCTGACCACCGCTGCTTCGGCAGCTTATCGATCCGCTGGCTTCGCCTCTCTGTGTACGTATGTATACGTGGAGCTCCGCGAGAGGTATAGGCCCAATAAATTTTCGCCCTCGAACCGATTCAACCAAGTTTTTCGCTCTCGACTACGACCTAATGGAATTTCCAAAGATTTTCGATTTTAATACGTATGGGAAAGTTTAAGAAGCTCGACAAGGCGCAGGCGAACTTAGTCAAGTATGTATTACATTAAGAGGCAAATTTTCCGGCTTGGCCCACTGCACTTTTAACGTACTTAGTGTAGCGCTGCAGGGAACTTGCAGTTTTAAGATAGTTTGTCAAAGGAAATATTCGTAATTTGCACTGCACGCCCGAAAAAGTTAGTTAACGACTCGAGAAATTGCCATTAGCCTTTTTTTTAGTTTTATTTGTTGCTGAAAGAATTAACTGATTAGCTTTTAACCGCCTGCGACCAATCTAAAACGTAGCAGTTGCTCCTTAGAAATAATTAGTTTTAACAACGTACTAGTTGAAAACAATTTTATCAATTTTACTTCGGTGTCATCATTACTCATTGTCTTACCAACTTCGAACATTACCTACTTTGAACGACTTTCGCCGTTACCATAGAAAGTAACATTTTATATGTTTCAATTGTTTTAAAGTGTTTGATATAACCATCTCGAATCCTTTATTCAAACGAATTATTTTTGTATTTTTCAATTGAAATTATTTCGTTTATTTAAATTTTCGTGTTCTGTGAATCAAAATAGTATATTATGCAACTAGTGAGTAAAGAGAATTTTTCCGCGCGAGTACCGAAGAAGCTATAGAAATCACCAAATGCGCAAGGTTTTTTTTTTTATAAAATGTCATGTCACGCCGCCTGAATCAAAAAATAATGTTGGCAACATGGGCATAATACTTTATACCCTAGTGGGATTCCCAATTACTTAGGCTGGTGCAGCTGGTTCGTGGGGCACGGCGATCACACGTGGGTATAAAACTTTACACCCTTGTTACGAAAACAGCTATAAATTCATTATTTATCTCTTTATTTAGAGGGTCAAGATTTGTATTGTCATTGTAATTTTATGCAATGCAACTCAGACGAAGCCAAAATAAACAGATAGATAAAGAAATGCTTAAATTTTAGGCGTTGAAAAGTATATAAGATTCCCAAAAATATTCCGTATTACATAGATCAATAAATTGCTTTTATTCGAGGTGTGCGCAGGGCTTCTCGGGAGGCTCTACGGCGGGAGGGGCCAGCATCTAGTGTATTTCGCGCGTTTGCCGAGTGATTACCGCGCGACAGTCGGCTGTAGAGAGAAGGAAAGTTCTTCGAGCTGGCGCGCCTTGAAATAGCGCTGTTCAAGAGGTTCACGCAAAGTCGTTGCAATTAACGCGAGCGTTTAATTGAGTGTCCTAGAGAAAATCTTTCTCTGATTTCTCGCGCTCGCGTGCCCAAGACGCTCTCTCTCTCAGACCCCATTTCGAATATTCCTTGCCGGTGTACTCACTGTATTAATCATCATCCTAGTTACGCGCACGAAAATGCTCTCCTGGGCAAAACATTACGATAAACTTTGAGTGCCGCGACGGAGAAGTTGAATGTTTGTTACGTCAGGGAACTGTAAAATTATTTGTCAATTTTCCTTGTGAAACTTTGTCGCGGCATTTGCATTCTTGTACTATTGTTGATTGAACTTTACTGCTTACTATTCAAGTCCAAAAATAAATGAATCGGTTTAATTGAAAAAAGTATTACGAGGATGGCATAAAGAATAATTTTGGCCCTACTCGGAAAATACTTGACTAAAATTTTGCAATATTATGCTAATTCTTGAAATAATGCTTTGCGCGCACTCGATACTTTTCATTAGCGGGCTCTAAGCTGCAAAGTTGGAAGAAAAATCGATCAAGAGTAGACACTACATCTGCACTTGTGAATACAATATTCACGGTTCCTCTGGCCCCAATATAAAAGGAAACACAACAGGGCTAATGGAAAAAGTTTTTATCTGCGAGCAGAGAGAGAGTCCAAGTTTGTGCGCCGTAGGCGGAAGGACGGAGCGAAGAGAGACCGAGAGAACTCGGAAAAGATCGCGGCAGCGAAAGTGAGAGAGGAGAGCAGCCCCGCTCTCGCAGACGAGAAAATGAAGAGAAAGGAGAAGTACAAAAGCAGGCTTCATGGGTCCTTGATAACCCCGCGATTTCGGCTAAGCGCACGGTAAATTTCGCCGAAGGGAAAGATCGTTCCGGCATAAATTCTGGCGCGCGTCTCTTCGATTCCCCTACGTACGAGACGCAATAAATTCAACCGGCTCATAAATAAGTGAGCACCAGTCGTCGATGTCTTACTCCAGCAACTGCAGACTTCCTCTCCTTTTTCCTCCTGTACATTCCATTCTTCTTGCTGCACGTGTGCGCAAGTCCTACGTTACATGAGCAACTTACATATCGCCTCCCGAGAAACTGCGCTTTTATCTCTTTAACCCTGCCGCCGTTTTTCAGCCAAAAATATGGGGGGGGGGGGGGGGGGGAAAGAAAGAATTTCAGCTTTTTTCCGGCGAAATCGCGCGCTATTGCCGGCGTACGAGAGTGTTAAGCAGCGGCTCCTATTTATGCGCGTCCGGGGGGTGCTTCCAATTTCGCTCTAATTTACGAGCCCTGTACATAGCGCTCGAAATTATGCCTAAGGAAAACCTAGCCGCTCGCTAGCTTGAAAAATCTGCCGCGCGGCAGTCTGATTTTTATGGACGTTTTCTATCTTTGATTTCGGGGGCTTCAGCCGGCATATTCCGCATCCGCGCGTGTATACGCTGAACAGCTTGAATTATTCATCCGCCGGTCATGAAATAAAGGATAAAACAACAATAAATATTAATGATATCGTATGGATCCACCTTTTCTATAAATATTATGTTTTACGATATAAGAGTGCACATTTAATAAGACATATATATGCTTTGTTCAGATGGCGTTTCGCATAAATATTTTTAATTCACGCACGGAAAAATGGGCTGTTACACAAGCGCGCGAAAACAGCTTTGTTTCAGCGCCGAATTAATTTGAGTTCCGTGCAAAAACATAAGCACATACACTGGTATAGAAAGGAAGCAAAGATGCTCTCAATGACCACTAATATTAATATCGAGATTCCAATATAAGCGCAACATGCACCGTTTGCGGCTGAAAAGCGGCCGGTAACCTTAAGCGCATTTGCAGGTGCAGCATAAGCTGATGTTTTGCGAGTATTTCCTATCAGCAAGTTTGTGCGTTCGTAAATATAAGTAATTTGATGTATGTGTGTCGAAGATAAAACTAGCGAAAGTCATGAAATTCGCAAACCAAGCTATGTGAAACGGCAACCAACTTTTTCCGAAGAGTAAACATTTTAACGTTAAGTAGGAGTTTAAACAATTGAATTAATGACATTCCGATATTTAATATTACTGCACAAAAATAAAGAAATTGAATTAAATAATTTCTGTTTGAAGATGAAATACTGCAAATGCAAACGTATACTCAATACGATCGAATCGTAAAACTTGAACGAAAAAAGCGAACACTTGCAGTACGTATGCATGTGTACGCGATCGGGCGCTAGCATGCAGAAAAATCTGATCATCTCTATAGGCGTGCAGAGAATTTTAATAAATCTCCAATAAATTCTGACTTTGAAGCACGCTTTTAAACAAAATAAAGCAATTACTCGGATTTTTGCAAGAGCGGAAGCTTCCCTACCAAAAAATTTAATAAAAATTAATACAATTTTTCATTTTCGTTTTATAAATAAAGTCATTGATACATATATAGTTTTCTAATAATTAAAGCATTACAAAAAGCTATAATTATATAAAGAATCTTTTTTTTATCAAAACTATGACACTTTTTTACTTTACAAGTAAAAGACATTAACTATCTGTTTTAAAGCGATAAAATAAATTATTCTCGCCTTGCTATACTCTAGGATGGGGGAGGCGCTTAACCTGCCACAAATTTAGAATCCCGCGACGATTGATCTCTTTAAAAGGCACAATAAATTTTAAATAGAACTCAATTTCACGTTGGCGGATGGTGCGACTCGCTTTTCCTATGTATATGAACATAAAAGATTCAACGGTAAAATGGCTGCCTACTCTCCGCTTTTCCGCACTTTCTTTTTCTTTCGTTGCATTCACTAAATTCTTCCTCTCGATACAGCATCGCATTTCTTCGTATCCATTATGCCATTGTAACCCGGCGCGCATATACCTATACACAATTGCTCTCATACACGTCCGATAACCTACATTTTTTCCATCGGTGTTTTATCATTTCTCGCGCAGCTCTCGGGAGAAGGATCCATTTTTACAGAATTTCTGTTCCGTCAGCCGAAAAATGGCGCCTCTGAAAATTTGATAAATACTGAGTGATTCGAGCCCCAGCCGCTGTCCGCGAAGAGTAAAAAAAGCGTTTCCACTCGTCCGAGTCAAGTGCATCCGCAAGTTTTCCGAATCAATCGAATCGAAAGCCCGGATCGAGAAACAAAGAGTCGGCTACAGGAAGGAGCATATAACGCGAATGCAGAAAAATTTGCTCTCGCGAGAAGTTTAGCTAAAGATAAATGTTTTGACGGGGAGGGGAACAAGAGAAATGAATTCGGATTTCCGGGAGCAAGCGCGCTGCAGCTCTGAAAAACGGCGGGCCAACTTTTTCGGGCCGGTTCCGCCCGTGGAGCTTCTTCCTCTATTTTTTCGCGACGAGGCGAGCGCTTTAACTCGCGTCGCTCGATCCTATCCATAACCGTCGCTTCTTGCGCGCATACTTCATTATCGCAATTTTACTGGCGCGAGTAGTCGCGCGCGCACATGCGGTCCATTAAGCGATTGCCGATCGTCGATTACCTCCAACTAGCGCGAGCACTCGCGCATGCACGTATACATATATGCACGCGCGAGCGCCGCGTCGCACTCCATGGCGTCCGTCGCAGTGCGGCGCAAGGAAAAACCCGACTAGGCGTTAAACTCCGCGCCGCGCTCCTCTCTTTCGATCCACCTCCAAGCTGCCTGCTCTGTGTGTATATAATGCCGTAACGCATTAGCTGATTGCCGGGCCAGAAGTTCAAAATACGTAAAACGATTAATCATTTATCTGCGGATGAAAGCTTGCGCGGGGTGATAATTTTCCGAAACGCGGGCTTTTCGAAATTAGCCTGAAAGCTCCTCGCTGACAATAACAAACGCGGCAGCGCATCAACGAATTTTCTCGCGCGGAGAGCGCGAAATTCGATGTACTAATCAACATTTACATGGCTGTCGCGTGATTTATCAAATCGCTCCAATTCGTTTAATTTCGTTACGACAATTTCGGTTTATTCCCAGATTGAGTGGAGTACGAGAACTCTATGTGGACATCTGCACGAAAACAAATAGTGTACCGCTTCCATAAAGCTAAATGCTTGAATAATCGGAAAAATTAAATATTAATTATTTTATTTCAGTCTATATGTTAACTCGAAACGACAGCTCAACTAAGCAAATGAAAATTCAGGCGACGAAGCTTGCATTCAATTTTCAACATTTCAAAATTCGTAATTCAATTGTCAATCGAATATTTGTACAGTTATTACAAAGAACCCTACAGTTTCGACTTAAGTTTTTCATTATAAGAACGAAACGACAAATCCGAAGGAACCAGAGGGCAAAAGTCTCCGCCGGTGAGAACTCATGGTTCTCTTAAAGCCAAGGTAGAAAAGCCGTTAATCCATTAGCGGTTAATTGAAGCGACAGCAGCGCATTGGCCTTTTGCTGCTTTCCTCTTCGCATGCGAGTCGATTCTCTTCTTTTCAAGGCAAACGCCTTCGTATGTTCGTCGGAATTATGTAGTAATGTCTAGCGACTGCAAGAAAGAATGCTGTTAGCTGCCACCCGCGTATGAAAACACTGTTTCGGGCTAGCCTGATTTTCCAAAATCTTATATTTGCTTTAATGCGACGATTGCCCTAGAATGTTCAAAAAAATTTCTTCCTAAAGATGTTTAGCCTTAACTAAAAGACGTAAGCAAAATTCGATCGAAGAAGTTCCAAAGCGGTGGTTACATTATTTGTTTTGCAGTCGCAGGCAAAGCCGCGCAAGACACCGATAATGGGAAATTGTTATCGAAGACTATACATAGTGCGCGCGCTCCTGGCGCCTCTGTCGCGACTTACTTTCCTTTCTAATTAAAACTTGGGTAAAGTCCCGACTCACGCGTTCTTATCGCGACTCGCGAATTATTTTCGGAGAGGCTCCCAATTCGTACGCGTGCACACAGGAGGGGGAAGGGGGTAGACTAAAACCATTAGCGAGTTCTCGTTAATTTATGATTAATTCCCAGTTACAAGTAGCAGTTAAAATAGTCATTTTTCTATAACTCGTCTACATTCGGTACTTTTTTCACTTGACTGCAAGCTGAATCGTCTTCGGACGTACAAACTATTCCACGATTATATGCAAATCCATAATTCTAGTGAATAACATAGGGGTCTTTTTTATTCAACCTTTTATGAATTTTCTGAAAATTTAATAAGTTTCAAAAATCTTTATTTTTATATGCATAAAACTAAGTATAAATTATTTTTAAAAAGGATTTGATAATAGATTTCAAAGCATACACTTTATTAAGACTTTAAAATTTAATTAAATATAAATCTTGTAAAGCAAATAAACTTATAATGATAAGAGATTAAAAATATTAACCAAATTAAGCTAAATTTTATCACTACTCTTTAAAATAATTTATTTAAAGTAGTACTCAAATGTTAAATTTCAATTGAAAAATAATTTTAAAATTTTAAAAGGAGATGCAAGTCAGACGTACGTGTAGCCATCTGTAGAATACTGCAAGAATTATTCTAATATTCCTTCTTTTTCCAGAATAGTCGGATAAAACAGAACTACAACACGGCTACTGGGTAAAACATGAAAATATTTTAGTAAAAATGAAATAATTTTTTGTTACTTGATTTTGATTTTTTATAAAAAAAAAGAGTGTGTCTCCACGGCCGACGTAGCGCACGCGAGAAGAGATTTCGCGTACATATTGGCCGCAGAGACACACTAAAAAAAATTGGTAATGAAACTTTAACAAACTGTAAGCGGCAATAGCATTAAAAAATATAATGTTGAAGACTTAATGCCATACAAACTGCGAAAACAATTTTAAAGGAGCAAAAGTTGTAACAATAAAAAAATTACTTATTATAGGTTGAAAACGAAATAAGGAATAAACATTGGTGTATTGTGAGATCTTCAAATTTATTTCATCGCTTAGTTACATCATTCCTATACGTATATGAAAAAATTTCTAAAGCGTTTCGTAAATACCTTAATGATTAAGGTCATTTTCCTTAAGTATACTAATGAAGATAATGTAACTTTTGAGCATATTCATCCTTGAAACTCTACATTTTGTATAATGTAATAGGTCAATAAAATATACACATACATACGTTATCGCAGTAAACGTCTATTATGCATATAGATTATAAAACCTTCATTATATTGAATATTTAATATCCATAGTTCAACACTTATTAATATCTTAAATGTTTTCTACAGATCGTAAATCAGATCTGAACATTGCTGACGATATATAAGCGTAATTACAACTTGATTTCGAAAATATGCAATGCAATATCTAGGTTGAAAGAAATCTACTTTTAAAAAATGTTGGTATCTAAAATATTATAATTTGATTCTTTCTTTTTTAATAACCTAAACAATACTTATTTTCGAAATTACAGTTATCATTCAAAATGTGATTACACTTTAATATCATTGTCAAAAATTTTTATTATAAATAAGAACTATTGTTAATTTGATAATAAACGATGAATGGCGCAAAAATTAATAGTAACGTAGATTGAAATAATTCAATTAATCTCTTAGAATTATTTGAAAAATTCATTTGCTACTTAAAAGACTAGTAGAATTGACTAAGTTAAAATATCAATTTAATAATCAAAACGATTTCGCGCCATTTTTCGTCAATTATCTTTACGTAAACGTTATATACCGTAAAGGTTTAAGAATATTTATTAGATGCTCTCGTTGAAAATGTAGATAATCAAATACAAGGACTCTATCCTCGTGGCACACCTTTAAAAGAAATAGAATTCAGCCTTCAGCTAGGGATGGTGTAACCCAGCCATATTTTTCGTGAGTTTTTACTATACTTCTAAACGATTCTTCAGCTGAACGACGATTAAATTCTTTAACATTAGTCTTTGGTTTCCTTAAAACTCGCCCCTGCAAAATAATATTCAGTCTCAGCGCACAAAGATTTTTAAAATTTACAAATATAAATTGTCAATATTTAAAATCATTCACCTGGCCTTTCACAAGGCTAGCTGCAAATTGCGTTATCACAGCCTCGATAGTATAAGCACTTGCCCATCCTCTTGGTGTTAATAGTTCCATACATATGGCACCACCTTCCATCACAAATCCTCTCTCAATGCGAGGAGAAATTACTCTCATAAACGGAGGTGAAAAAGGAAAATTTTCTGGGAAACTCATATGTAAAAGTATATGAGGTATTCCATATTCCTTCATATCAGCTGCAAGATCACTTTCTGGATCAATTTTATGCAGTCTAATATGCCACTCAAACAAATTCTCATTAACAAGTTCAGCTGTGAAAGTTGAGTCTTGGCGGTTTTGTGTCCTCTGAATTTCACTAAATTCTTTCATCAGTCTTCGTAAGCGGACCCCTCGTTCTGGCACGGATTGATTCTGCAACAATAATTTTATTAATACATATACTTTTTAAAAGAATTAATCAATCTTTTAAAAAATAGTACAATCTTACTTGTGAACTATTTCCAGAAGACTTTTTTGCTTTGAAAAAACAAGGTGCATGATTTGTGTGACTGGTACTAGGTTTCTCCTGCACAGCAGCTTCTGCAGGTGTTACCGCATCAGTTCGGTGATGTTTTGCAAGGATTTTTCGAGAAGGAGAGCTTGTAGAACTACCATCAGCTGGTTCCTGTTCATTAATTTTGTCAGATGAGCGAAAGAATTTTCGGATAGCAGCTATCACCTTTTCCTTGGATCTTGTACTCATGGTTTTTAATTACTCTAATCTCCACTCGAGTCACTGGGTTAATCTGCAAACAAAGACAACAAAAGCCTATATAAATAAGATGGCACAACAGGCAGAACAACAAAGAAGCAGAGAGAAGAACGTAGAAATATAAAAAAGATTAGCATTGCAAATTGCCTTGATATAAAGCTAATGCGTCGCAATGTTTAATATCCACGACCGGTTAAACTGGCGGCACAAAGAGAGCGTAGATTTTGGATAGCACAGTCAGACTCATCGTATTAGCAGCGACCAGGCATTATTTTACGACTGGCGTCACTCGAGCAGCACTGAAGTCGCGAAGCACTCATCCGGATTCGGAATGATACTCGAGCGTGCGACAGACTAAATGCAAAACACGGAGGTGGAGCGTCCAGCTGTGCAAGAACAGCGCTCACGACACTGCATCAAGAATCCACGACAAAGAAACGACATTGTGTTTCTTTATTACGAGCATTGGATTCGCAGGCAGCGCAGAGTGTTGCAGCGCGGCCAGTGCAACGGCACCAAGCGCGCTTCCATCCAAATAAAAACAAAACGCCTCTACATATATATGTTAAAAACACGACCGTCACTGCGATCGCAGCCGTTCTCTCTCGCACTCTCTCGTCTCGCTGAGTGAAGGCTGCTGATGGGAGGTTAAAAAAAACACATGTTCTGAGAGAGCCGAGCTGCGAGTGGAGCGCCAAAGCTGGAGAGTGGTAGACAGTTGTAGCTTGTAGCGTTCACCCCCTATATAGTTGTATATAATATACATAATACAATGGGAAAGCACGCGGGTGTGGAATCGAAGCGATGCAACATAGATCGGATCATTGTGACAGAAGCGATCAGATATCTTGTAAAAGATTCCATCAAGGTCTTCGTCGCATATTGAATTTTTAATCGTATAGAAATGAATTATGCTGCCACGCATCTAGATGAGTTACTTCATTCTTTGATTAAATATCTGACTCAACTGTTTTGTTATACAATTGATATTGTTAAACATATTAATTATTGTTCATATAGATTTTTTATTGATTCTTTAAATGCATTAGATAGTACCTACTAGATTGATATTCTATTATGGAAATAGTACAATTATAATTCAAATGAATAAAATATGTATATTGTTTTCCTATTTTTGATCATCTGAAATATTTTCTTTGAAAATTGTAAAGCACTATAAAAAAATAATAACTAAAAATTTACCTGTTTTTTTAACAAACATATTAAAAATGATTTGCTCCTAAATTATAACGAACCCAGAGCAAAATTTTCAAAATTAGAATGTTTCCTTTAATTTAGGTCTGTCCAATATTATTCAGTACAGTTGCAAAGATATACATGCAAGACGATAAAAATCCAAGAATAAATGCAAGAATAAATTTTCCAAAAAAAAATCCAACAAGATAGGTTTAATTAGCTTTCGCTGTAAAATACTTACCCATTTTTTGGACTGACCAGCTTCTTCCGAAAAATCCGTCCCTCGGAGGCGCAACGGCAGCGTCCGCCTCAGAAAGCGAGGGAGGAACAACAACTCTCTGCGGCGCCCCTACCCTTTTGATCCATCCAGATGTGGGATGCTGTGTGCGAGCGCTGCACCTCACGAATATGGAGGGATTAGTGCACGTCGGCACTGCCAAGTCATACGGCGCAGTCTCCGAACTCATTGAACAGAGCGGCTTTAACTTATAGAGAAAAGAACTCTAGTGCAAAATACACGTACGGCGCAGCTATATATATAAGCAGTTGATCCCTAATATACCCCTGTACCCGCGGCGCACTTTTTTATTCAAGGCGAGTGCCAAGACCCAAGATCACTATCGATTTGCTGTAGAAATGTTTACATTAAAAAAAAAGCTGCTAAAAAGATAACTATTTTCCATTACCTGCTGATCCATAAAAATCTATAAAGTAGCCTGTTTGTAGCAGTTATATTCTTAAAAGAATAACAATAGAATTTGATTTTTTGTTAATATACCAATAGTTCTCTATATATTAATTACAATTCTTGTTCTTAATTTTACATTTTATTGAAAAATAGTATCAAAACTACATTATTTTTTATGCCATGGAACTAGAATATAACTTCTTAAGCGTTTAGTAGCAAACAATTTAGTTAGGCCTTTTCTTATAAAGTAAATTACAATAACTAAAGTTGAAAGATATTGCATCCATGCCCATTTCATTTCTTCCCAAAATCCTGGTTGATAATTAATAGATTGTGTGATATAAAAAACTTCAGTCTTTATTGCTATTGGTTCATCTTTGATGAATCCTAATTTTGGCAGCACTCTAAGATTTGCTATTTTACCTGAAACTAAACCAGAAGATCTTAATTATTCTTCAAATAAAAATATTCAGATAAAGTATTAAAAATTCCTTACGTAATCTATTTGCATTTTCTACTAATAACTCTGATAATGTAAAGTCATTAAGATCGGTAGAATTATCCTCCAGATAATATATTTCATCATGGAGTAAAACATTATTTTGACGAAGCATCAAATCACCAATAAAATATAATTCTTGCAAATCATGTATTACAGTATATTCTATAGCAGCCATAGCTTCAAGAACTATATGAATATGCTCCTGTAATAAATATAGTTTTTGAAAAATGATTCATTTGATTTTATTAATTGATTTATATAACAAACCTTTAATTCATAATTAAAAAATAACAACATTGTTAAGGATTTAATTGGTTTGCTTGTATAAAAAAATACTTCAAATTGTAATGAATCTTGTAGTCCATTTTTATCATTATCAACTTCTTGCACCTAATAAATTAATTTGGTTAATTAAGAAATGAATTTCCTTATTATTTATATAAATAGCTTACCTTTACCAAATTACAGTCATCTTTAATTAGATTGTCTTTATAATAGGAGAATGTTGAGCAAACCGAAGGATTGGTATTTTCTTGTTCAATCAGTAAAAAATATTTATGTTTAAAATGTACTTGTGGTTTTTCCCAATATGTTCTAGTTCTAATCCAAAATCCTAAATAAACACATTTCGTTTAATTCATGTATATTTAATAGTAAAATATAAAAAAATTTCTGCAAATGCTTAGAAGTTTAAAAATCTACATTTACCTCCTGCATGATAAACAAAAACTAAAGGAGTCATTAATGTAAATATAACAGCAATTAATACTATAAGTGCACTAAAAGAACAAATTCTTACTCTGTATACGTATTTAATATTATTAGAATATATATTTAATATTGGCATAATTGTTCTTTTTGTGTTTATATAATTTTAAAACACAGCACTTTATGTATACTATCCTTTGTTAGGAGTTGTTTCTACGGTAACAATCATGGTACACAAAAATATATAGATATAAAAAACTGGAGACTCATCACCTGTTGTAAAAAGCTAGAAACTAAAGCAACGCTTTGTTCCAAAACTTCATTAAATAGAAAACATGAAATTCATTTATAAAATAAAAATTTATTAAGCAATTTATAATACATTAATTTTTTCTCATAGTGATGCATTAATATTTGAAAAACTTTAAAGCTTTGTCATTTTGCTTAAATTTATAAATCACAGTTTCTTCATAATATACAAGATAAAAATACTAAAAAAATATTAATTTTGAAATTTCGAAAAATTTTAAAACGAAATTAAAATTATATATAGAGATAAAATCTTAATTATTCCAATACATTCTGACAGAATGTGATGTTCAATTTTAAAAAAATGTTAAAATTGTAAAACTAATGCTTGTAAATAAATAAATAAAAGTTTTTTAAACATCACATGTAAGCGCTACACCTACAAAATCTTCAAAAACAATATTTATTTCTCCTGTTAAATTGCTATCCCTTTTTCTGAAAGCCTCTGCAAAATTTAAATTCAATTGTTAAAAGTGATTTCATATTTAAAAATATATCACTCAGCATTTAAAATACTAACCTGTTAATTTTTGAATTTGAACACATAAAACTATAAATTGATCAACAGTAATATTTCCAGCCTGATTACTATCATATCTTGATATTAGAAAATGAATGAAATCTTGGCTAAATCTATAACCCATTTGTGCAAAAGCTGCAGCAAGCTCTTCTTCTTGAATACTTCCAGAATTGTCATGGTCAAAATTTTTAAATACTCCAAGCCAAGCATTAACATAGTTAAAAAGAGCTTGAAACTCTATAATATTTATAGCTCGCTTGTTTTCCTTGTCGAACATTCCTTTAAAAAAATTATAATTCAATAAATTACATAAATTAATAACTAAATATTGAAATTTTATTAACCTATCATTAAACGACAAGCTTTTTCAGAAAAAGTTCCTCCTTGACCATTTGCTAAAACCCGCTGCAATTCAGTAGAAGTAATTTTTCCACTTCCATCTTGATCTGCTAAAGCAAACCACTGCTGTACTTGTGGATTCACTTGTGATACACTTTCTGATGCACCAAAGGCTAAATCCTAAAAATTATTGAAGATATTTTATATACTATTAAAAAATGATTTCTTAAAAACTCTACATTACTTTTTAATTATTTTATCTATGCTACTTTAATTTTAAAAAAACTTACTGGATACACAGACATTTTTACAATCTTGATAAAAAAAAATTGATTAAAAAGTTTTTAACATATATAGGTAATTAGGTATTCAGCAAAGCCTTGGCTCGAATTTGAGGTTAACAGCTGATCCGCTACAAAACCGAAGTTCGTGATTCGCTACACTCCCCCTTCTAGTTCTTCTTCCTATACTAGGAACTAGGATGTTCATTTTATAAAACCGACGCGATGCTCTAAGGACGCCACATTTTAGTTTTCTGTCTGCTTTAGACGAGACAAGAGTAAGTATGTACACTGCATTGTTCATAAGTATACTGTAAATAGTAAACAGAGTTGTTATTTTTTTTATTACTGACATGTCGCGTTTGACGCGCATCTTTTTTGATGCATTGAGGTTCACGTAATTTTCTATGTGATCGTATGATATAATTAACATGAGCATCGATCATAATTTCATCACCTCTTTCATACGTAAAAATTTTTGTCCATGAATGTAAGCTGTCTTGCACATAAAAACAAGAGTTGTACAGCATGTGGCGCTTGGTTTCATGCTGTTCATACAATTGTATACCGATGGAAAGCAAAACTATATTCGACTTTAATTATATTTCTCTAATATTACTGGTCTTTATTTTTCTTACAACGATAAGTACTACGTATTCTCACGGCTCAAGTACTAATAGAAATTCCGGCACGGAAGGTAGCAATTGAGTTCCGTTTAAGTTTTTAATAATTTTTTTAAAATTATTTCATTTTATCTGTACCGATACATAACCTTATTTAACTGGCTTAATAATTTTATAAATCATATTCAATTGAAAATTAAGAAATAAATTATCTTAATTATAACCTTGTTTTTTAGAATCTTCAGACTACATTCTATGTCGACTGTGTGGTGCTGACATTAGTGATGCAAAGCATGTTATCAATCACTTAAGTCCTCATGCTTCAGTCATAGTAAACCAAACTTATTTTGGACGAAAAGGAGTAGAAATACAAATTTTAGAGGGTCCGTTGAAAATCTCATTTCAATTAATTGCTGTATCAAATTCAGAATGTGCTCCAGTTTCTAATGTAAGTATGCAAGTCTTTTAAATTTTATTAAAAATTCCATTTTAACAAGAAATTTTTATTTTTAGTGGCAACAAGAATTTACTTGGTACCCAGGATATGCCTGGAAACCTTGTATTTGTGAACAATGTCGGACTCTTCATGGATGGTATATATTTGCTGTATGAATATACACAAAATAAAACTGAAATTTATCTTATTTTTACTATACTTTTTTAGGCTTTTTGAACCAAAAGAAACAGCAAATCTCAGTACAAATCTTCCATCTGAGAAAGGATTTTTTTTACTTCAACTAAACAATTTAATAAGTGAAAATTGTAAGAATAATTAAATATATTTTTGTAATTTACTTAATTTTACATTACAAACACATAATATGTATGTTCATTTAATTATGATTTGTATTTCCTTAGTTGCTAACTCATTGGTTGTTGTACCAAAGGCTTTCCTGAATTAAACAATGGTTGAATTAACAAAAGAACAACAAGAATTTTTGAATGAGTGTGAAGAAGAATTCAAAGATCGATATACAGATAAAGATGAGGCCTTTATGAAAATCAAATTAGCAGAAGCAAAAAAACCACCAATTATTGATCCATGGCACAATGCCCCACAAAGGACAAATAGTTGGCCTCGTCATAATCAAGGACGTGAAAGAAGAAGTCGTCACGATAGAAGATCTGATTATGGTAGGGATGGAGACAGACAAAGGGATAGAGATAGAGAAAGAAACAGAGACAGGGACAGAGACAGAGATAGAGACAGAGACAGAGATAGAGATAGGAACAGAGATCATCGACACGCTGGCAGACACCATTTACATTATAATTACAGACCTTACTAAACAAATTTTCATTTGTAAGACTATTTTTGTGATAAATAGTTTTTTAAGAAAAATTTTAAATATGTGAAGTAATTATTTCATAATAAAAGTTAAAAGAAAAACAATTTTGTACTTGTTAAAATATGCATAACGTGTATTTTTTTTTTAAGCAATTCATTTACAACAAATTTATATACAAACATAATTATCATTTGTGTACAAAAATTAACCTTCCCTTAAGTAAGATGTAAAAAATGTTATATTATTTAAATCTAAAGAGATGATTTAAAATTTTACTTCTAAATTTCAATCCTCTCTGCTTATTAAATTATGCATTTCATTCAATCATTGAATTTTAATTTAAAGTTTCAGTACACTTTTATACTGTCAAATAAAATAACCTAGATCTAATAAAACAGTCTCTTTTACATTAGAACTAGTTTCTTTACAAAATTATACAATAGTATTTACAAAGATGATTTACATAGTCAAATAAAACTCTTAATAAATTTTTCATAAAATTAATAATCCTTTAAACTTTTCACCTTTTCTCAGAATATTTACAATAAACAAAAATATATTATCGTCCATTTCATTTCTAACTGCATTCTAAGAAAGGCGATTTACTTTTGCGATCGCTTATTCGCACACAAGATTATTAAAAACTTTATAAAATTATTGTGTTCGTGTGCATAAATATTTTGTATCATGATTAAGCAATTGCATTTGCAATAAATCATTACTCACTTTGTGAGCAACCAGTACTGTGTGCTTATAGCGAAGACTGCATTATCACAATGGTGTATCGTCTTTTAAAAGGATCAAAAAGCTTCAATTGCTTTAACTTGTTAGTATTAACCGCAAAATGGTGGGCAATTTACGCCCGGATGTAGGTACTGACATTTATCGCCGACGCGGCAGTATCCATTTTTCGAAAATTGACGACACACTGGAGGTTGTTTTCCACTACCTCTCCAACCTCCTCTCCATGGCATTCCTCGTGGAGGCCCGCCTCTGAACCAGCCAGGGCCGGGGGGCCCACCCCTTCCTCTATTTCCGTGCATAGGCGGACCTCTTGGACCTTGGAAAGGTGGTCCTGGTGGTCCTCCTGGTGGTCCACCAGGTGGGGGTGGTCCTCCGGGGCCTGGAGGTCCGAACATTCCTGGCCCAGGAGGTCCTTGGAAACTGTTATATCCCATTTCATCCGGTCCCATCATGTAGCCATCCTGGTTGTACATTGGTGGTCCCATCATATTTGGCGGAACCATTGGTCCACCACCTTCCATACCCTGCGCAAAATTGTTAGGCATTGTCGGCATAGGCGTCATTCCTGGATCAGGTACCACAATTTTGCCATCGCCAGTCCTCCATCCACCACCAGTTGCAGGTGGTATCGAGTTTTGCATTTCTGGACCCATTTGCTGGGGCATGGAATTCATCATTTGTTGAGGCATGGGATTCATTGGTGGCTGTGTATTCATCGGCGGCATCATTTGCGGCTGATTAGGTCGGAATGTTTGGAAATAGGAGGTTTGCAATATCGTTGACGGAGCAGGCAGCTGCGGCTTTGGTTCTGGCCACGGTATGCCTGAAAAGTCTTTTTCGCTGTCTTTGTTTCCTGTGAGGTCGTCCAATGGAATGACTTTTGGCTCAATAAAAATATGATGCCTTTCTTCATCAGGTTCTGCTGGCGAGTCTGGAATCCTATTAAAAAAATCAAGAGATTGTATTAGAATTGTTATTTATTTAAAATTGATGTAGAAATTAATATATTTAAGAAAGACTCGTTAATACTCACATACTGCGATTGAAGTACAAAGCTTGGAGGATTCCTTTTTCTCTAGCATACTGAATATCCTTCTCTCGACTATCTTTGCCTGGCTCAACCAGAGGCGGAGGTAAATCAATAGGTGTTAAAGGCTTCCAAACTGTCTTCTCCTCCATGATGTCTTCGCTACCTAAAAAATATAAATACAGAATAAATGAATTTGAACGAAAACTTATTTATAATATTTTGCTAGCAAAAACTTACTTAATTTTCTCGCCATTTGGAATGCTTCTCTTTCATTTTGTTTTTCCATTTGCTTCATATCTGTAAACGTCTTAGTAACATTTACACGCTCCGTTTCGTCGAGCTCAAAGTATCTTATAGATTCCAATTCAGTTTTCCATTTCAGAGATTTTTTTGGTCCCTTACGTTTTTGAAGTAGTAAAACACTTTTCAAAACTCCGATAGGCCGATTTTCTAAAGCTTCCTCTTTTTTAAGAGCTTCCGCAACAGCGGCAGCTGGATCTTCAGAGTCGTCGCCTTTTACGTCATCGAAATCTTTTTCTGGAGTAGGCGCTATGAATAATAATAAGATTAATTTTTCAAAGATAAACTAAAAATTTCAGTTTTACGATTCATATTCATTCCGAAAATACTTACTTCGACTTCTTTCGTTCGAATCATCGTCATTTTCAATTTTAATTTCTTTCTTTTCTTTAGCCGTATCTTCACCATCATCTTTTGAATCATCTTCAGACTTGATTTTACTTTTATCTTCCTTATCTTCATCAGTCTCTAAGGTATCCTGATAAAACTGTAAACAAAGGACAATCAAAGTTTAGAAAAAATTCATTGAAATAAAAAATTTGTTATAACTAAGAAACTACAAAATTACCTTAAATGTAGGTTTTAAAGCTAAAAGAGATTTATCATCTGAATCCTTATTGCCGCCGGACGCGGGCGGAGAACTCGGTGATGAAGGCGGCGATGTGCCATCACGATTGTTCTCAGTGTTACCAGTTTCAGATTTTTTTGATTCTGGCCCGTCTTTAGTAATCGAAGCACGACGTTTTCGCTTTCTTGGTTCTTTAGCCTTCGTTGAGGCCGTCAGTGCATCCATAAACATATCGCTTTCTTGTAAAAACATTACTGAAAGAAAAAAAAATTCAAATTTATTAACGAACAAATTTGTAAAATGTTTTACTGGATATCGTAAAAATGAACTGTTAAGCGATCGGTGCAAAATTCTGAAAAAAATGCATTTTCCTTTATATAAAAATATATTTGGCAATTGATTTAAGCGATGTAATATTATGTAAATAACAATCCATTTTTTAGAAATGTAGATGGTTTCTCCGAAAGATTGTTTAGTTTCTATTTTAAGCAACTGTAATAAAAAATGTTTTTAGTTTACCCTGTCGGAAAGACCTGGTAAAATAGTGCAAATGCCACATATAACCCGATACCGGTTTTATCGGACCTTTCCCATAGGGTATGTTTTATATAAAAGCACATTACAAATAGATTCAGTTCGTTTAAAAATTACTTATATGAAAATATTATTTATTTATTTAATAAATTTCAATAAAACTAATTATATAAAACTAATTTATATTCTGTTTCGCTTTATTCGACTAAAACAGTGCAATTAAATTAAAAAAAATATATTTATTAATCGTAGATATATTAACAAGTTATTATATTTTTTATTTTTCATTGACACTCATTTACAGTTTATTAATCACAGGCTGTAACAACAACGCCGATTCACGTTTTGAACAAAATGTAAATCTTTTATCCCTGTTTTATCAATTAAATAGAAAGCATTATATATGTCATTAAATTAAATAAAAATCATATAAGAGATCTTACAATTAATGAAATTATAATTATAATATAAATTTTAATTTTTTTAGTAAATTATTATTAAATTAATAAATCTTAATGCAGTTTAACTAATTTTTGTAACTAGACCGTTTAAACAATTTGAACAATACAGAAAATAAAACACGACTCGTTTAAAAAAATTTACGTTAATTCTTTTGCACGTAAAATACAGTCTTTTAAGTACTGGAACATTAAAAATCTCGCTTTTTTATACTTATTTGTAGAATGAACTTTTTATTTTAAAGTAATAACAGATATGCTGAGAGTTGCTTTGAATTAAAAAACGAAATCAAATATGAAATTATTCTCTTGCATAATTTCATACTTAAAATATTACTGCTCTTACGACCACAAAATGCTATTTCTAACAAAAATCACAGCAAATAAGGTGTAATTTTTCGATTTAAAACAGATTAAAACAATTTTTAATTTATTAAGTGATTAAAAAAATAAAATTATTAAATGTGTATCAGATACAGTAAAATTTTAACAAGAGTACAAAAAAGCGCTTGTTTGAAGCGCGTCTATCTAAAGCGAGCAAGTTTCTGAAAATGGTTGAAGACGCAGATTGAAAAAAGAAGAAAATAAAAAATAAAAGCGCATCGATAAGAGAAAAGCAATTTTGAGTGGGCGAATTCGTAGGGAGACGGAAAGCCGGCTGTCGAAGAACACGTGTGCATCGCTCGATCTGTATCTCGTGTCCGCGTGGAGTCGTAACGGCGCGCGCACCGTCGTGAAAACATTAGCCGCCCGTGCTCCCCCACTTCAAAAAGCTCAGTCGCTCGGGATATGCACTATGTTTGCTCCTTGCGCAAGTGCGCCAGCGTGCCACCACCCGGCAAAGACCGAGTGAGAGAAGCGAACGGAGAGAGCTAGCCTAGGAGAGGGAGAGCGAGAGAAAAAGCCGGCACTCTCTATCTACAAGCGCTCGCGCGTAGGTAACAAATGACTCGACGCGGCTGGATCGATTTCAAAAATCGAGCACTGCTTTTTTCTTTGCACTGCTTTGCCGAGTTTCAACTTCAGATTCAAATAAAGGCACACGAGTAATCGTTTTTTTTTTTATTTTGCGACCGAATCTCTTTTCTTTGACGGTTCGAAACGAAATGAAATTAAGCGTTTTCAAGGACAACCTTTATCGTTATTTAAAGCTATATAGTTTCAATGCCTGCATCGATGGAAATGAAACTTGAATTTTATTAAGACTTTCCTCGAGGATTCAAACAAGAGAAGCTGCGGTGATCCGTGGCAGTCGGGCTTTTCGCCGTCCATTCTCAGCCTCTGAACTGTTGCAGCTCTTTTGAGTCCCCTGAGTTCTTTTCGAAATTAATCTACTCCCAACTGTTTTATCTACATTTTATTTTATTTTTTCCAGTTTAGAATTTTCGCAATCATTCTCACTTATTGAAGTCGATATAAACCCCACGTCAAATACTATTTCTCAGATACGTTTCAATTCAAATTTTAAAACAACGAAACTCTATTTCACTTTTATACGTTGGAAATATTTAAAACTAATTCTAAAAGTAAATACTGAAATAATATTTTTAAAAATGTGATTTCAATAATTTTATCAAATTTATTTAATTTTTACTTTGTCTTATTATGTACTTTTAATTAAACTTTTAATTTTGTAGTCTTTAATGTCACATGTACGAACATTAGGTGTCAAATTTCCGATAATATTCTCATTATTCTACATATTAACTTTGCTTACTTATCTCAAACTATAAAATTTTAGCAATATTACGAGCTTTTCATGATTTCATGAAGACTATATTAATAGTTTAAACTTTCTGCTAAATTTCAAATTTTTTTTTCTGCATCTTATTAAACGACTGAATCTTATCAACATGAGAATTAATTTAAAAACAAAATGTATAATACATAATGTGGGTATTACGCGATTCTGCAATCATCAATGTATTCACTCTCTTTCATTCCAAGGATTTAAGGATTGATCGTGTCCAACGCAAATTTCAATTCTCTTCGGTAATCGACCTAAAATTTTTCTTAAGTGTCAATTTCTGTCGCGATAAATTTACACGTCGAAATGGTGTTGCACGATAAAAAAACGTTCTTATACGTCCCATTAAAACGATAAATAACTTTTAGTTATGTACTAATATTAATAGAAAGTGCACTGCAATTTATCCAAAAATTGACTTTTAATAGTGAAATCATAAATTAAAACGTAAATGTACGTGGATATACAATTCTTAAATTTGGATAAAAAAAACCATTACGAGCGTTTAATTCATAAATATTTCAGAATATTAAAGAAGATACATTTAGGAAAACAAAAATTTACCGAGAGGATGGAAATCTGGATGGGCTAGATTTAATTGCATGCGTAAACGCATTATATCGGTTGTCTATTTAAGAATAACGTATGTAATAGAAACCCAAGAGTTTAATTTGTTTTCCAGATTTCTGATAGTTTATTGAAAGCTTTAAATGGGTATACATGTACAAGGGATTAAAAATAGACAAAAATTTGCTCGTTGGTGCCTTACCTAAGAAACGATTACCGCTCGCACGTTGGAATTTTTTAATGTTTATATCACGCACACATTCACACTTAAACTATAAGAAGACGGTACTTTAAGAGTTCATTTTCATATTTTTTATCATTTTTCATAGAAAAACGCACAAATTTTCTTAATTATTGTTGTTATCGAAGGTTACCTGCTGGATCTTCGTCAGAATTTTAAAAAACTGTAGTTGCGATGACCCGTGCTCTTCTTTCTTCGTAAGCTTTGACGATATTTTCCTCGTAAACTTGATTTTATTGATTCACTACTTTTTCTCCTAAATGTTTAAAGGAGCTAATACCGTAATGGGATTATTTAGGTAAAAAATTCTTAATTATAGTATTATTAAGAATAAAAATAAGAACAAAAAATTTGTTTAAAGCCTGCAAAAATTAATGGGTTAGTAAACCAACAAAATTGTGTAAAATTAATTATTCACATAGACCAATAAAATTGCCAAATATATTTATCTAGTATGAAATTGGAAAAAATATAACTTTGCACCAATCGCTCCTTTGACAGCCCACCTGGAAACTCAATATCCAAGAATTAGAAAAAGTATTTTCAAATTTTTTTTACCGATATTCAAAGGATCATGTACGTATATAAACAATAGACATGTATTATAAATCTATAAGACAATAATATAACTTAATAATTTATGCATTCAAGTACGTCTTTGAATATCAGTAGATAAAAAGTTTAACACTGAAGGTTATGAAATTATCTACACAAATATATAAAAATCAGTTAGTGCTGCCTAGAATGGTTTCGCTAACGTTGCGACATAAGCAGTTTTATTTTAATTAAATAGTTTAAGAATGAATGATTAAATAATTTTTAGAAATAATAAATAACTTTAGAAATTATTTAAATTTGTTGGAAATAAATCATAGATAAACAATAAAAATATAAATAGAATTTCTTAGAAATATACATACACTTTGGTTTAGCTGGAATAAGTTTGATTCCTCCTTTTTTTTCTTCGTTTGCCAAAGGCGCAGTGGTTTCCAATGAAAGTTTTGATTTTTTATCTAATGGACCAGCCTCTTTTATTGGAGAAAGCCTTTTTAAAGGCAATTTTGGAGGTAATACTTTTTTCTCAGTTACAGGAACAATTTTCTTGGCTCCTCGAGGAGGAGGAGGCTTTACTTCTTCTTCTAAACCAGTTGATCTGAATTTTGAATTAAAAGTTTTGACAGTTTTGGGTCGTGATGCAATATCTTGAGAATTTTTCCTACTTTCAATAGATATAGAAATATTTTTTTTCTCTGGGAGTGGGGCTAGTTTCTTAGCATCTGTTTTATCCTTGTTTTCCTTATAACTATCCTTGGAATCTGTTGAAAATTTCTTTGAAGAGTCATTGGATTTTTCTTCATCAGCCTTTTTCTTAGGAATTTTTCCCATTTTTGTACTTAAAGCCTGACTTTGAAGTTTTTCCAATGTTGCTTTATCTTTTTCAGCTTGATCTTTCTTCAATTTTTCTTTTTCTTTTTCTTTATCTCTTTCAGTCTTGGATTTACTGCTACTTGAACTTTTTGAAGAACTACTAGAATGATGTCTATCTTTATCCTTATCTTTGGAAGACTTATCTCTAGAGCTACTGCTACTGTTGCTGCTTTTTGAACTGGAGCGATGAGAACTGGAACTGTGTTTGCTCGAGCTGTGTTTACTCAAACTGGAGCTATGTTTACTGGAGCTTTTGCTAGAAGACAAACTATGACTACCACTTTTTTTATCAGAACTACTACTAACACTTTTTTTATCGTCTTTTTTATCGCGATTTTCTTTATCATTTATTGATTTACTACTACTGTCACTAGTAATTTCTTTTTCATCTTTAGTGTCTTTATTTTTTGCAACTTCTGGTTCTTTGATCTCCTTGGAACTAATAATATCGCCTTTCACTTCACTTGAAGCATCTCTTGAATCTTCATTCGTAGACAGTTTTTTATCTATTGGTAGCCTTTCAATAATAGCTTCACTTTTCTCTACAGATTTGTTACTTTCATCTTCCGTAGGAAGCACGTTATCTACAATGTCACCATTAACTTCATGTTGCAAACTATTTACACTAATGGCATTAATATTCGCTGCATCAGTCTGAACTTGAGTTAAAACCTGTTTGCCATCACGGATTGTAATTTTATACACTGAAGACACAGGAATGGTGTTAGGTACAGTTTGTGTTTTATCAAGTAAATTTGTGGAGGTTTGGATTTGGGATTTTGAAGGAGATAAAGCTTTTGTTACTGTTTGTTGAACCTGAGTAGGAATAGTAGGAGAACTTTGAAGAACTGAGGAATCACTTGACTTAACTGTCACAGCATTTTCACTATCAATATTTTGACTAGTAACAGAAGTAATAATTGTATTAGATTGTAAAGACTGAACAATAGAATTTTGAGAAAAAGAAGGAATTGAAGCTGGGGTTGCTGCAGCTTGTGAAGCTGCTGCATTTGGTGTAGCTTCCCCTTTAACCATTTTTAACCACTGTTCTACAAGTTTACTGGCTAATGTTCGTACACCTTGATGACTACCTTCTTTTGAAAGACCCTTAATCAGTTTGGGACAATTGTTACTTTTTAAACGTTCAATGTCAACTGGACATAGTAACAAAAGTTCCAATAATTCTTGAATAAGAGCCCAATTTTTAGCTAAGATGCCATCAGTGAGCCACATATGTATTAGGTTCCAACCACCGGCCGCCATAAATCTATAAACAAAAATAATGTTTTATAAGTACTACCTATAAATTAAATACATATCACAAAATAATTATTTTATTAATAAGGTATAGAACACATATCAGTAAGTTCGGCCCATTAAGTGAAACCGCCCAATGGTTCAGAGTCCCAATTTTATTTTGCATACTTTAAACTATTCACATATTTACTCAATTAAAAAAATAATTATGTATCTCAGTATGCATAAAAAATACATTAAAAAAAAAAAAAAAAAATAAAAAAAAAATAAATAAGTTAATAAAAAAATTTAAACAATTCAAAATAATAGTTATAAATCAATATTTTAACTTACTGGCTAAGAAGTTCTGGCTGGGTACTTTTTAAAATCTGAATATAAATGCATTTTGAAACAAGTTTTTTTGAAAACTTTGTCATAAGATTTGCCAAACGAATTACTTCTTCTTTACTCTTAATACCACCATTAGGGCCAAGTAAAACACTTAGGCACCTAAGTAATGACAATGGATCTATACGTGGCTGCAAACAGAAAAGTAAAAAGATATTTAAATATTATAACATATAATTTGAAAAATATAATTTCAAAAAATTAGTTCAACAAAATACTTGATTAAGGACTTTCATAATTCTTTAGAAATATTGAAATTAACTTTGTTATTATAAAGTAATAATAAAGTAATTTAATCCAAACAAATATAGCCTATGTAAATATTCGCGTATGCGGATCGATCTTTCCATTCAAGCTAGATTTATATTCGGCAATATTGTGGAAGTGATTAATCGTTTGTTTCGTTTCAAAAATTTTTTAATAGCTAATCCCGTTGTTAATAATTACGTAAAAGGCAGTACTTTAAATAAAATTAAAAAACTATTGACTTGAGTTCATTTTTTATAATAAAAATCTGCATCTCCCCAAACCTTGCTAAATGATTGCAAAAAACCGGAAAATTTTCCGTTTATGAAAAGAAGAGTTGAAGGCACATTAGCATTCTAGTATCCAGAAAACTATTTTCTCGCATGTAGGATGATTAAGTTACTTTAATTCGTTTAATCCAAAAATTTTCCTTACATTAAAAAAAAAAAAAAAAAAAAAAAAGAAACGGCCACTGCCCTCCGATAGGAGTATCCCGATTGCGTTTTGCACAAGCAAATGTACGTGTTAGCTCTCCTTTTGGTAACAAGAAAATTAAATGTTATCGCATATTGCGTACCGTTCCGCGTCCCTAAATATAGTACCCATATGTACTCTTTCTAAAAGTAGTATTTATAACTTTAAAATTTAATAAAAACTTTAAAAATAAATAAAAAATTTAAGTTATTTTTTTTAAACGATTTCGTTTAGAGAAACTGTTCAGTCGGTAAAACAGTTCATTAAAAAACTGATCTTCGTTAAAATACTCCAAAATATTAAGAAATTGTTTGATAAAATTATGTTTATAATTTTATTAATCGAAAAAAATAATATTTAAAGCAGAATATAATAATCAAGCTTAATTTTTTAATAATTTAATTCTATTAAAGAATTTTTGATTGAAAAAACTATCATAGGATAATTTAAATCTAAGCTATAAAGTTTGCAGAATTCTTTATTTTAATTTAAAAAATTGCTTTTCCATAAAAAAGATATGGCATTAATCATGTAATTTTGTCATACTTTAATAATTTTCCTCTATGGACTAATTAAAATATTGAAAATTATTCCTTAAAAAAAATGTAATGTTTCAAAATATTTACTTAAACGATATTTTTAAATTTATTTGATAAAAATAATAATTAATATTTTTTGATAGAACTGATTTTTAAAATTTGAAAAAATGTGGAACACATATCAGTAAGTTCGGCCCATTAAAAACTGCCGCCCAATGGTTCAGAATTCCAAAGGTTTTCTTTTGCATACTTTTTTTAATAATCCACGTACTTATCATAAACAAAATAACTACGTGTCTCAATATGCACAATTTTTATTATACTAAGTATTAAAATTTATTTTAAAATAAATAAGGTATTTATATAAAATGTCAAAGATTAGCCGCTTCAATTTCAGTAAGAAATTGAAAGACACGGGCAATCTGGAGTAAAAGGTTAGCGAGTGAAGGTTATTGATCCCTTCCCCACTACGATCGTTCGTTGCTGGTTCTTGCCCGACCGTCGAGTCGACTCCCCACTTTCTCTTTGGTGGGAGGTAGCGAGTAAGGAGAAGCGACTGAAAAACGTTACGAGCGCCCTCTTCGGCGAAATTTGTCAACTCGAACCAACGATAAGCGGAACCATTAGCCAAGGGAAACGGTTTCGCATATATAGATATATGTTGCACGTATTATACGATAGAAAAAATAAATACACATTACAAATAATTAACTCACCATTTTTTCTTGTCAACAATATTGTTCCTTGAAAACTTAAGGCATTTCACCAATCAACGAGTGATGGAGCCTGCAATGAAAGACGAAAAAAGATGTTCCAAGTTTACGTAATAAAAGTAACAGCGTGGCGTCGCTCGCCATTTGCTCCTAAGAGAGCGATCGCAGTCTTCTTGATTTTTGCGACGTACTCGACAATTTATGCTTATTCCTAGTCTCTTTAAACTGATCTCTGAATTTCTAAGAAAGAAATCCGGTTTTGCCGAAAGGGCAGTATTTTGTTCAAAAGGACAACTTTTCTAGAACGCCTTTTATCGATCCATGCGAGACAATGACGAAATTGCGGTCCAAAAGACTTTTTCAATTCTAATCAGAGACGCCTAACGTATTCGTCAATAAAAAAAACGAGCGTAATGATTAAAAAATATGAACGAAAGGAGAGAGCCAAAGAGTTGGTGCGCGCAAGGAAGGCGTAATTTGAAAAGAAGATGAACAAAGGCGTGCAAGGCGGCAAGCGCACGAGTTCCTGTGGCCAACGTAGACTCGCTCGAGAAGGCCGACTGGCTCGTCTCTCGCATTCGGCTTTTGGTCTGTCGCTTCGACCTGCGCAGTAGCCCGTTGCGCACGATCGTTTCTGTGCTTGCCTGACATCTCGACCAATTACTAGCATCGACGTTCACTCTCTCGACCAATCAGAACCGTCACTTCTGACGTCATTCGCCCCAGAACTGTATTTTTAGAACATAGCCACCTCTTCGTCCATACTTCTTTTAACCCCTCTCCTTTCCTATCGCTTTTAGCCTTCGTTCAGGAATTTATTTTTTCGCGCACTTGTGTCTACAAAATTTTCTTTAAAATGAAACCGTTGAAAAGTATAGCACTATTTCTAGAAAAGTGTCCTTTCGACATATTTTTTGAATTTTATTTTACGCAATAAAGATAAAAATATGCGAATGATCAAAATCGATTTTTTTTTCTAAAATACTGAAGGGCAACGCCCTAATGAAAAATAAAACTTGCAAAAATGAGAGTTCATAAAAAGAGAATATTACCCCCTGGATAAAACTACAATCCACTCACATTATTTTTTCTATAACAATATCCTTATTATGGAAAAACAATGTTCACAGAGATGAATAAAGTAACATGGAGGTGTTTTCCCCCTAAAGCTGATAGGATGTGCGCAGCAGCAGCAGGCGACGATGAGTGACTCTGTATCGGAGGAACCTCGAATTCGCGAGGACATAGCCTTTTGCTAATTTTTTAAATCCCTCCACGCCGGCCTAAAGTAACCTCTGCGACGCAATATCCGCATTAGCGTCTGGAACAGCAAGGATAGAGTAACCAACCTGGAACAAGAGAAAAACGCAAAACAACCTTTTATTCGACTCGATTCAACGACTGTCGACAAAAAATGATCCTCGCTTCACTCTCAACGATGACGGTGAGAAATGCAGATTGGGATTGTAATTAATGTCTGAAAAAATCTCACCTAACTACAAAATGCCGAAGCCACCGTTTTCTATACTCGAACGGAAGTGTCCAGTGTACGCGAACAGTGAGCTGCTTGCCTCACCACTTTTGTCCCACCCTCCTCCTTTTCGAACCTACCTATATTTCTTCGTGTCGTGCTTCGACTCGTATACTCCAAGGACAACCCTAGTCTTGCGAGCGTTAGGTTCACTAGATTATACTTTTTATTTTTGCGATAAAAGAAATCTTGATGCTTCATTAAATGTAGGTAGGAGCTTTAGCTAAATTTATATAGTATTTTTTCGATTTCTAATATGTCAAATGAAAATTTTATAAACCAAAACACTAAAAGTAAAAAGTATGTCGCCTCTTTGACTAGCTCGGTTTTTTACGCTTATCGGAAATTCGGAAGGGAAACGATCAAAGCAGAAACCTATTTCGGAAAAAATATGTTAATTGTCTTTTGCGAGATGAAGTCAATAAAAAAAATAATTATCAATTTTATAAAATAAAAAAAATGCAAGTATAACTAAAAACTTGACATCTTTGAACATGAGTATGACTAATCCGTTATCTCCCGAACTTGTTCTGCTTTGAAACTTTGAATGCAAAAACGTGAACCCTATAGGGAGCAACTGCTCATGCGCCATGTAGTTAATAAACGTGCATGATGATACGTGTATATGTATGTATAGGTATATACATGGTGTATTATCTTATTCTTATCATCATCATGTAGATAAATATTACAGTCGCTATTTAGTAATGCCGGTATTGACATTCGTCTTCTTCATTTAATAAAGTAACCTCGATGACAGTAAAATCGTTAACATTACAATATGAAAGACAAAACTTTTTTAAACACTATCTTTGCGGTAACGCCCATTAATCCATTGAGATTTTATAATGCACGAATGCTTCACTTTAAACTGTCGGATTTGGCTCAAACACAATACATTTAGCGCGGTATTATGTTTATTGATTTTTCAAATTAAGTAAATTAAAATATTTTTATTGTGTATTACATAAATTCTTTGCAAAAATTTAACCGGTAAAACGTAAGTGCAGAGTGAAAAGAATTTATTTTGTAAGAGGGTAGCGCGTGACAAATGAAATGGTGAACAGTATAGTAGGTAAAATCCAATTGTTTTTCACACTTCGTTTTGTTATTATTTTTTGTGCAAGTAATTTTGTTCATGGATCAAAGAACAAAATAAATATTGATGAAACAAAAGCACTTGTTTGGGGACCAGGATTAAATCCTGAAAATATTACTTTAAGAGCAAGATATATATTTCTACAACTTGTCAATAAGGATGGAACAAAGTTTGTATGAAATATTTTTTATTTTTCATGTACTTATTCTGTTAATAATTTTTTGAATAGTGTTACAGAGTCCCCAGGAATAAATATTATATCAACAGAAATCAGTGGGGAAACAAAAGAAGGTACTCCTTGTCAAATTTGGTCTCAAGTTTTTGATTGTAAAGATGGTAGCTTTATTATTAGATACCGAATTTATAACACTTGCTTTAATGTTAACATTATCATCAAGATAAATAGAAAAGTATTACCTTTGAAGCATTCAAAATTTATAGGCAAGTTATAATTATTTATATGGTATTCTTAAAGATTTTAAGTTAATAAAATATATATTAAATTTTATATTTAAGGACCAGTATATGAAGAGGATTGTTATTGCCCGAATCCTTTAATTGAATCATGGCTCATTAATAACGAATGCAAACAAAATCATAGTCAAATTTTTCAAGATCTTGAACTTTTTCCTGTTTTAGATTTTGATGTGTTAAGAAATAAAATTATTGCAGAATATAATAAACCAAATAGTGTCAGCATTTGCCATTATATTATCAAATCAAATAAAGTAAGTTATTTAATAGACAATAAATATTTAATTTAAGATTTCACTGTTTTTTATTAGTAATGCATTTTTAGATTTACAGAAAATGTTATGGCAAACATGTTGGATTTAAATCATTTAGTGATAATGCATTATTGTCTTTAACAAGAAAAACAGTATTACCAGATATTGAATTTTTTATGAATTTAGGAGATAGGCCTCTAGTTCCTAAAAATAAAGAAACTTATCCCATCATTTCGTGGTGTGGTTCAGAAGAGTCAAATGATATAGTAATTCCTACATACGATATTACTCAGTCATCTATAGAAGCTATGGCTAGGTATAAATTTAAAATATATGAAAAAATAGCAAAGTACATTTAATTTGTAGTTTTAACGTATATCTTTATCGTTTCTCATAAATTACAGTGTTTTAATGGACATAATGTCTGTTCAAGGCAGAACAAAATTACCATGGAATAAAAAAATTTTAAAAGCATTTTGGAGAGGACGAGATGCGCGAAGAGAGCGCCTTGATTTAATCGATATAGCAAAAAAAAATCCTGATCTGTTTAATGCTTCTATTACAAATTTCTTTTTCTTCAGAAATGAAATGGAAAAGTATGGGCCTTCACAAAAACACATATCTTTCTTTGATTTTTTTGAGGTATTTAAATGAATGTTTTTTTTTTTATTTTTAACTAGTTGTTTCTAATTTATTACAATTACATTTTAGTACAAATTCCAAATAAACATTGATGGAACTGTGGCTGCATACAGATTTCCTTACTTACTTGCCGGCGATTCATTAGTTTTTAAACAAAAATCAAATTATTACGAATTTTTTTATAGAGAAGTTAAAGATAACAAACATTTTATATCTGTGAAAAGTGATTTATCTGACTTGGTTGAAAGAGTAAATTGGGCTATAGAAAACGATGATGAAGCTTATAAAATTGCTAAACAAGCAAGGCAGTATGTAAGAAATAATTTGATGCCACAAAATATATTTTGTTATTATGTAGCTTTACTTAATGTAAGTAAATTACGTGTGTAAAAAAATTCATTTTTATTTACAAAATAATAAATTTACAAAATAATATTTAACTTTATTTTAGGAATATAGTAAACGCATAAAAAGCGAAATTCAAGTACTACCTCAAATGGAAGAAATTCTTCAGCCAGAACATGAATGTAATTGTGCAATTCATGGAAAAGGAGGTAAAGATGAATTGTAAACATTGGTTATCGAAGAGAAAGATCTTATCTATTTTTAACATACATACGTAAATTTTTTTAATTGTTTACAAAGTTGTTAATAATTTATTCTAGGCAATAAAGAAACGAAAAGCATTATAATTAAATTGTGGCTTAAATTAAAAACACCCATTTAATCATAGATAATTTAAAAGGAATGTGTTATGGATTTTGTTACAAATGAATTATCTTTATGTACAAATATATGTCTTTACAGAGCTTAATTTAAGATTTATATTTACGCAAAATTCAATTTTTCATGTATATGGTTCTAATTCTATAGCTGATGTAAAACAGCTTTAATTGCTTTAGCTATTTTACTTTCAAATATTTCGGTTTGCAACAAAATCAATGGTTCCTTTTTTAACAGTTGTAACACAGATTGCTTAGTGATAAAGTTATTTCGTTTGGTACGTTATCATCGCTCGATTTTTTGTACCTATTGACAAAGTCGGTCAAAAATCGCTATTCTACATCTAAAATGAATAGCTGATTCACCTAAAAGGTTTTTTTTTAATTAACAGCAGCAGTATACATTTTTTAATCTCTAATATACTTTTTGAATTGAAATAATTCAATAATTATATTTTCAGTTTTGTGTCTTTAAAAAAACTTTTTAGGTAAATCAACTAATTTAAATCTCCTCATGTAAGAGTTATAATCATATCATATACAATGTACAGTAAATCTGTAAAGAAATGCAAAAAATTTTATTTTTCACCTTATATAATTCAATTCACATTTTTTTTATAATATATTAAAAAACAAATTTTACTAAAATATGTTATTTTCTTAACGTGTATTTTAATAAATGTACAAACCACATCTTTTTTGGTAAGTCAGTCATAGTTTTCACTTTTAAAAAATGAAGTGGTAATTAAGTATACATTTAAAAAACTACATACTATGAAATTAAAAAAATTAGGAATGTGGCTTATGTAAATTATTTGCTCCAAATTCATTATTTTAAGCCATATAATTCCTTAATTAATTAAAGAAATTTAAGTTTTTAAATTAGGTAAGATTCCTCTTTTTTACTGTGGAGGTGGTTGATATCCATAACCAGCATACTGATTGGGAGGAGGTCCTTGTGGTCCTGGAGGTGGAGGCATGTGACCTGCAGGTGGCCTTGGGGGATATTGTCCATATGCTTGTCCAGTAGATGGAGGTGGATAACTTTGTGGAGGATACTGTGGATGACCATAATGTTGACCTGGTTGAGGGGGATGAGGTGGATATACTTGTGGTTGCCCACCAGGTGATGGAGGTACATATGTTTGTGTAGTTGTAGGGTGAGACTGTGGTGGTGGTCCATAGGCATTTTGTGGTTGGGGTTGAGGTGGACCTCCAGGTCCTTGAGGAGGACCAGTAGGAGGTTGGAAACCTGATGGTGCAGGACTAGGTGACTGTTGCTGCTGAGGTGGGGTTTGTGATGGAGGAGCTTGTGGAGATGGATGTGGAGACTGGTGAGATGGAGGAGGTTGGTGTTGTTGCTGATGCGATGGATGTGGAGATGGTTGTTGATGTGATTGATGTGGAGATGGTTGTTGGTGTGTAGGATGTGGTGACTGATGCGATGGCTGATGTGGAGGTGGATGAGGAGGTTGATGCGGTGGCGGATGAGGTGGTTGATGAGATGAATGAACAGGATTACCCCAAGTAGGAGGTGGTGCTGCTTGAGAATAGTTACCTTGTTGTGAAGTTGGAGGGGGTGGATTATTTGGAGAAATTGTTTGTGTGGAAGCTGATGGCGTAGATGAAGGCTGACTGCTCTGAGCATATGTGTTTGCAGCACTTGCAGCTGTTGTACTAAAAGGAGGAGCAGTAGACGTGGGACCATATTGTGCAGGCCCTGCGCCAGGACCAGGATTTGGTTGATTTCCATAATTAGGTTGTGGTCCTGCTTGAGGAGGTTGAGGCCCAGGAGGTTGAGGAGGTTGAGGATTTGATGTTGGTGGAGGAGGATATTGCTGCTGTGGTGGAACATTATTTGGATAACCTTGAGAAGATGGTGGAGGATAATTTCCACTCTGAGGATTTGGATTGTATGCATTAGGAGGTGGTGGACCTTGAGAAGGTGGCTGCTGATAGTTTGGTTGTGGACTTGGACTACCATATTGACCAGGCTGTTGCTGCCCTCCACTAGGGAAGTTTTGCTGAGATGCGTTAGAAGGTGGATAGCCTTGCTGATTTGGCGGTGGAGGTCCATATCCAGCTGGAGGTTGATTTGTATTTGGAGGAGGATATCCACCAGGTTGAGGTCCATAATTATTCACTGCTGTTGGAGGAGGACCATAATTTGGTTGATTTGCTCCAGGATATCCTTGCTGTTGAGGTGCATTTGGAGGACCATATTGATTTGGTTGACCAGGACCATAATTAGCACCTTGAGGACCTTGGTAGTTTGTTGTAGGTCCTTGATTATTATAAGGTGGATGATAACCTTGTTGAGGAGGCTGCTGCGGTGGATAACCTTGTTGATTACTTCTATATTGTTGTGGACCAGGAGCTCCAGGTGGACCTATATAAGCATTATATAAGTAATTTTATAAATTATTTATTTTCCAATATGTAAAAATTTTTTTACTTACGATTCATGGCAGGTCCTTGGCCAGGCATGACTGGACCTCTGTATCCTCCTTGTGGTATAGGTTGACCTTGATTAAAACCAGACATTGGTAATGATTGTTGAGCATTGGGAGGCATTTCTCCTCCAGGACCAGCTGCAGTAGGTACATTTGGAGGACCTTGAGGAGCCATCATGGCATGCGCTGGTCCATTAGGTATTGGTTGAGGTGCCTAAAGTATCATAAATTGATCATTTTGATGTTTCAAGCATTTCATACTTTTAATAATACAACATTAATTTACCGGAAGTAGTGCTTGTATATTTTGATTCACGTCAGCTATAGATGCTAAATAAACTAAATTTCTGTGCAGCATTTGTTGATATCTACAGAAAAGATTTTTATGAGTATAATGTTTTCATTCAAAAACAAATGTATAAAAATGCTGATAAAATTATTTAAACATACTGCATGCATTCAGTGGATTTTCCTTTGCTTTGATAATCTTGAATCATTTGAATGAGATGACTGTTTTCATCCAACATCTAGAAATAAACGAAATTACTAAGAGCAGTTGCTAGGTTAAACACTGAACTTTGAATCAGTTGCAATTCATACTTTTTGTATTTGAGCAGGAGTTGGAGGTGGTCTTCCTCGTTGAGCATAAGTGACAGACATTTTTAAGCTTTTTTATTAGAAAATAAATTAAATAAATCTCAACAATTCTAAAAAGCAATACTTATGTTACTCTTAAAAGCTCGAGAGCAAGTAGAAAAAAAATCACAGAATTTGACTGGCTTGGCGACATTTATCTTTACACTTATCAACTGTCGAACATTCAGTCTTTTCTGCCTGGGAAGCCGGCAGCAGCGATTTATTTCAACGTGGAAATATCGTCCTGGCAAACTCGACCCGGACAAGCCACGGGTTTTCTTCAAAAAATCTTGTAATATATCTATCTACATTTCTATGTACTCCCTTGAAAAGAATATCGCAGAGCTTGGGAAAACAGCGATATCTGCGGCAAATGCGTGAACTTTTCTGCGCTTATAATGTCGTTTTTTGATCGCTTTTAAGAACGTGTAATTTAAGAACGTGTAATGCGCGGGACCTCTCCACGGGTGTGGGTGACTTACACAAGATTATATGTGTACATGCAAACAAATCGGTCGGAGGGACCATGCCGATGCGCCATCTATCTCTATGATATCAGTATTTTAAATTTGAAAAATACGGTTGCTCAGCGTCAGCGTTGTGATGCAGTGTCTGTCAGAATATACATTGAATAGAGACCGGTGTAGTGTCTTTGTCTGGCAAATGCAATTTCATTTTTGCGGTCTCGAATCCACGTCGGTAAGCCATTGTATTCGGTTTTGGAGGGAAAGCACTTACACTGTTAAAGAAGAAATTACGAATTGTTTTAGTGTAGAATGTAGGATTATTGTTATTTGTCAAGCACGTTTTTATTTTTGTTGTATAAACTAGGGAATAATTTTAAATACGTAATTGCGCTATTCGAGGTTTGTATATACCTTCCAAAAAATTATCAACTTGAATAATAGTTTGAATCTATTTTAAACATTCTGCATTAAAAACGCATACATAAATGAAAAATTTTTTAGATGACTGAAGATTTAGTTAAAGTAGCTGTTCGTATAAGACCTTTAATTCAGTCAGAAGTGGACAAGGGTTGTCAAACATGTTTAAATGTTACTCCTGGAGAACCGCAAATTCAAATTCAGCCTACTGAAAAAAGTTTTACATTTAATTATGTCTTTTCCTCTGATAGCACTCAAGAACAGTTTTATAATACTGCAATCAAAAATATGGTTTCTAATATTTTTGAAGGTAAGCTCTTAATTTAAGAATTTAATAAATTTAAAAATTAATTTAATTTTTATAATTTATTTTTAGGCTACAATGTTACCATTTTAGCTTATGGTCAAACTGGTAGTGGAAAAACGTTTTCAATGGGTACAAACTACAATGAGAATGACACTGATTGTGGAGTTATCCCAAGAGCAGTTAATGATATATTTGAACAAATTGAAAATAAAAAGGATTTTGACTTCAAAATTACAGTTTCTTTTATGGAATTGTATAAAGAGCAACTGTATGATTTATTATCAAAAAAACCTCGCAGTCAGACATCTGTGGATATTAGAGAAGATGTGAGAGGAATTAAAATGGTTGGTTTAACAGAGGTTCCAGTTTCAAATACAAAAGAAACATTGCAGTATCTTGCTGATGGTTCTGCGAACAGAGCTACTGGAGCAACTGCTATGAATGTAAAAAGTAGCAGAAGTCATGCTATATTTACAATATCAGTGCATCAACAAAAAAAAGATGATATGTTAGTACAATAATAGTTGTTATTTTTAAAACTTAATGAATAAAAATTAAAATTTTTATAAATTGTTTATTTTAGGAACAGTACTAAATTTGCTAAATTTCATCTTGTGGATCTAGCTGGGTCAGAACGAAGCAAAAAAACCCAAGCAACTGGAGAGAGATTTAAAGAAGGTGTAAATATTAATAAAGGTTTATTAGCATTAGGAAATGTAATTTCACAATTAGGAGAAGGTGGAAACTCAACTTATATTGGATATAGAGACAGCAAATTAACTCGCTTACTTCAAGACTCTCTAGGAGGAAATTCGGTTACTTTAATGATTGCTTGTGTGAGTCCTGCTGGTCAGTATGATATTTATATTATTCCAAATATTTACAATTCTTTTTAAGAATGTCTTAAACAACTTATAAAATTTTTAGATTATAATTTGGATGAAACAATAAGTACATTAAGATATGCAGACAGAGCAAAGAAAATAAAGAACAAACCAATAATCAACCAAGATCCTCGCGTAGCTGAAATTAACAATCTTAAAAAAATTATTCAAGAACTACGGTCAGCTATGTACGGTCAAGGAAGTAGAGATAATTTATGTCCTCCGGAACATATGGAATTACAAAACAAAAATCAATCTTTGCAAAGAAAGTTAAGAGGAGTAACAGAAACTTTAAATGCTAATTTAGTGGAAATGGTACACATGCATGAATTGGCAAATTTAAATGAAAAATCTAGAGAGGAAATGAAAAGTTCTATAACAACAATTTTAGAAGATTGTGAAAACTTATTGAATGATTTTGATTCAAATCCAAATAATATTGAAAGTCATAAATCTAAATTAGAAAATATTTGTTTAAAAATAATAAGTAAGTTTTTTATATTTTATTTTTAAATTAATTTTAAAGAACTAATCAAATGTAATTACTTTTATAAATTTAATGAATTTAATATAAAATTTATAGCACTGCAAAAAGAACAAAAGAAAGCAATTGATAAACTGGTAAACCACGAATTATCAGTAGAATCTACTAATAACGATAGTGCTGATTCTGAATTAATGTTAAACAGTATGGATGAAAATAGTATAAACAATGAAACTTATGATTTAGACGAGAAGCATGAAGAACATACTTTACAACAAGCAGAACGCGTTGATGAAGTGCATTACATAAATAAGCAGTTAGCAATCAAAGAAGAATTGGTTTCAAATCTTTTAAAAAACTCATCTCAAATCATAGAATATCAGAAAGAGTTAGAAGACATGGAACAAGAAATAAAAAATTTGCAAACAGAAAAAGAGGAACTTATGCAGGCTCTTCGTAATGCTCAAACAAATAATGCCAGTGCAAAGTTAGTATACATTTTAATATTTAGGTGTACTTACAAAATGTTGAAAAAATTATTAATATTAAAAAATTGATATAGGATTGCTGAAACAAGGCGAAAAAAAGTTCAAGAATTAGAAAAAAAAATTACAGAACTATCACGAAAATGTTTAGAACAAAATAAAATTATTAAAAGTAAAGAGAAATCGGATGAACAAGTTAAAAATTTATCGAATGAAATTGCAGCTTTAAAACAAACAAAAGTTAAATTAATTAGAAACATGCGGACTGAAACCGATAAATTTAATAAATGGAAAAGGTCAAGAGAACAAGAACTTCATAAATTGAAAGACCAGGATAGAAAACGACTTAATCAAATTAATCGGTTACAAGCTGAACATAATAGACAAAAGAATGTTTTTAAAAGAAAAATGGAAGAAGCACAAGCAATTCAGAAGAGATTAAAAGTAGTTCATTTTAAATTATCTAATAAAATAATTTTTAAATGTAAAAGAGTAAATATCATCATGTGATTAATTTTTCTCATTCTTTTTTTTTTGTTTTGTAACATAGGATGCATTAGACTTACAAAAACAAGCAATCCTAAGGCGTGAAAAAGCTGCCAACTCTAAAAATGATGTGCATACGTGGGTGTCCCAAGAATTAGAAATATTATTAAGTACAGTTGATGCTGAATGTACTCTTGAAAAACTTAAACAAGATAAAGCTTATATTGCCAGTCAATTGGCAGAACTTCAAATGCACAACGAATCTGGAAATATATCAAATCAAACTCAAATTTCTGAATTGATGGAATTTATAGAATTACGAAATGCGCAAATTAAGCAAATCGAGCAGCACATTAAAGAATCTAATCAAGGTAAAATACAATAAACTTTGAATTAAGTATTTGAACAAAAAATTATTTAGTTAAAATAAATAATAAAATTACTATAATATCTGCTAACAAATTCATATTTTATTCTTTATTATATTATATAATGCAATAAATTATTTAATATATTTTATAATTCTTATTTTTTCTAGAAAATAGGACAAAAACAAGATGGTATGTTATCTCATCTATGGGTGACGCTAAAGAAGCTTTAAAAACTTTATTTGATATAACAGCTTCAAAAGGAAAAGAATACAGTTTATTAAAATCCAAATTCAACGATCTAATGGTATATTTTAATTGTTGTGATATATAGTTTATGTTTTTGTAATAAACACTATAATCATCAAATAAAATTATCCATTTTTAGGAAACTAATGAAAAGTTGAAGGGACAAGTTGAGAAGTACGAGATTAGACAGTCAAATTCAAAATTGAGAAAAGAATGTTTAGGTATTGTTAGAAATTCCATAGATGATCCGCAAAAAGATCTTCAAATAGAAGAATTGCAAAGACAAATAGAAATGTATAAAGATCAACTTAAAAATTTGCAAAATAAGGTTTGATTACTTTAATGCAATTAATAAATCTTTAATTTTTTTCATGATTTTTCATAATTTTTAATTGAAAATGCAGGTATTAACGGAAAAAGATACAAATGCTAAAAATCCTAAAAGACCGAAAGTTTTTGAACCAATTGTATATGAAACATTTACAGACGAAAGTGTAATAGAGGAAGACGATGAAGAAAACGATCCGGATTGGAGGAAAACTCCTTTATTCAGAAAAATTCAAAAACTTGAAGTATACATGTTACCATTTATTTGTAAAGTAATACCAATATTGTGTTATACAATTTGTAAGTATAATTATTTAATTTTTAGAATACAACTAGAAATATTGCGCGCGAAAGTAAAGCTGGAATGAAACGTTCTTCGAACGGTGAAATTAAATGTTCGTGTAAAACACAATGTTCTTCACGAATGTGTACATGCCGGAAAAATGATATGCCTTGTGAAAACTGTAATTGCAATCCTGAGATATGTCAAAATAGAGGAACTGATGTACGTCTATATACTCCTATAAACTTAAATAATAATCTTAAACTTTCATTATTACATTTAAATATATACATGCTTTTAGGCTAGACGAGCATTGTTCTCCGATTTGAAAGAAATGAATGAAATTGATGATAATGAAGAAGTGAAGAAACCGAAGTATGTGAAAAATCTGTAATCATTATTTTGACTTTAATTGGTATAAACGTAAGTAATTTCAACTTTTATTTTATTCCAGATTGGAACCTGTAGCGTGACGATCTGTTATAAATGTATTGTAATGCGTTATGTTGTGTTAATTAAATTTAAAAATCGTTTAATTAAGCAAAGAAGACATTCAAGACTACATTTAATACCTGACTGCTTTAATTTATTTTTTAAAACTATCTCTAAATATTACTTTTATAAAAACTTGTAATAGTTATTCAAAAGTAAGTTAATGATTATTGCAGTTAAAGCATCTGTACACTTTATTAAAAGAATACAATATTTGTATATAAATCTGTAATTAAATTTATTTAAATTGTTATAAATCAAGTATTCACCCATAAAAACCTGATTTTTTGAAACTTTAATAATAAATAAAGACGCTTCTTTATAACAAAATGTATAAGTCTTTTTAATTAAAAGTAATAAATTGTCGAGTCGTTACAAAAGATAAGTCAAAAATGTGGTGTTTTAGAACGTAAAAAGAGGGAAATTTAAATAAACCGAATAACGTCTGCGGTCGTAAAAAGTACACAGATAAATATAACGAATTCATTCATATACTTTAGTCATCGTCTTTCGTACCCTTAAGTAATAAGTACCTACGATTCCTTATCATCTGATTGTCGATCGGCTCGGTCCGGCTCGCAAACTCCTAGATTATAGCGTAATTTGGCGCTACTGTATTGGCGCGGGAGAGGGGTCAGAAGCGAAGACCGCTCGCGCTCCTCAGTCCTCACGGTTACCACTTGCATATAAGTGTACGCGTACGGCGTTCGCGGTTCGCTCTGATCTGTTGTGTTGCGGGTGTTCATGACGTGTCATGGCAGAAGCTCAAGTCTGTGATGTCTGATATGTCGAATGGCGGAGAAACCTGCCAGCTAGACAACGAAGATTTTCCGTGCTCACGCGGTAAGCTAAAATAAGAGAATCGCGAGAGACGGACCGTTGCAATGATAAAAATCGAGCAACCCTCGTTCCGACGTAGTTAGTGCTTGACTAAAAGTCAAGTGCGCGATTCCCGTGGTGTCGCGGCCAGCGCAATACCAGACGATAACCACACAACATTTGGCTGTGCGAAGTATCATCTAAGGCAATAAAAATGACGAGAACGATATTTTTATTATGTGCTCTATGTCTGCTAGAAGGCGGCCTAGCCTTTTATCTTCCAGGTTTGGCACCGGTTAACTTCTGCAAGGAAGATACGGAAACGTGCAAGGTATATTTTTGAAAGAACCATAATTTTATTCTTCGCAACTGCGCTCCTTCTGTCAGTAACATACATGAATTCATGCTATTTCTTATCAATTCAGTATAAATATACGTTTACACTTCTGGTAAATTCAGTCGAGCGGTTTCTTACGCTTTGTTTGCATAATAAGCTTTAAACGTCATACTCAATAACTTTGATAACCTAGCCATATTTATTTATGTATAACCACACTTGCATTTTCATTAAAAAAACATGTTCTTTGTTTATTTTAGTCGGCGATTAATTTGTACGTGAATCGCCTGAATACCGAACAATCTAATATTCCTTATGAATATCATTAGTAAGTATAGATAATAAAAATATTTACTACTTATAGTAATTAAATTAACTTATTTGGATATTTGGAAATGATTACAGTTTTGATTTTTGTACATCAAGTGAAGAACATTCACCTAGTGAAAACCTAGGTCAAATTATTTTTGGAGAACGTATACGTCCATCTCCTTACAAAGTATATATATATATATATATATAATATATGAGAAAATACATATTACATAAATTTGATATTGTCTCTAATTGCTATTAATTATTTTTTATTTTGCAGCTCAAATTCTTGAAAGATGAGAAATGTACAGTTGTTTGTAAAAGACATTATACTGGTGGAGATGAAACAAGTGAAAAGAAATTGCAACTCCTTAAAACCGGAATGCAACTCTCATATCAGCATCATTGGATCGTTGGTAAGATATTAAACTATTTTTTATATAAAAATTATAAAATTACATTATAATTTAGAAACAATAACTTTTGATTTCAGATAACATGCCAGTAACTTGGTGTTATCCATTAAAAGATGATTACCAATACTGTAGTGTTGGTTTTCCAATGGGTTGCTTTGTAAAAGATACTTCATCTCAGCAAGATAGTTGTAGCATTGATGTAAGTTTGCAAAAATATCGTTTTGTTTTATTTTGTTTTGTTTTTCTTTTTTAATTAAATGTATTCATATAATATTTGTTTTTTTTAGCAAACATACAACAAACCTAGGACATACTATTTATTCAATCATGTTGATCTGCTGATAACATATCACAGTGGAGAGAAAGAAGATTGGGGTACCGGAAATAAAGAAAACAGTGGTCGCATTATATGTAAATATTGAATAAAATTATAAGTACTATTATTAAATTTCTTGAATTTATGAATTTATAAATTTATAAATTTTTCAGCTATTAAAGTCACACCTCGCAGTATTAAGCATGATCCCAATGAAAATCCTGATTGTCAGAGCAGAACACCACTAGAAATTCCTTCTGAACCTTTACGCCAAGATCAAAAGCTGGATGTTGTATACACTTACAGCATTCGTTTCCATGTAAGTAGAATGGTCAATATTATAATAATAAGTTAAATATGTTTTCATTTCGCTTGGGCGACAAACTTATATCCGGTCGAGAATCACATCTTACGCACTAGTATCGCAATGTACTATTTTCACATGTTAAGTAGCTTGCGTGATGTAAATTTATCCAAATAATTTTAAATGTAATTTTTTCTGCTTTTGGAGTAAACTCTTTCAAAATAATTAATTATATCTATTTTTCTAGATTAAAATATAAACAAATATAGTTTTATCAAATGAGATTTAATTTAGCAGCAAAAAATTCACTTAGCAAACATTAGTTAGATGGATTTTTATCATACAATTTTGAGACATGTTTAACATTTACAGATGATTAGATAAATAAATATTAGGTGTACGAATTAATCCACTGCTCTTATGAAATTCAAATTTTATTTATTAAAATAGTAGAACAGTTTTACTTGTCAAAATATTCTCTATTGTTTTGGATGACCTCAAACCATCTATCAAATAATTGTCGAATGCCGTTAAGAAACAAAATTCTTCGTTTTGAAGCGATGAAATCGATGCTTTATCGGACCTATTCCGATATCTATATGTTAGCCAAGAAATGTGGAATCGACCGAAATAAATAGTAATCTGAAAGAGCCATATCTGGAGCCATATTCTCACATATACAAGAATTTCTGAACTCAACTCGAAGATGAGTGACTGACAAGGGGAGTGTCTACCCACTATGTCATGAATCTTGATGAAATTCCAGATTATTCCTTAATCAAAAAAAGAAGATGAGTCTGTTTTATCCATTGAACCTTAATAACAGGATTATGAGCTTTTCTCAAAAAATATAGAGAAAATCTGTGTTTACGAAGATAAAATAGCTCCACAACTGAAAGTTAGGACATATTAAACAATTAAATTAAAATATGAAGCAAGAGCTTTAATTCGAGAATAATTAACACTTTAGATATATACGTTATTTTTTAGCATAATTTTAATTTTACATAATTTTGAAATAAATAAATTCTTTTTTATTCAACTCGTCTCAAATCTCTAGCCACATATTTTAATTAAATTTATTGTTTAATACGTCAAGATTTTCAGTTAGGGGGATATTTGTAAGTCCAACATTTTTCGAGAAAAGCTGTTAACTTTGTTACTAGGCCCCAATGGACAAAACGCTGAGACACGTGTTTTCTGTTTTTAGTTAAACTTTATAGTACTTATGCACTTATGGTAACGTTTGTACTTTGGTTTTAAAGACGACTACGACCAATTGTTTAAATTTTAATTTTTTAAATTGACTTCCGTTACCTCCGGCATGGTAACTTGTGCATTCAAACAAATCTGTAAACTCCGCGCATCTTGTTCGATGTGAATTTAGATTCATTGTTCGTAAAAAAATCATAATTTTTACCCAAAAATTTTAGCAGCCTAAAGTTTAAGGATGATCCCGTGCAATTTTACGAAGATTAATGACTGTGAGTGAATACTGTCCTTGCGAGTTCTTTTTGCAATATGCAGTAAACTTTGTCATGATGCAATATAACTTTCCAACTCTCTTTACCATTAAAATTTTTTTCACTCCAATTCATTGCTGAATTTAACAAGCTTGTTATTGGTGGCAATCTGCATTTGCTATTTCTACAGGAGTCATGATATCCCAACAGAATGAACTATAATCAGTAGGTTTTGGTACACGAATTTTGGTGAGGAATGATTACGGTCATTCCCGCTACCGAAAAGTCTGGTAAACATGTTTTTTAAATGTCTCCGAAAATTTCGTATAACGAGCAAATTCGAACCCGTGTTCTCGAGTAGCTTTGTCTTGGGAAGCAAAGTCTGACGTTTACCTTGAGTAAACAAAAACTGATACTTTGACCGTCTGAGCCAAGGACCGCTTTCTTTTAAGTATTAAACTGCCTATTACGCTCAAATCATATGATGTTTTACAAACATTAAAATCAGTCCTTTAAAAACATAAAACAGCAGACTCACCTTAGAAATTAAATGTGCTTAAAGAAGTCATAAAAAAATTAAGCAGTGAATTAATTTGTATAAACAATATTATACACATTACCTCATTGTAATTTAATTTAAATTTTGCAGAGAAATGATACAATTAAATGGTCATCTAGATGGGACTATATTCTTGAATCTATGCCACACACAAACATTCAATGGTTCAGTATACTTAACTCTTTAGTTATTGTATTATTTTTATCCGGAATGGTAGCAATGATAATGCTTCGAACATTGCACAAAGATATTGCCCGTTATAATCAAGTGAGTCAAAAAATTTTAATTATTGATACCCTAGTTATATAATTTTGCTTTTCAAACTTAAACTAACTATTTTTTTATTATTCTATATAGACACTTTGTTACACAATAACTAAAAAACTCATTTTCATACTTTCAAATACTAACTAATGCTACCGTTTATTCTAAATTTACATTTACATACTTTTTGTGATATAAAGAATGGGCTGTAATAGTTTTTGTGTAAAAATGTGGTTTTCCATGTCTGTGTTATCGTAACGCAGGCCTATTTTCAGATTGAGTCGGGTGAAGATGCTCAAGAAGAATTTGGTTGGAAACTTGTACACGGAGATGTTTTTCGACCCCCGAGAAAGGGAATGCTACTTTCTGTACTACTTGGATCTGGTGTTCAAGTGTTTTTCATGACACTTGTTACTTTAGGTAAATAAAAGTTTGGATTGCGATTGATCAGGTGGAAGCAACAATAAAACCAAAACAAGTTTTTGATTTATTTTAAAATAAACGTCGTTTCGTCAGTCCCGAGTCGCTGATCTCATAAGGTTTTTTTTATTGTAAAACAAAAAAAACGATACAAACATGAAAAAAATTTTGATCATCGCAACAAACACTATATTAAACATTTCTCAAATTTACAAAAATTCCTGTTTAATTTAAATTTCATCGTCGTGAAAGTATTCTTAAGCGGACACCTATTAAAGTAAATCAAAAACTTGTTTTGATTTAATACTTGCACCAGATCAATCACACCCCTTATTCCAATTTACAATCGAAAGCAATCTCAAGAAACATCTTAATTTGTAATAATTTAGCTTTTGCATGCCTTGGATTTCTCTCACCTGCAAACAGAGGAGCATTAATGACTTGTGCTATGGTACTATATGTTTGTCTTGGTATAACAGCAGGCTATTTTTCTGCCCGAATTTACAAAAGTTTTGGAGGAGAAAAATGGAAATCAAACGTTCTTCTTACATCAATGTTGAGCCCTGGGTAATGTATTAATAAAAATAATAATGTCTAAACGTAAAACGAATTGATGATATTTATAAATAATTTACATTTTTACTTTTACAGATTAGTTTTTAGTTTATTTTTCATTATGAATCTAATATTTTGGGCTAAAGGAAGTTCTGCTGCTGTTCCTTTTAGTATCCTTGTTGCCATTTTAGCTTTATGGTTTGGAATATCTGTACCATTAACATTTATTGGAGCGTACTTTGGCTTTAAAAAGCGGGTAAATTTAACTTGAATACAAAATTTATTTATAAGAATTTCTGTAGATTACATGAAAATTATTTTAGGCAATAGAGCATCCAGTTCGTACAAATCAAATTCCCCGTCAAATACCAGAACAGAGTTTCTACACGCAATCTATTCCAGGTGTTATCATGGGAGGAGTTTTACCATTTGGATGTATATTTATTCAACTATTCTTTATACTGAATTCACTTTGGTACACATATATATTAAATTTTTACAAAATTACTATATGGTAAAAGATTATAATTAATATTTTATGTTCCAGGTCCAGTCAGATGTATTACATGTTTGGATTCTTATTCTTAGTATTTCTTATTCTCGTTATTACATGCTCAGAAACTACAATTCTTTTGTGTTATTTCCACCTTTGTGCCGAGGTATTCTCATAAATAATTATTGTGTTTGTAGAATCATAAGTAAAGTAGAAGTTGTATAAAAATCAAATTAATACATATTTTTAGGATTATCACTGGTGGTGGCGTAGTTTTCTTACGTCAGGATTTACGGCGTTTTATTTATTGCTTTATTGCGTACACTATTTTGTAACAAAATTAAGTATTGAAGATGCTGCTTCAACCTTCCTCTATTTTGGATACACAATGATTATGGTTTATTTGTTCTTCCTTTTGACAGGTATGTTATTATTTTATCAAAAAGTACTATAATTATTAGAAATAATCACAAATATTTTCTAAGTTTTACTAAAATTTTTGCAGGTTCTATTGGATTTTTTGCCTGTTTTTGGTTCGTTCGAAAAATTTATAGTGTTGTCAAAGTTGACTAAATTAAATTTTATATTAATTAATTTTGTTGTTTAAATGTACATGAGAGATACTAAAGATACCAAATTTTAATAAGAAACTTTTTTACAACAGTTTGCTTATAATGAAAAATTCTTTATTATAAGGTTAAAAAAATATGTAAAACAAGGAAGCGTTTGCTAAAAAAAAATACGAATATTCATCATATGTATTAATGTGGAGTGCAGTAACAGAGTTTGAAATAGTGAAATCAACTAAAACTCTGTGAATTACAAACGGTGAATCATTTTTGTGAATAGGTTACCTTAAAACATTGATTTTCTAATGCACTTGAGGATAACAATTTATTCTTAGTCTTGTCTTCAACAATTTACGATGATTTTGAATGACGTTTGTTGATTTTTTTATTGTCAGCAAACCTTAGAAAATAGAGAAGAGTGTTCTAAAAATGTTTGTCTAGAACCAAAAATAATGTTAACACTCGAAAAATTCTACAAATATAATTTAGTTACAATGTTTCTGATAATTTTGCTACAGAAAAACTATAAAAATTACAAATTATTAAATTAAATTTTAAAGTTTTACCTCAAAATTATAATTTGATTAAGCGTTTGGACATGACGAGTTTTTTTTATTAATTTTTAACCGAAGTTAAAATGATATTATATAGAAGATAAAACATTGTATTTTGTTTTATATTACAATTAATTTATTATAAAACATCTTTTATTTTTCTATTTCTAAATATGATGTAATAAACTAATAAAATTAATAATTTAGCGTTATCAAACAGAAATACTTTCTATATGATTTAAAGATTAAAAATTTATTAAAGTTCAAAGTTAAAAATAAATTTCCATGAAATTATAAAATATAAAAATACAATATAAATTTATTATATTTTGTATGTAATTTTTCATTTTTCATAAAATTTATTTTGGTTTCAAGAGGAATTTCAACTAGTTCAAAGTAAATTACTAAACTAAATTAAGATTTTTATAATTAACAAATTCTGATGAAAATTTGTAATATCACGTTGATATTATTTTTAAAAACGTAATAAATAACTGTAAAAAAGAAAAAATCAAATAAAATTATATATTTTATATGAGAAAAATTAAAAAGTGATTATTATATACAAACAGTTGTTTACTTAAGTTATTACTTAAATAATCTAAAGTTTAATGAATCCATTGGTAAATTTTAGAATTTAATTTTAATACAAATATTTAAATAGGTCTTGTGATGTATGAGAATTTCAAGTGTGGTTAGTTAATACGATTTACTAATATCCTTGAGTGCACAATCACATTAATAATGTATCCAAAAAATAAACACACACTATATATACTATAAACGCTAATATAAATAGGATGATAAAATTTTATATATAGTCTAACTACATCGTAAGTTCATTACTATAAAATGTAGCTACGAAATATGAATATTGACGTTTGCTTTACAAATGAAAATACGTTTTTAATCCTGTTATTTGTGATAAAAATGTTAAATTAAATATTTTAAACAGACACGTACATAAACACTAGTTTAAAAGTTTTATAAATGCAATTTTTTTTAGTACTTTCATAATAAAATTTTGTATCGGTCATAAAATATGTAAAAAATAATTCATAAAAGAATCCGCAGATGTTCCCTTTATTCTTAAGTGCGACTTAAGGTGCATTTAAGCTACTGTATTTCAAAAGATAAATTAAGGTAGTTTACGTAAGTCAAAATAGTTGTATAAATTAACTTAAAAGTCTAAGTAATTATGGTTTTTTGCTCTTGGTAACTACGAAAATTATCGAATTTAAATGTATACACTTGCATTGAACATTTCTGTAAAGTACTGCATATTACGATAGTATATTAATAATAATTTTATTGATTTTAACAAATTATCTAAGCGTATTACGTATATATATATATAGATAATTTGTGTGTTTCTGGGATTTTGCAGGCCATTTCTGGCAACGAAATTTGCGTACGCGCGGCGAAGCCGCGCGTAC
>JAWWEM010000010.1:6251835-6274497 GCA_035582935.1 Ormyrus thymus
ATGCATTGCAAGTTTTGAGGATTTTGCATTAGGTTTCATTGTAGAAAAATCCCAGAAACTTACAATCGGGCTATTTATATATATATATATATATATATATTGTAGTTAACTATTCACATACATTATTGGAATGGTGTGAAAATTTATTTGCAAATGATTTGAATATTATTTATTAATGAAGATAAGCTTGTATTCTTTTCATTAAGTGATTTTTCGTGGAAAACTGTAAATTTCTTAATAATATAGTTATAAAATTGTGTACAGTGAAAAATAAATGTCTTTGTTTTCTATTTCTGCTGTAGAAATGATAAACGCTTTAAATATTACGAAATTTTTCTTTTTTATTTATTAGTAAACACTAAAAACAGCTACAGGTATACTTTTAAATACCACTTAGTGACTAAGAAGTAACAGAAATTTTTCCACTAAACTTTTTGTATAATAATATTAGTAATTTTACATTTTTATTATTATTTTTAGAATCAGATACACGCTATTTACAAGGTGTGAATACGAAAGTAAATTCGTTTTAATAGTGTATCTCTGCTGCACTATATATTTGTTAACAAATAATTTGCAATCTATTATTTTGATGTGTATAATCATAATTTAACGATAAACTTATAAGAAGCTTAATGAATACTACTGTGTGAAAAAGTTTCTTCAGTGACACTTTTTTGCACGTGATAATTCACACTTGAGCTGAGCTCCTTATGACTTTTTGTAATTAGCTTTTCATGTTCCTTTAATGAGATATTTTTTAATCTTGAAAAATCCCTCGAAGTATCGAATATTAGATGATGAAACAAACTTAAATTTATGCTGTAATAATCTCTCCTTTGTAGAATTAAAAACCCTCTGCAGTAGTTAAGTTTGAAGTTTTTGAGACTTGATAGAATGACTAACACCTCTGGTCGATTAGGATAGTATGTTGACCTGTAAGAAGTACGGCTTATATGATGAATATCAGGATCAAGGATATGGAAGAAGGAAAACATGCTAGGAAAGATTTTATTTGCATTTTAAAATTTTTTAATCAAAGAAATGTAAAATTCATCGCGTAAAAAAGATTTGTTATTACTTGATTTTAAGAACATAAACTTTAATAAATTTAAAATTTCGTAACGAGAAAGTAATAAATTAATTTGAAATTCAAGTTTTAAAGAAAAAAGTTTGAAATTAAACTATCGAAATGAATGAATTACGTAAAATACGAATTAAATAACACACTATTTTCATCGATCACAACAACGTGCCGAGGACTCGTCAAATCATTCAAGTCAAAAGGAGGATGGGAATTTTGCCCTTTATAAAAGGTATAGTGAAAAAATTTATTTTCTAGGACTACGTCGACGTCGTGAGTCTCGATTTCGCTCAGCTCGTCTCATTTCTTCTAATCGACGTGCATGTTCAGCCATGTGCTGTCTCCTCATTTCTTCTTTTACCATAATCTATAATAGTTAATATGTAGCTTTAAAATAAATTCATTATTTTTAATAATAACAGTTTTTACCTGTTCATTCGTTAAAGGTAACCAGTATATGCAAGGAGAAGCTTTAGTTTTTCTGAAAAGATCATCCAACAATTTTGCGGTTGGAGGTTCTTCTTCTTTTTTCTTAAATTTTCTTGCTGGCGCTGGAAGATGAACCTCCAATGTTGGACTTCTACTTCTTGGCCTTTTCTTTTTTTCAAATTCTTTTCTTTCTCGTTCTTTTTCTTTAACGTGTAACTGACCATCTTCTTTACCTAAATCCCACTCACGAATAACAGTAATCTGCAAAAAGTAGTATTTGTGAGTAAATTTGTCACGTTCAAATGATTTTTTACGCACATGCCAAGTTAGTAAAAAATGCGTTATTTACCACTGTGGGTCTATCATCGCGCGGCCATGTTTCCTGTTGCCACAAATCGCTAGAAAGTAAAGGTTCTGTTTTTCTACTAGCAGGTTGATCTTTAGACGTTTCTCGAGCCATTTCCATATCTTCTTTCGTGGCATAATCTACAATAAGCTTTTTTGGATTTGATGGAGGCCAAGAAACACCATGCAGTGCTTGTCTTGTTTCAAAAGCTTGATCTTCATTAGCATACTATACGAAATAATTTCAATTAAAATATTAGTTTTAAGATTATTATTTTAAAAGGTACCACGCAAAAATCATTTTATAATAATCATACCTCTACGAAGCATTTGGACTTTATCCTATCCATCCAAAAACCGTTTTCTACGATTGTACCTGTACGAGAAAGAAGCTCTTTTATTTGGTTCAAAGTAAATGGACGAACTAAATTTCTTATTAATAAAATATTTGTTGCTTGAGCTTCAGGTGGACTAGGTGATTTCGGACGTGGAGTTTCTTTGACCATTGTGATTTTTCGCCTTGCTATTAGAAATAAAATTAAATTCAGTATTTTTTGAAAGTTTAAAACAGTAATAACTTAAAGAATGTTTATATTATACCTATATGATTATCAATTTTGACTTCCTTTTTAATTACTTCAACTTTTAGAGGCGCATCATTTTTCGACTTACGATCACTAGAAACTTCATTTTTATTCTTTCTATGTTCCTTTTCTTCATCTTCATCTTTAGTAAGTTTTACTTCATTTACAGATAAAGGTTTTGCTCCAGGTACTAAAGCCTGTTAAAATGTAAAATTTAAGTTAGATTTTCTAGATTTAAAATAATCAAAGAAGATAGGAAAATACATTATAAAATACGATACTTTTAAAGAATCTGTAGATATCGAAAATGCTGGAGCAGCATCTGAAGTTGTAGTCATACCCCAACGTCGCCTTTTGGTAGCACATTTTTGATCAGGCTGCTCATTGTCAGCATGATTTTCCTAAAAAAATTTATATTTAATTTCGAATTTATGTATTGAAGAATATTTAGTTTTGAATATTTATTTTAACGGTGTTTAGTTTATATTTTACTTTTAATGAACACTGGAAGTCTGTAGTGTATTTAACAGAGTATAAAACTTTCACATTATAGCAACATATTTTAAGTCGATTAATTTGAAACGAAATTTCAAAATAACAAATCTTTCATTGTACCAATGTTGACCTTTCAAAGACAAATCTCTTATTTGTAAACTTACTTTATTTTGATTAGATTCAGTGATATTTGACTTCTTCACGGAATTTTCATCTTTCTTAGTTTCTGAATCTGTAGAGAGTCTGGTTGAACTGAAAGCAATTCTTTTATTTTAATAATCTACTGATTGATGTTAATAATACATCAGTATAATGAATAAACAAATACTTACAAGGATCGCTTTAAGCTGACTTTAACTGGTTTAGAAGCAGATAGTGTTACGTTTAAATCTTCTGGTTTTTCATTTATTTCAAGAATATCTTCCTTTTCTAAATTATTTTCAGAAAGTTCTAATTCAGTTTCAGTATTGATTGAAACAGAATTTTCTTCTGTTTCACTTTTATTCTGCTTTCTGTTTTTATCTGATTTTCCTTTAGTTGGAAAATCAGATTCCTCTCTTTGACTTTCTTTATTTTGTGAAGAATTTTGCTCATTATCTGATTCATCTGAAGTAGAAGATTCACCATATTTTACATGATGCTTACTTTTCAAATGAATTTTTGTTTTAGGTGAATTCTCAACTTGAGTATCGTGGGCATCCGGTTTACCTTTTACATTTGCTGTGGAATCAAAGTCAGGGCTTCGTTCTTTTTCCACCTCTTCTCTAATTTCACCTTCTTCTTCCTCCTCCTCTTCCGGTCCTACAGTTTTCCCTGTTTCTAAATTATCAGAATCAATAGTTTCAATGTTAACAGATATTGTTTCAGTGTTTTTCCCTTCGCTAATGGAGATATCCTTTTCTGAAACTATTTCATCTTTACTTGATTCAACAGATTCATTTATTGTTACATCTTGATTAGTATTATTTTCTTCCACTGAAGTAGCTTGATTTTTTTGTTCATTACTTTCATTTAAATTAACATTGGTAGCAGTTACAGTAAAACAAACTGGTTCATTTGAATTTTCTGTAAGATTTTCATTTTGTTGTTGAAAGTTATCCAAATTTGCTGAAGTTAAGTCTCCAACATCATCCCTGCTATCTGGTAAATTTTCCCTTTGTGATTCACCACCTGCAGAAGGACTTGTAGACTGGTTGTCATCATAGTTTGGGATTTCAGAAAGATTTGTAGAAGTAGTTTCAGGCAGGTTCTCCTTGGAATCTGCTAGCTGATCTATGTTTGTTTTATCATCAGACAAGTTGGCTGAAGTGGTTTCAGGCAGGTTCTCCTTGTAATCACTTACCTCTTCATTGGAGTCCTGACCTGGGTGCGAAGAAGAAGCATCGTCAGTTTGTACACAAATAGGCATTTTCTGAGAAGATTCTACTTGCTCATCAACTGAGTCAGCTTCTTCTGTGCCTCCTTCGCCACTATCTGGCCACTTGTTTGATTTTTTTCTACTTATAGAACTGTCTGATGCTTCTGAAACGTTACGCTGCCTGCAGAGTTTAAGTTTTTGTATTTCTCCAGGGGAAGCATCTTGTCTTGCCACTTTCCATACTGACCCATTATCCTCTTCATCACCTCCAAGTACCGATTTAATAAGTTCACTAGAAGAAACACCTTTTTCTAAATCATCATTGCATTGGCCTGGTTCTGACTGAAGGCACACATCTTTTTCATCTTCAGAGTAAGGGGTACTTGACACATTGTCCTCTGCTGCATTTTCCTGTTCTGGTGAATTAGTTGGTGATGCTTTACCTCTCCGACGAGTTGTCCTACGAGTTGGTTTTTCCACTTTCTTTTCTGGAGTGCCTTTTGCCTTATTTCTCTCACTTTTACGTCTCATAGCTAAAAATGCAATTGACATAAATTTTATAAGATACTTTAACTTTAATAATAATAAAAAGTTTTATTTAGTCAAATTGTTACCCATAATAAACTAAAATAATCTTTAATATTATTTAAATAATAAAAAATGATGTAATTATTATTATTTTGGCACACTTCTTTATTATAAAATAAGACTATAAATTGAGGGCGGACGCTCGTTTCGCTCGATAGGTTAATTGAATCGTGTAATGCAGCAAATACGGTTTAAATGGAGACCTTCGACATTGCAAGCGGCGATTAGAGCCGCAAGTTAACACTTCACAAGCTTCCAGAAATTGAAGATATATTATTAAATTTCAACTTACTTGCAATATTAATCTGCAAACGATTAAATTTTTAATCTTGATTTCAAACTCGAAAAATCTTTAATAACTATTTTTCATTGAATAACACGCTGCAAAAGCAGCTCTTATGAATATCAGTGCAGAGACGCTGTTAGATTGTTAGAGTTCTCGTTCAATCGATCATAGATCTGTAGAGCACGATGCATGGAAGCCGAATGAGGAATAAGGGACGTTGCGATTAGTGGCGCCTCTTTTCACTTGAGCATCACCTAAACCAACAATCAACAGTCGAATCTCGAATTTACTCGAAACGAAACTCGAGTATACTCGATACTCGAAGTGGTAGTTACCTAAATTAACCTGAAAATCAAGGAACAAAAATTAAAAGAGATGAAATAATACTTGATTTATATCAAAATAAATACTAAAATAAAACTTTTTGTTATGAACTCTTGTGCAATACTGTTACAAAAATCTTTGAAATTAAGAAATTGTCAAAAGCGATGGCTACAAACTGCTAAAAAACAAAGTCCTGCTGATTACTGTTTAGATTTATTGAGGTAATAATATTGTGATACTAAATAAATATTCTGACTCAAATTATCTAATTATTTACAGGAAAAATGATTATGAGAACTTCTTATGCACACTACTTTTACCTAGTAATATTAGATCTTCTGGATTTGCAATTCGAGCTTTTAACACAGAGATAGCTTTAATAGAAGATCAAATTCGAGATAATAAACTTGGATCTATGAGAATAAAATTTTGGGAGGAAGCTTTAAATCAAATATATAATAATACACCTTATAAAAATCCAGCTTCATTGGAACTTCATAGGGTATAATTATTTAAAAAATTGATTTAGTAATTTGAAAATAATAAAATATATTTTTAGGTACTTCAGAAAAAGAAATTATCTAAACATTATTTTAAACGTTTAATTGATGCTCGTTTTAATAAATTGATTAACTCAACTTTTGAAAATTTGGAATCAGTAGAAAAATATGCTGAAAATACAGTTTCTTCAGTTTATTATCTACTTTTAGAGGCCCAAGAAACAAAAAATATTCATACAGATCATTTTGCTAGTCATTTGGGTAAAGCTCATGGTATAATAACTTTAATTCGTTCTATACCACACAATGCCAAAAAAAGAGAAATTGTTTTACCTCAAGATATACTAATGAAGCATAAAATTTCTACAGAATCAATATTTCAAGGGAAAAGTAACAAAGAATTAAAAGATGTTGTTTTTGAAATTTCAACGAGAGCTAAGCAGCATTTGGATAAGGTTAGTTAACATTTTAGTTTAAAAATTATTTATTTGCTAAAAATTATTTCTTACCAATTTTTGTTTTCATTTTAGGCTTTATCTTTAAAAAATCAAATCAAAAAAGAATCGTACATAATTTTTTTGCCATCTGTTATAATTGAAAATTATCTTGAAAAATTACAAAAAGTAGATTTTGATGTCTATAATCTTAATTTACAGCAAAGAAATAATCTCCTTCCTTTGAAGTTATATTGGAAAAAATTATTTGCTTAAAAATGTGTAAAATATTAAAAATTAAATATTAAATTGTTAATTTAAATAAACTAAATTATTAAATAGTTTTTAAAACTGCCAAAATAATATTTACATTAATTTTACTTAAAAATAAAGTAAAATATTTTACTATATAAATATTTAAATACAATGCTCTGTTGGTAAACTAGGAAAGTGTAAGATATTGATCTATCTACAATACGTTACAAAGTTCATGCCCGAGAGGCGAGAAGTGCAACTTAACCTTTCTTCGAGAACGTTAAATGTACATATAAATAAAAAAGAACTTATATTAAAGATGCTTCAAGTTTTCTTTTCATAAAAAATGTCTTTTCATATTAAATTTCCTGATGATAAGGAATAATTTAAATAATTATTAAATTGACGGAATTTTAACTGTAAACAAATTGGTATTGTTGCACGAGGTCTAGCAAGCGGCTTCGAACGTTAGGATTGAACATTAATTTCTAAGGACGCCGTCATGGCGGCTCCACGATTATATGATTCGGTAATTTGTCGTTTGTGCGCGGAAAACAACGACAATGGAGAAATGTTATTTACCAACAACAACGAAGAAACAGAGTTAAGTTCAATGGTCAATCGTTATTTGCCGCTCAAGGTAAGAAACCGGGAGTACCATGGTTCGAACGGCTCCCAAAATTAAGACTTGAACTTGACTTCCTTGTCCTTTGCAGTAAGGAAGCTCCACTGATTTTGGTTGCACGATAACAAGCATAAATAGCTACTGCACGGATCAAATCATTTTTAATATTTGTTTCTCAAAAGGCGCGGGATTTACATCTCTACGATTTTTTAGAAAAAAACAATTAATGAAATGGGATAAAATCTAGCACAATCAATAGCATAAATTTTTGCTTTTATTTTTATTCTTTATTATTAATTTTTGAAAAACTGTAGTTTTTAAAAATGATAATTTTTATATATCTGTCAAACAATTAATACTAATTTTAAATTTAACATATAATCTTAATAATAATAATTTTCAAACTTAATTTATTAAATTTTATTATAATTATAGATAATGTAATATTTTACAGATTAAAAATTAATTTCAGTTTTTTATTTAAGTAATTAGTATATCTGATATTGATTGTAACATGTATTTAAAAAAATTATTCTTTATTGCAGGTTTACGATGATGGAAAATTACCAAGAACTATTTGTCCTGGATGCAATATACAATTAGAAGCAACTGTGCAATTTTTTGAATTGCTTATTAATGGTCAGAAAAAAATTAGAGAAATGTGGAAACAACAACTTGAGACTGAAAAAAAAATTGAACGTGAACGTCTTAAACAAAAAAATGTTAATTTAGCTTTAGAAAACTCTAAATTTCTGGGTGTAGATGATGAAATTTCAAGAACAGAATCAGGAGACCCACAAATCATAATTAATGGTAAATTTAAAAAATGTACTATATTTAAAAATATTGTTTATTTTGAGTAAAACTAAAATTTACATTTAGTATTATCTGATGGTTCTGTATATTCTACTGGGCATGACATAAGTTTACAAATGGAAGGCTTAGATAAGCCTAGAAGAAAACGTGGTCGTCCTCCAAAAGGTTTAGAAGAAGATTGTAAAGTAATATAACTCTTTTTTAAAATACATGACACTAATAAATTTAAAAAAATGTACTATTTGTTAATTTGTTGGTTGTACTTTGCAATTCAATGTTTAGGAAACAGAAAAAGAAGATTATACTGAAACTATTAGTCAAGGGGAAGAGGATAAGCAAGATGATGATGACATTGATGGAGATGGAAGGCGTAGAAGAAAAAGAAAAGTTCCTAAGAGGTATCTATTTTATAAAAATTTTTTTCAAGCGTAATTAAAAATAATTATATTGAATGTTCTGCAATTAATAAATTGTACATTGATAATTTCTAGATACATGGAAACAGTGCAAGGAAAAGAATTAGAAAAAATTTTTAAAGAAGAGGGTGTTTTTGATGAAGATGATGTACAAGTAAAATATGAATCAGAAGAACAGTTAAATCCTGCAAGTCCAGAAAGTTACCACAGTGATACAGGTTTGATAATTAAATTATAATTTAACATTTATAAATTAATTCACCCTAAATTAATTTGAATCATCATTTTTAGAAATAATAGGTCATTTGGAAACTATAGAAGGTAAAAATTTGGGGGAGCTGGTTGTAGTAAACAGAAATAAAATTCGTACAAAGTCTAAAATACAAAAATCTAAAATTAAGAAAAGGCACAAATTTATTTGTTCTTATTGCGATAAAGGTTTTGTCCAACGCAGCAAATACATAATTCACAAAAGTTTTCATAAAACAGCCAAGTATGAATGTATAGAATGTCAAAGACAATTTTCTACTAAAGAAAATTTAACCATGCATCAAAAAAATATAGGTCACACTGGAGAAAAAATAATTGAAATAAATGATGTTGAAAAAGATACTAAAATAGAATCTCTTAATAACAAGGAAATCAATGATAATGGCCTACCTGATACCTTGATTAGCTCTCGAGGTACAGAATCTCATGAACCTCATTTTGCTTCTGCTGTGCAAAATGATGATCATTTACAAAATATTGAAACTGAAGATAATCAAGAAGAGGAAGCAAAAGAAGAAATGCTTCAAGATTCAATGTATACAGATTCTGATGTTACATTTAAATGTGACAAATGTAATAAGCATTTTCAATCAAAAGGTAGCCTACAGTCACACATAAAAGTAGTACATGAAGGAGAGAAACCATTTGTCTGTGAAATATGTAATAAAGCATTTGCTTATGAATCAAGCTTAAAAGGACATAAGGAAATTGTTCATCAGGTAAAAAATTTTATTATTATTTAAAGGATATTCTTTACAAATTTTCCATTGATAAAATTGACACATTGAAAATAAGTTTTATGTATTTTTTCAAATACATCATTTTAAATATTGCAATATATTTGAAATTAGATCTAATCAAATAATTCTAATAATTTGATGTCTTTTTAGAGTAATAAAATAGATAAGACCTTCCCTTGTGAAGTATGTGGAAAAATTCTCAATCATCAAAGTTCAATGATGTATCATAAGTTAACCGAGCATAATAATGGGCGCCGTTTTGTTTGCAATAAATGTGGAAAAAGTTTTAAACACAAACAACTTTTACAACGACATCAACTAGTTCATTCAGAAGATAGACCATACCCATGCAAATCTTGCAATGCTTCTTTCAAAACAAAAGCGAATTTATTAAATCATCAATCTACTCATACTGGTGAAAAAAAACATTTCTGTGAACTTTGCGATCAAAAATTTGCTCATAAAACTAGTCTTACTTTACACTATAGGTATACTAAATTATTGATAACTATATAGATATGTTGAAAATCTTTCTTTAGTTGTTAAAAAGAATTTTTTAATTATTAAAATATTTTAATTTAGAACGCACACAGGTCAGAAACCATATAAATGTGAAGTATGTTCAAAAAGCTTTTCTCAAAATGGGAATTTGCAAGAACATATGAGAATTCATACAGGAGAAAAACCTTACTGCTGTGATCATTGTGGACGTAAATTTACAACATCCTCCCAATATAAATTACATGTGAAACGTCATACAGGTGAACGTCCGTGGAAATGTGAATTTTGTGCAAAATCATTCTTGCATAAAGATACGTGGAAATGTCATGTCCGTCGACATACAGGAGAACGTCCATTCCAATGTGCATATTGCAATCGTGGTTTCACAGAACAATGGGCTTTGAAGAAACATTTGCGATTGCACACAGGTACACATATTTTTATTACCTTATTTGATAAGTTAAAAATATAGTATTTTGGTTTTTAAAAAAATTTGTATAGGGGAAAAACCGTACAGCTGTGATATATGTGGGAAAGCATTTGCAGATTGTTCTAATTTAACTAAACACAAAAAGGTGAATAAAATTTGTATTTGAATAAAATATTTGCGTATTAATCATCATATTAATTAAACAATTATAAATATTTAAGGTCCACAAAAATCAACAAACTTCAGAACTTGACGAATTGCAAGAAGAATCTACAATTAATCAAGTATGGCAAATTTTACCTGACGAGGTTCAAGAAGAAACTAACGATCATCTTTACAATATGACGCAAGTTATAGCTTCAGATGAGGTTTCTGAAGATGACATGCCACAAATTATTTACGTTGCTTATCAAGATCCAGAACAGTCAAATGAATCAACTTTACATTTTAGTAAGTACAAATATAATTTCATATGACGCTATTTTTATTAAATAAAAATGTATACAATTTAACGATAGATAAAGAAAGTATGGTGGATAATCAAGAACTGCACGCAACTGAACCAGAAGATAATGATGATCCAATTAATGTGAATCTTACTGCAGAATCAGATTTACATCTACAAGTAAGTTATAATTAAGAAAATTTTAAAAATAAAATTAATCTCAACTATTTCTAATATAAATTAATATTCTCATAGCTATCTTTAATTATTACAAAATTATTTATTTTCAAATTGGTCACTTGGTAGGACTTTTACAATTAAGTTTATTCATCTCTCTGAATTAATTTCTATTTCTAAATTTACTTTTCTAAAAACGTATAAGTAATTTAATTTATTATAGATTACAGACGAAGATGGCAATGCAATACCGTTATCAATACAAGATGCCAGGCAATTACTTTCCGAAGGACAGTTCGTTAGTCAATTAAATGATGGTCAAACTATAAGAATACAAGGCTTACCTACGACTATAGAAGTCAATTCAGATATGCAAATTGCACCAATGTCTGAAAAAGAAAACGTTAATTCAAAAACTCATGCAACATCGACAATACAAACAGATGCTGAAGCAATAGTAAAAGTGTTAGAGGTATAGTTAAAAATTAATCAAAAAAAAGAATGTACAATCATTACTTAAAACTAAAAGTATTCATATTAATTTAGGATGAAGACACCGATGCAACAGCTGTAGCAGCAATTAATCAAATGAACGCGGAAGATCGATTAGAACTAGCAGATGGTCAACAAGCCATAGAATTTATTACTCAAGACGGACAGAAAGTTCGATTAGTGACTTCCCTTAATATAGATCCTTTACAACTAGCTTCAGAGTACCTGAATATCACCTAAGAATAAGAATAAGATATTTGTATCAAAAACGCTGTAAATATGTTTTTTTTATTTTTGTGATAATTTAAAGTTTTTATTAAAAAATTAAATATACTTTAAATATAATTTATTCAAGCAAAACTTGAATAATATAATGTAAAATATTTGCTATAATATAAAACTATTGAAAGTACGAAGATGACTTCATTTGATATGAGGAAATTTAATAAAAATGTTCATTTTATTTTGAAATGTTTATAGAATATTATTACATTATTTCGTTTTCAAAGTAAAACTATTTAATTTAATGAGTATAAAAAATGTCAATATATCATTTGCCCTTTATAAATATTCACAATATATTTTACTTTGGAAATAATTATTAGTCTTACTTTATAATAATATGTATTTTTATAGTGATAGTATTATACAATAGGTATAAAAATTTCACTTAATAAGTATTGATTGAAATAATTTGAAATTATTAATAAAAAATAGCTATTAATAATATAATATTATTTAGAACTCTCATAAACACTAGGTTTTTTTAATTTAAAATTGATTTATGTAGTTGAGTTTTAATTACAATGCTGCATAAAGAATTTTATATGATTAGTTCTATATAGAAAACAAAGTAAGTAAAACTATTATTAATTATATAAATTGTATAAAATTTAATGTTTCAAAAAACAAATCAATCTAAAAGAATTTTGGAAATTCATCTAAATTTGGAAATTAAATAGAGAATTTACTTAAAAGTAGTCACTTATAAAATAACAATGTACACAAAGTATTAGGCATATACTTCACAGATATGGTTATTACCATTACCCATAATTCTTCGTTATTACACTAAGCAACATTTTTATGAAATTTGTAATAGAGTTTCATCAATATTTATCCATCATTTACTAAAATTTGTAAAATCATGATTTAAATATTCATAATTATTTAATTACTTTTTACAAGGATACTTCGTTATTATTTAAGATTCAAAAACTTAAACATATCTATACTTTTGAAAAATAAAAATGTATGAAATTGATAAATTCAATTACACCTTTCATAAATTGATGACACTTGACATAAACTTATACAAAAATTAATGTCAATCAGACTTAACTAGAACTAGTAAGTGTTACATTTTGGGTGTAATCATACTCAATAGTTGGTATAACAGATTGTACAAATTTCAAGAATATAATAAGATACATATGAACTCCTAATTCTCTACCTCCTTCCATTACAGTTTCAATAATTTTTTTCATAACTTCAGCATGTCTGTGAAAAATAATATTTTATTAAATAGTGAATAAAGAATGATTTTAAATTGCACTAAATAAATATGTACCTGCAAGGATGAACAGATGCCATAGGGGGTCCAGGCATATGAGGATGAGTTTCCATGGTAACAGTTTTTTTTGCATGATCTTGACTGACATCTTCATACATTTCTTCAACGGTTAATGGCTTTCGATTCTGAGTAAAAAAAAATTATTTTAATTTTAATAATAAATTTTTTTGCAGCGTAGTACAAACTTACCTCATCATACCCAAACAACCATAATCTTGGAGTTTGATAATATTTATCATAGGTAATATGCAAATCATAAGTTCGTGTTCTAATTATTTCACCTTCTGCAAAGTCTTGGTTTTCTTTGGTTTGTTTTATTGATGTATCTGTTGTATACTAAAATAAATTTTTTTAATAGTTTTGTAAATAGTCGAAGTGAATAAATCTAGTTTTAAAACTTACTTTATCTTGTTCATCTAGCATGCCACTAACTTCAAAAGCTTCCATGTCAGCTGCTTCTTCATCATCTTCATCATCATCAGCATCTCCAATTAAATTTGCAGAAGGAGAAGGTTTTGCTTCTTCCAGTGTCATTTCAGAAACTTTTTCTTCTACACCTCCAAGATTTAAATCATAGTGATGAGTGTCAACCCAACCACCTTCTGGATCATCTGCTTCTATAATTTGTTCTTGTTCATCACAATATTCTATCTATAACAAGTACACGTTACTTTAGAATCAATGCTGAATTCTTTTAAATAAGAAATTAAAATCAAATGATCTACCTGTTTACATCTGCGTGAGCAAGGAACATTACGAGTAAGTAAAAATTGTTTATCTTTTGGTAGATATGGCTTAGCTCTATCTACATCACCAACAGCCCACTGCCAAGTTGGACAATGGTGTACAAGGTGCTCCCCAGCAGCTACAAACTCTTCTGGTGTCAAAACACCAGTTTCTCTAAATTTACTTTCCTGAATAATTAATTCATTTTTTATTAATCATTAGGTAATTCAGAAGCATTAAATAATTATAATAATACATAAACTAATTAATCTTATTAATTAAAAGAAAAAACGCTAGATAAATGAACAATGACTTTATTATCACACCTTTAAAACTGGGGTTAGATATTCAGCAACACTAAGGGCTGTGCCCTTGACGGAATTTATTACACTTTGCATTTTGTGCAACTATTTTTATCGAAATAATTGACTACTTTGCAAATAAACTTTAAATTTTACAATTAAGATCCTTCTGACGGAATCCGCACACAGGATCTCTCAATTGTATACACGCACACTCGCGTGAAGTATATATACATAACAGTTTATTCAGTTTGTAGGTTATACTGATTTTTAAGCATTATGTTTATAATAGCTTGATTCATATAGAGGGTCAACTGGCCGATGATTTTGATGAAGTATCGGAATAATAGTGGAACTTCAGCTATCGCGAAATCGTAATCGCTGAAATTCCCGTAATTGGTCAATGCCGTCAATTGGTCATTCGAATATTCGATAAAACTATAAAAGTGCAAGGAAGGGAATTTAAAATCAAAAGGATAAAAAGTTTTCAAATTATTCAAATATATTTAATACAAGCAGATTTTAAATTGTTCAATTTTATATTACAAAATAATTTAAAATATTAAAATTAGTAAATAATAATGTTATGTTACAAATTTTAACATAAATTAAAATGATAATTATTAAATTATCTACAAAAATATCAATTACTGTTATTTTACTTTACACTTTAATTTTTTTTTTTTAATATCACACAGATCTTCTTCACAATTACATTCCTCATTAGACTGAATTTTAAAAAGAGCTTTTCCATACTGACGTCCTTCTGAAAACCAAATTGAAAATTTTATAAAAAAAATTATGTATATATATCTGTATTATGGATACAAACCTCCTTTTAAAATAACATGATGAGTTTGTTGAAGTATTGAATATTTAGCTTTACTTTCATGTAAACCTAATAATCTAGCTCTTTTTTATGCAAATATAATATTATATTAAAGAAAGTATAATTTTTCATAATTTTATTTTATTTCAATTTATTCAGTAAACAGCCCTATTACAGTTTTTATATAGATAATTTTGAGACGATTTAATATAATACTCGAAAATATTTAAAATATATTGTATTAGATTTTAAGTTAGCTATAACTTAGTTTATAAGATGTATGTACCAAACCTGCACTCAACTAATAATATGAATCTTGGCAGGACTATGAATTTTTAATAAAATCATCTTTGTTGGTTAAATAAATAAACATAAATAAATCTATAAGAAATTTAAGTTTCATTTGTCATTCTTACTATCATAATAATTATTTATTACTTATATTTTCTTGAAAAGGATACAAATTAACTATATCATAAGGATTCCTAATTAAAGATGTTTCACTGGCACCACTTGATATAATAACATTCTAAAAAATAAAATGATAAAATATATATTAAAAATAAATGAATAAAGTAAGAAATTTTAGTACCTTGCTCTTTCCAAATGTATAAAACAAGTGTGCATAATGAATAGCTAATTTTCTTGTAGAAGATCTGATGACATCTGTGTATTGAATCTCAAAATGAGTTTGCCTTTCTGCTGCTTGTAAATACAATTTTCTGTTTAACTTTAAACCACTGCAACTTGAATTAATTGTAATAATATCTACATTAAGTTGAGAACAGGCATGCTAAAAATAAGATTAAATTTCATGTAATTAACTTTATTTTATTTAATCAACTTTTATTTATTTTTGATTAGACAAATGTAAAAAAATAAACTAACTTGAAATGCAGCTTGAGTTTTTGGAACGACAGCATACAAATTGTATTTTTTTAAAACAGGCAACTGATTCTAGAAATAATTTTTGTAATTGACTAAACAATTTATTTTATAAATTTTTTGCAGATACTGTATACAAACCAAAGCATGTGTTTTAACAGGATCTGAAAACAAAAATGTTATTCTACTTAATATGTTTAATTTTCCTTTGAATTCTTCTACTATGTCTTGTATATTAATAGGTTCTGGAACAGTAGAAGTTATAGAATCTTTTTCATCTAGTTTTTTCTTTTTTCTCTTTTCATTGTCAAATACAGTTTCATCAACATTTTGATTTATTGCTACGGTCTTATAGCCAGCTGTTTAATAAAAAAGATTTATTTATAATTAATGTGATTATTACATTTTGTTTTATTTTCAATTACTAACCTTCTTGCAAAATAGATAAAACTTGTTTTAAACTCTGTTTATTTTCAGGTGCATTGATACACAGATCGCAAAATCCATAATCCATTTTTAAAATTGTAAGCATAACCTATTAAATGAATTTTTATTAAAAATTTTTTTTAAACTTCGTGATACAAAACTATTGGTGTAAAAGAATGTTCGTAACTTTTATTATTAGTTGATTGTAGCATTATTTTTATGATTTTTAAAAACATATATATATTTTAAAAAATATAATATATGACCCAGGCATTTAGGATACAACGTTGCCAAACTTACAACTGAAACCACATTTCGCAACATCGCAACGCACATATCTATATTCTATATAATATATGCTTTTGGGACATTTTGGTGAATTTGCACCACAAAAAAAAAAAAAAAGAAAAAAAAAACCCCACTGACCAGTGACCACTACGTGGACTTCCGAAAAGCAGTTTGTATAACTCTAGCTCGATCGAAAAAAAATTGTATAAATATTAAATAATTAGAGCAATAAATGTACAAAATTGATTATTCATAATTAAAAGTTTTTTAAAACCAAACAGTTAGATAGTTTAATAAAAATTTTTCTAAATATTTATACGTAAAAATGTAAATTTTTCTAGAAAAAATTTCAGCATTGTTTTACAATTTAAACAAAGTTTTTTATTTAATTACGAGTTCGCAATATTGTTATTGGATAGTCGGAAAAATAAAACAAGTATAAAGATATAAATAAACTTTTAACTTTATTTACTTTTGTATACTTTAATTATATTTTTAACAACAAAATGAACATTAAAAATTATAATTATCCAATGTGACAATATCTAACATATTTTATAGAAGCATGAATAGTTGAAGTTGAATACAAACGGAATTGAATTAAAATGTTTTCAACATGTATAAAACTATTACAAAAGACTTGGATATTAAATCAATAGTTTGTAAGAAAGTAGAAATCAATGGGAACACTCATTTTTTAAATACGCACTTTATCTATTACAAATGATTCATATTGAAAAAATCGTAATATTAAAAAAATTCTTAAATAATAAACACAGCAATGTTAACTCTACGTTACTAATGGAAACTAATTTACATAACTTTAAAATCTTTGACATTGATAATTTTACTTGAATTTTGATATTACCCTACAACTGCTAAACCATTTAAAAAACAAAAAACATTTAATTAGGCCTGTTTTCGATTTAAATGAATTTATATTAATATTTGATTTTGCAAAGTAAATCATTTATATATACAAGTTATAATTTCTTTTATACTATAAATAATAACAGTACAATAATTTTCCATTTAGAATTTAGATTAGCAGATAAAGCACACCTTCACAATGGCGTTAAAGTATTTGTAAATACATCTTATAACGGTCATACAAATGTTCACTTTTACTATATACTTATTAAATATCAATCTATTCAAGAATTATTAGACACTACATCCTTGTATATGGTCTAATGCTTTATATTTTTTTGGTTTATGAAGAATGGCGATTAGTTTCGCAATTATTTTTACAAAATGTTTTCTTTGTGAAAAATCGTCTTTTCACAAAACGCATAATCGGGCCTTATCGTTTCACAGTTTTTGTTCCCGTCTTTTACGTTCTAAACATAGTGCACAAAGGAATGAAATAAATTTTCTCTTGCGAAATTAGCAATTCTTTGTTTACACATAAATTGCTTTTACGACGTAGTAAGGATAAATTATTCAATAATTTATCGATCAAGTAAATATTCATATAGTATATTATTTTATATAATGCTAAAATAAATTTTACATATTACAATTAATTGATTAAGGATTTGAAATCTGTCTTATCATTTTTTAATAGAAAACTATTCCAGTTATTTAAAAGTTAATTACAAAGCTTTTTAAGCTTATGAGTTATTATACTATTTAAAAAAAAATTGCATAGAACCTAATATTACATCCCCTGCATAGTTTTAAAAAATCGACAGTAATGTGCTATAATGATAACGGTATACGATATATATATATATATATATATTTTAATAATTATGTTAACTGAAAAAAAAACATCTCGGGTAATCACTTTGCCCTTAGGTAAATACTTTTTATCAAAGATCTGGACAAGGACACAGCTTTCCTTATTTTTATGCAAATCATATATTCATTATCATTATTTAACGCATAGAAGGATCTATATACAGATAAATAATAGCTTAACATGAGCATGAGTCTTTTCCTCCTTGTTGAACACTCAATACTCCTTGTAAATTAGTGCGACCGGGTTGACTTGGATTGTGTTGCACCCCTGATTCTGCTGCATTCAAATCCAAACTGAAAAATGAAAATATTATAACCATGCTACAATTAATAATTAATAATTTATAATAATTATATTATAATTAATAATTTTCTTAAAAAGATGGAAGGCAGAAAGATCAGGACAAAACAATCAAGAACTAACAGAAGGAGAGAAGAACAACTAAAAGAAATAGAACAAAAACTAGGAAGGATGATGGGAGAAAAGCAGATAAGTAAAGAGGAAAGACTATTAAAAAGTGACAGCGAAATGGAGGAGTAAGGGACAAGCAGAGATGGCAGGAGAAAGAAAGGAAAGAGAGAGGAACAAGGGGAAGAAGAAAGAAAAGAAAGAAAAAAAAATCCAGTAGCAATTAAGAAACTGAAAGTGAAAAATTGAAATAGGAAAGGTAACACCCAGGTCATTGACATATATACATAGCAGAAAAAGAAGACAAATGTACATAAACTAAAAATGTAACATACAAATACAGAAAATCATACACAAAGATAGAAAGATGGACGAAACACACAATCACACTAAATAAGAAAAAGTTACTAAAATTAAATGTAAAAAAAGCTGTAAGGTAAATAAAGAGTACATTATTATTATTAATAATTTTCTTTTGCATTAAATAATAATGAAAAATGAAAATTACCGGCCATCTTGTATGCTTTGGAAAATTTTCTTAGCTGTTTCCAAGAAAGCTTCTTCAACATTGTCTCCCCTGTTATATTAATACAAAAAATAAAGAATTTTAGGAAAATAATTTTCACACGTAACAGTTTTATTCAGATTTTGAATAATTTTACTGTTCAATAGAATTATTAATTTTTATGAATTTCATTTTTATAAAATTAAATGAAAAATAATAATACATACGTTTTTGCACTTGCTTCTACAAACATTAGTCCATTTTCATCAGCAAATTGTTTTGCTTCTTCGTAAGTAACATCTCTTTGACCATCCAAATCACTTTTATTTCCAATTAAAAATATCACCTGTTGTTAAAAACATTCATTATAACTTTTGTATACATTAAATTTTAATTTAAATTGATTATGAAATTTACATACAGTACTTGGATTTGTGAGGTTCCTTGTATCTGTTAACCAACTGCTAAGATGATTATAGGTTGAACGCCGTGTGATGTCGTAAACCATCAAAGCTCCAGCTGCTCCGCGATAATAAGACCTTCAAACAATAATATTAAAATACTTTGTAATCATGAAAAAGAATGCATTTAATAGAATATTCAACATTACTTATTATTAATTAACAAACAATGTAATACTTCTGAATTAAAGATTTATTTTTATTTCACCTTGTTACTGCCCTAAATCTTTCTTGTCCAGCTGTATCCCAAATTTGAAGTTTAATTTTCTGGCCAGCTACTTCAATAATTCTAGTTCCAAATTCAACACCAATAGTATGTGGACAATCGGCCATAACTAAAAATAAAAATGAATTATATATATTTATAATGCAAAACAATTGCATAAAAGAAACAATGAATACATACATTTCTTTTCTGTAAATTGGTGTAATAAACATGATTTTCCTACACCCATATCACCTATAATGATGTACTTAAAAATATAGGAATAATTATAAGGTCCTGCCGACATTTTGTTCCTGAAGACAAAAAAGAAATATTTAAATTGATTGTACTACAAAATACTAAGAATTTTTATTTTTATTTGCTATTTGATGATTAATTGATTTGCATAATGCTTCTTATAATATAATTAATGTTTTTATGTATATAATAAGTTAATGTTGACCCTTTAACAGATTTATATCTTTCGTTCTCTAAAGGTATGTTTTACTACAGGCAAATCTTATTAGCTAATAAGTATTGCTATGAGCTTTTAAAGCCAGATTGTCTACATAATATAATTATTCAGTTACTAAAAAACTCAAAAAAATACGGAGTCGCAGAATATAAAAAAATGCTGTTAAAATTATGAACAAAATTCCATTTTCAATTGAAGAGAAAAATTAACTACCGTATTTTGAAAGAATTGTAGATTACTTGAATTTCGTCTTCTACAAGATACAATTAATTTCGAGGTACTCAGCGAAAAAAAGGCTCTTTGCAATCAACAAAACATTTTTGAGTCCAGACACTGCTCTCCCCCAAATTGTGAAAGAACTGCAGCAGCAGGCTAAAACGGAGTCGACGTCACTAGTAAAGTAGCAATTGAACAGGCGTCTCGCGTGCGCGTGTTTTCCCCCAGACTTTATATAGCTGGACGCGCAAACGATTAATCAGCCATAAATGCGAAAAAAAAAGAGACACGGTTCAAACTCGCAATGAAAATCACCATGTCCTAAAACTTTGTACCCGCACACAAGAGGCTCTAATTATAGCTTTGTAAAGATGAGCTTCGCAACGACAGGTACGAAGAAAGGCGTTGAATTTTTCAGAGGCCCACCTTTTCTAGCGTATCTGTACGCCAGCAGTAGAAGTAGTTGCGCGAAAGAAAAGAAAAAAACTTACGCTTCTGCGGTCAGGATAGGCAGCAGCGGTTGTATACACAGTCACGCACACACTTGTGCACGCACACAAGACGGGTGGACTTTCGCGACGACGACGTGTATCGCTTCGAAGAAGTGGTGCTTCGTCGCGGATAACCAGCTGTCGAAAATGGGCGGCAAGTGGCCAAGAGTTCGCGACACCTCAGCAGCGATTCATCTAGATGATTCCCTTCCGCAATATCTTGCTCTTTACGCTCGCGCACTCGACTGATTCTCCCGAAACAATACCACGAACTATCTCACTCGGTTCGCCGTAGTGCCTACTTGCCTGCGTGTGTCGAATCCACACACGCAATAAACCTACGAGGATCATACGCTTAGAGAGAAAGAGGTGTAACAGCGCGATTTAATGATGGCGGCAGCGAAACGTCAAACCACCTGTCAACTGCTACGACGCACCTAGGCGCAACACACCTTTAGTTTAATGTTATCCAAAAATGTAGATTAGCTTTTATTTTTCAAACCGTGGCGTTAAAAATCTTCTTCAACTACAAAAATTAAAGATAAAATTACATGCTTACTACGTGGGCGTGGGTAAAATCGTTGAGGCAGAATACCGCATCCCTTTTCCTACGCCAATGTTTAAAGCGGGAAGTTTAAATATATAAAGTTAAAATTAGTATTTCAAGTGGTAAATTTTAATCACAGAAATTAATATATTTAATTTAACACAGATGTTTTAAATCAACAACCAACTTTTATTTTTTTAAGAATGATTTTAATAATATTAGGTAAATACGCATTTTATCATTTCACTGCGCCACTGTTTTAATTATTGTCCAGTTTTTTGGACAAAGATTAAGTAGAATAAAATTGCTCTCTAATAAACAAATAATATATTATTATGAATTCAATGATTTTCATTGATGTCAAAAGCAGAAGTAATGAATGATTTCTTAATGCTATTTTGTATTTCATACTGCTAGTATTTGTGAATATGATTTCGAAGTAATGTAGTATAAACTATAATAGACACGTAATCAAAATAGAATTATAATAAGTATAAGTACCTTTAATTAAGTATAGAAAATATACACTAAACCAATTTTTAGTTCGTAAATTTTATTTATTATGCTGTAGTACCATTATTTTATTTATATAAATCTGTGTACTTGAAATTTTAATTTAAACGACAATTAGGAACTCAACGATAATTCGGAAATGTAGAAGTAATATTTGTAATTATCATAGTAGAAACTTAACATAGCATAACATTCGAAATATCAACTTATGAATATTTTATCTATAATTATTATTATTGAGCCTAATTTATTTATGCCAAATTTATGACCTGAATATTTAAACCAATTCACGCAATTTTGGACAGATATATATATATATATATATATATATATATAGGCGTTCGAATCACCTACCCTACCCTGGTTTGCAGTATTTTTTTATTTTTTTTAATTTCTTAACTAAAGAAACAATCTTTCTCAATGAAAATAACTGCTCTAAATAGATTTTAATTAGCTCCATTTGGCTCAATTTTTT
>JAWWEM010000010.1:6274597-6302686 GCA_035582935.1 Ormyrus thymus
GTTTTGAAGTCAGGAAATAATTTTAAATAAATAAACAAGTTTTACAATGTTGTAGGAGGAGCCACTATCAATTCTGACCTGGGCTCTTTCTGAGGAGCACTCTTAAGCCGTCTCAGGTTTTATGAGCGACCCTCGTTGAGAGCGGCTCTCGCTTACCGGCCAAAGAAGGGTCACTGCTCCACCCACGCTCAGAACGGACCGAGTCCACTCTCGGGCAAACCTGAGAGTCGCTTTTCTATACTCACCACGTTCTACATACTTCAATCGGCGTATTTAGTTTAGTTTTTTTTAGTTTTTTTATTTTCCATTCGTGCAGTGCTCTACCACTTTGGAAATTTAAAAATAATTAACATCCGCGTAATTATTTCGAGACCATTCCTCATCTATTCATAATTCCCATCGTCGAGCGGACGTCCAAATAATATAATTTATACGTTAAATTTATACAGTTCAATTTTAAAAAAAAGCACTCGAAGAACGTAATGTTAAAAATGTAGAAGAAATAAAATCCATAAATATCGGTATTGAATCGCGAAAAATACACAAATTGAAAGCAGAAACCGAAATCATCTTAAAAAAGGTGAATAAACATTAAAAGAGGAATCAGAACATAATTTAGTAGCCAAAACAATTATAGTTTGTTTTACATCTATATTTAATGAAGCAGCTGGAGAATAACTTAGCTGAATTATCAATCAATGAAAAATGATTTCTGAAAAAGTAAGATCAATTTTTGGCAACAATGACATTTCTAATTATAAAATCTGTAAACCTATAAATAAAATAAAGCATTAAAATGTTGGAAAAAATCAGTAGCTTTCTTAGGAGAACCTAATTGTTTAACAAACAATTGTTGATAAAATCATGGTAATTAGAACAAAAAGAGATTGGTAACATCAATTTTTTTGTACTTCACTCTGCTATATATCTAAAATTATACTGATGAATATAACTAATCCAGTGGTTAACCTAATCAATTCTAAAATTTAATTATTATGAATTGAAATTAAATTAAATTCTTTATTTAAAAAATATGAAAACATTAAAAACTATGTATTTTCTACAAATATCTAGTTATTAGAAAATTATTTCATTTAAAGAAAAAGCTTTGCAACAACAATTTACCAAGTCAAGATATTGATGAATTTCAATAATGTTTTTAAGGTCATCAGATTAAGAAAAGTAGCTATTTATTAGAAGTATTATCTTTCATAATTTAACTACTTTAATTTTAGGCAATTTTTTTAATTAAAATATTTTTTAAGGAATTTCGAAAATATATTACATATTTGCCTACTAAGATATTTTAAAATATTTTTTATTCGTAGAAATTTTTCTCATTTTAAATCTTTGTTATATTTTAAAATTACTAAAAAATGGTTACACAATTAATAATCTCAAAATATTTTCTTAGTAAGTAATTAACTCATTAATTAAAATTAATAAAAAGGAGGATTGATCCTAAGATCATATCCTACATTTACGGTATTACTTACCATTATAGAAGTAGGTAAAACATAAATCAAGTGAAATTAATGCGATTACTATTATCAAATTTCAAATTTATGTTAATCCTTCGTAAATAGTTGCCAATTCTAATCTTCATTATTCGATGTACGGAGAAAAACAAAAATTAACGTCATCCGTCAACCAGAAAATTTGTTCAACAATAAAAATTCGCAACTACCAAAAGTACTAATCCGGAAATCCAGAGTCCAAGGCATTCTTTTCGACAGTAAAAATTCGCAGTGCGCCAGGAAACGAGCCGTCGTCGAAATAATCAAGTTTGAAAAGGCGGAACACCCGAACAGAACACGGTTCGCCAGTTGAGCGAGTGCAGCGTTCTCTCGTCAGGTCGCGGGCAGGCGATGTAATCGCGAATGGTCCGACTTCCGCTGGCCTTGCAAGCAAGATGGCAAGCCTCGGCAGAGTGCGACGATGAGACGATGAACGATGTTGCACAAGTCGCCGACGTCTTCAGACCAGTGTTAAGTGAGAAATGAAATTTTGCGTATCGTGAGAAAGCGCCATCCCGCTTTTTCTTTCGAGAGTTCTGGAAGTTCTATTGTTCGACCTTTTCCACCGAAAGTCCTTTCACAAAACCAGGCAATGATTTCCCTACAGTCCCACAATCAGGTATATATACACCTAAGATCATTATTTCATCATTTATTTTGATGCTTATTTTATTAAACTAAACCTTGCTTCCTGAGTTTGGTAAACGATTTCCTAGTTTTTAATTCAAGATTCAATGTGTATTGGATTAAAATATGAGATTTATAACTGGGAGGTTCATAACCTTCATTTTGCGTCATATTTATATTTTTACGCTTCATTGGATTTAACTCTTTTAAATTTTCTACTTGAATTTTGCAATAATGCTTATTGTATACTTATGCACGCGTATATAAATAAAAGTTTCGCAATTTAGAAACCTGCCAAGTTTTTATGCTTACTATAGTTTTTGCTCAATAATTTGTTTATCTTTTAAGAGTATATTATCTCTTAATATGTGTTTTATTGCTTCAAATGCAATTTGTAGGTGCTGTATCACCTGACTCAAATCACATCTGCTATTACACCAAGATCCACACCATTTGCAGGGCAAGCAAAAAGGCCAAATGATTCGGAACGAAAAAAGACTGAAAATATTCTTTGTAAAAACAGTTTTTCAGAAGTAAGACTTTGCATTATTATCATTTGTTATGTAACCAAATATGTGTTTATTTACCTGGTTATTTATTTATGTTAGGCAGTAAAAAGCTGCAATGAATTAGGCATGGATAAATTAAATATACAGTATTTAGTGAGTCCATTAAGAATAAACAGTAAAAATGTATGGGAGATTTTGCAACAGTTGTCTCAGAAAGGAGCTAAACAAACTATAAGAAAAAATAACAAGTGGAAAGTATCCTACATATCTGGTGCCAGCTTTAATGAGAATAAAAGAGGTTTTCCTTCTTCTCACTTGTTGAATAATGTTACAATACCAACGATTCACCTTTATAATAAACCACATCGTAGATTTCTACACAAGTTTTGTACTCTGAAAATAGAACCAAACGGTATACAAGTAAGATTCTTTAAAACAGAACGTAGTGTCAAAGCTGAATTTGATAGAAATCCTACATTAAGTGCCAGAATAAGGAAATGGATTGGTTTAAGTATAAAAACTGTAAGTTAACATATGCTTATCAATTATCAATTTTCATGCTACATAATCAGATGAATTTATTATTATCTTTGTTATTTTATTAATTTATAGGACAGTAAAGGAATAATGCTTAACGAAATGACAACAAGTGCTTCATTGAGAGAAATTCGTGACATAGATAAATTAAAAAAGCTTCAAGGAGAAGCTGATATCTATATCAAAACTGATGAACTACAACGCATCAAAACTGCATATGCTGAAGGTTATTTAGCTGGTCATGATCAAAAACCACAAGGAAAGGCTTTCAAAGCTTTGAAATTTGCACAAAATATGGTTTCCACTCTTTTGCTCGTAGTGCTCCTTGTTGGTCTAGTGGGTGCGTATAAATGTTAGTATAGCATTTTTTATCATTCTAATATTTAACACATTTTTCATCATTCCTACTTACCCTTCCTGGATACTTATTTACTAACTTATAGTAACATTCTAACTCGTACAGTTATCTAAAAAAAATAATTATTGTTTTTCAAAATAATAATTTTATGCTCGAATGATTTTATTTTTCTTTCTACATTTTCTTTACATTTCAAATCACGGTATTGTATACTTGATATAATTTTAAAAGATTTTTTTAAATTTTTTTATGAATTGTAAGTATTGTAAGTTTCCTAAAAAGTTATTTTTATTTTTAGCTGTAATTAAAAAATTTGTGAAAACCCAATTTTGGGTAAAAATAAAAAAATCAACATTTTAAAACAATACATTTTTAATAGGATAAATAATTAGCTGAATTTTTGTATATAATTTTCTACTTTTTACATATATTTATGTCGACCATAAATACTGAACATTTGACGTTACATTACAGTTAAAAAACAGTTCTGATATTCTTTTTTTGTTTTTAAGTAGCAACAACGGGAGGAAGCATGTTTAAAATTCAGTTGGGAAATAGGATACAAGTCGATCCAGAGGAAATACACGTAACGTTTAATGACGTAAAGGGAGTAAGTGTTTTATAAAATATATTAAAGCAAGTAATTCAACTGCTAAAAAACTATTAAGAAACTACTAAAACATCAATCATATGTAGGTTGAAGAAGCGAAATCGGAATTGATGGATGTGGTAGAGTTTTTGAGAAATCCTGACAAATTCTCTGCTCTTGGCGGTAAATTACCCAAAGGGGTACTGCTTGTAGGCCCGCCAGGAACGGGTAAAACGCTATTAGCTCGAGCTGTTGCTGGAGAGGCTGGTGTTCCTTTTTTCCATGCCGCTGGACCTGAATTCGATGAAGTTTTAGTCGGCCAAGGAGCACGAAGAGTAAGAGATTTATTTAGTAAGTATACATTTTGTCAGTACAAATAATCTTCGAAAATTTTTAGATTACTTATGGAAACGAAATATTTTTTCAGAGGCTGCTAAAGAAAGAGCTCCTTGCGTTATTTTCATTGATGAAATTGATTCGGTTGGAGCGAAACGTACAAATTCTGCTCTCCATCCGTATGCAAATCAAACTATCAATCAGCTTCTTTCTGAGATGGATGGATTCCATCAAAATGAAGGAGTGATTGTTTTGGGAGCTACGAATAGACGTCAAGATCTGGATAAAGCATTATTGAGGCCTGGTCGGTTCGATTCTGAAATTATTGTTAGTGCACCGGATTTCATAGGGCGCAAAGAAATTTTAGATTTATATTTAACTAGAATTTTAACTCGTGATGTTGATGCGGATGTGTTAGCTAAATGTACTATTGGATTTACTGGAGCAGATATTGAAAATATGGTATTTATTGCATAGAACTCTCATTGCAGCAGAATGTAATCATTCATTAAAATGCTGATAATTTTATCTTTATATTACTTAGATAAATCAAGCTGCCTTAAGAGCCGCGATTGAAGGTGCTGAGTATGTAACAATGAACCATTTAGAACGAGCAAGAGATAAAGTTATTATGGGACCTGAAGGTAAAAAGAGAGCGTTTGACGAGGAAGAAAATCGTATTACCGCTTATCATGAAGGAGGTCATGCATTAGTTTCGTACTTTACAAAAGATGCTACTCCTTTACATAAAGTTACAATTATACCACGAGGACAATCTTTGGGACATGTAAATATAATCTGTTTATTTTCTTTAGATTTTATAAATATAAATTGTGACAGTACTAATTGGCCCGGGCCAATCTGTACTGTCACAAGTACTCCTTAAAACCCACTGGATCTTGGAGAGTCGCTTCCAGGACCCAGATGGTGCCCACCCGAGCACACACTTATCCACCCGATGGTTAAAATCCAATAGAATAAAAGGGGCGGGAGGGGGGGTATCTGGCTACAACATCCGAGAGGAGCGTCTAGAAGAAAAAGAGGCATTAGTACCAGGAAAGACAACTACGTCAAGCAACATAAGAGAACTACAAAGGATATAGTACAAGTAACTGGATTCTATAAATCCTCACTCACCTCAATATTGTTGGCGAAGCTTCTAGCAGTGGTCCTTGCATCACGCCAAATCCTCAGCACAGCAGCTCCAGGAGGAAGAAGGGGCTCGAAGCAGCATCATACCTGTAAAGTCGAGAGGGATTAGTATTCAGAATAGCATGGCAAAAGAGAGTGCACAACTCTGCTATAGAAAGGGGGTGCCTCTCGCATACATTACATGTATCAACATAAGGAAAGAGGTTAGGATGGCACATTTGGGAACAGGAATTTCTACAGGAATTACAGTGCTTACACCTACAGGATTACTCCAGAGAGAAACGAGAAGGAAAGAACTACACACTACAGAAGAAACCTTACAGATGGGTACTTGCCAAGTAGGAAGAGTCAGCTACAACTCCAAAGGGCAATCTCCCGCTCGCATGCAGCTTGGCTCCAACACCTACAGACTTGGAACAGAAGATGGAAAGAACAAGCTCTTATTAGCTTGTACTAATACTACAGAGAAGGAACGATCTTAAAGAGCTTACCTGGCATCAATTGGAGCCTACAGCATCAACTTCAGCTTGGCAACCTCACATCACTTGGGAACTGCCGCGCGAGGTGAGACTAATCTCACCTACGCTCGCATCGAGAGAGAAGTTAGAGTTGTAAGTGGTGCTGCGAGAGGCGCAGATTTGATTTATTATTGTGTTTCTTGGGCTCGGGAAAATCCGAGATTTTCGGTTGTCGCTCGTGATCGCGATTCGCGTGTGTGCTCGCGGTGCGCGCGACTTCGGTATTGGGTGCCGCGGTTTTCGTCGCGGCTGGCACCCGGGAAATAAGTGTCTACAGTGTACAAAGTACAGTAGAAGTCGGTAATAAAAGTTCTTTTAGTTAATTCAGCGCAAATTGATTCAGTTTCATTTATTACTTTCCTGGGCGGCTTCGGCTCGCCCTTACTCACGTGCTCTCCACTGACCCCTTCCCCCTTTTCCTTGTCCTTTACAGATTTTCTTGCCCTATATTTTTCCCCTATTCCCAATCTCTTGTGAGCAGTTTTTTTTATAATCCCGAAAAACTGTCACAAAATTTAAAAAATTTTATTTTAAGAGATTTATTGTTTGTAGACTTCGTATCTTCCACAAAAAGATACACACTACTTGACTAAAGCTCAGATGCTCGCTACAATGGATGCATGTATGGGTGGACGTGCTGCTGAAGAACTTATGTTTGGACAAGACAAGGTTACTTCGGGAGCCTCGAATGATTTTTTGGTAACACTCGTCTAATATTGAATTATAAATATTCTTACCTTCACTTGAACTATACCCATAATCATTTTGCAGAGTGCTACTGAAATTGCTGAGGCGATGGTTAAGACGTACGGCATGTCAGAAAAGGTTGGATTTAGAGTGCACAAAGACCCTGGCCCAGAAGGCAGTGCAACTTACAGTAGTAGCACAAAAGAATTAATAGATAATGAAATAAAGCGGCTTCTACAGGTACAGATTGAGGGTTTATATCACATTAAATAGTTAATTTGTTATCGATATGTAAAAACTTTATAATTGTTTTCATTTTAGGAATCGTATGACAGAGCAAAAACGATTCTAAAAACTCACAGTAAAGAACATAAACTTCTTGCCGAGGCTCTAATAAAGTATGAAACCTTAGATGCTGAGGAAGTTAAAACACTTCTTAGCGGTAAAAAAATACGAGTCGATAAACCAAGCGATGTAAAACGAACGATAGTGGATTGTCCGAGTAACGTCATGTAAAATATTGTTTTGGAGCGCGCGTTGCTTTTTTGAGAATATCATTTTGTTTCGATATTTTTTATACAATTCTAGACTGTTGATTTATTAAAAAAATTAAATTTTTCAATTTAATAGCAAAGCATGAGAGAAGCACATTCCATAAACATGATTTCTCAAAATTTCAATATGTAAATAAAATATTTCTGTTCGATTAATTTTCGTGAACCATTTTTAGCAGTCTAGATTATGGGCAATGTAAAATCTCAAAAAGCATATTTTTTAACAAACGAATTCATTCTTTCGCATAAGAATGAGACGCGTTTTAGGCCCAATCTGTAATTATAAATAGGTCAATAAATATTTCGTTCTATTTATAAGAAAAAAATATTTAAAAAAACGTAAAAGATGTCATATTTGTGGATAGCAGAAAAGTAGGCATACATTTTTTGTGTTTTTGCTTACTTGGAATTATACGATTGCAAGATTTTAAATCTTTTAGAAAATCAATGGAATAAAATCATTTTATCATCGAATTACAGTTATGTTGACAAAATAATAAAAAGATAATATATCTAATTAACCGTTACTTTGCAAACCTTTATTATTATTTTGTGAACGGTTTTTAATGACAAATATTTAAGTGGTCAATATCTTATATTCAAGTTAAAGTCTTTGATTATTTATGTAAAAAAAAGGGAAAAATGAATAAATAGTTCCTTTACTCAACAGTTAAAAATTGTGTGATTTTTTCTCTATATTAAGAATTTCATGCATTAACTTTAGGCCATACAATATTAACATTTTATTTATCATATACAGTAATTATAAATTATACAAAATTATATGTATTTATGTATTTATATATTTATATTTGTTATATTTTGTATATTTCCTATCTATAGTTTTCACTACGACTTATGAACTGTAATCGATAATTACCATCACTACACAAGTGTACAATTCTATAAACATTCGTGCAAACTATCTATTGTCGGTGCTATTTAAATGTACTTTAAGAATAATTTAAAGTTATCTAAAATTGGTTTAATGGTTCATTAAAAACCACGTTTTTGTAACCTTTTTAAATGGAGTTGAAATTGTGTAGTGGTAATTTTTCAAAATTTATGGATATTTTACAGATTTAAGAATCAATAGCAAAAAATCAAGATTTAAATACATAATACACTCGGTTATTAAATATATCGACACAATTATTTGTAAGGAAAATACGCAAAAAATGTTCTAAAATTTAATATCAGGCATACGTACACTCGTATGTTAAATAAAAAAGTAAAAGGAAAATCAGAAAAGATCGAGATAATATGTACAATCACATACATTTCTATAAGCACTCATGCAAATATCACAGTTTACTAAATCATCGATATAAGTAATAATGGATTCTCGTAGTTGTGCCGGTCGCACTGCATTTTGAAAAATCGTGTAAAAACAGAACTCTATTTAATTCTAACAAATCTGATTGGTCAAATCAAAAGATTATATCTTAAACCATATTATTAAAGTACGAATCTAATTAAAATACATACTAGTTTTTTTTATATTCATCCATACAATCTAGATTGAAGCTTGATTAAACCAATCATTTTGATAGAACAAACTACACATAAGTTTGTTACATAATTAATTACGTTTGCTTAGTACATTTTCTACATAGGAAAAAACCATTCGAATTTTATTTAAAAAGTGTGCTGCTTTATAAAGACAAGCCGAGTTATAATTATTTTTGCCAAGGATTTTGTTTCGTTTTATGTATACGCAATGTTCTATATATCGCGCATAATTCTAGTAACTTGAAATAAACTCCTTTTCTTAGAAAAATACAAATGAAAAGTCTTTGAGAACTCGCTCGCTCTTTCGACGGTTTTTACTTGAATCACAATATTTGGTGCAAAAAAACATCGTCGATGACAAGTCGGAAGACGAAATTTTAAGACAAAATTTTCCAAAACTATTTCTTTGTTCAATCGTTGGCTTATTTTCATTTTCCCTTTCCTTCGGCTTATTAATAACTGCAGTCAAGTTTCCAGTTATTCAAAAGATTAAATTTAACTGTTGTAAAATCTAATGACAAAATTGCCTTAGTAAAGATTTGATTGGGTTTTAGTCATGGATTAAGAACTATCTAATATAACAATTTACATAATAATATGCACCATTCAGCTGTACAAGCACGAACTACTGTAAACGTTACAGTCGTAGACATAGTTTTTCTTTGCCTTTTTACAAATAAAGGATAAAACATATTTATTGGTAATTATTGGTTAATTGGTATATAGTATACCAATTCTATTGAAAACGAATATATACTTTTATCAAATTAAATATGATGTAGTAACAATACCTATTATAAAAAACAATAAAAAAGTTCATCTTACTTAATAAGAATGTAATTATTCACAATATAATCTTGTGTTATTAATAAAGAGTACTTTAGAGAAATGTTGGATTTAATTAAAAGTGTTTTATCTCAAAAATTCCAATTCAGGAAATTTATTACATCATTATAAAAAAATTTAATTCAAACATGATTGATTTAATACAAATTTTAAAACAAATAAGTCTTTTGTTTAATTTCAATGGAATTAAATATACATTTTGTGAAAAAAAAATAAGCCAAATACAATGTACTTAAAATACAAACTTATGATCTAATAAATAATGCATACAAAAAGTATTTAAAAATAAATTAAAACATCCTAGGCAGAAGTAAGTCTACAACTGGTACGCTTGCTTTACACATCGTCGATAGATCGCATAAGAAGTATAATTATTATTTTTACTAATAATTATCATATTTCGTCGCTTGAGGGCCCGCTCCATTGCAGGCTAACACATTCAGATTTAAAAGCATAATTAATCACTATCGACAATGCACTGCTATGCAGAGTCGCATGTAAATTCGTTTGGAAGCATCAACAGCTTCTCGTCAGCACGTCGCGAAACGCATGTTTACAACGCACACGAGATAACTGACCATAAACTTCTAGCAATACTCGAATAACTTTTACGGTAATTCGTATATCTACAAAAATTTTGAAGTATATATATATTTGTCTTTTATCTTTCAACGTAACAAGCGGATTTCTTTCTTTTTCGTCGCTATCTTGTCCTGTTCTTATAAATTTATTCTTCAATTTTTTTTTAAGTTACAATACTTTTTTCCAATGTAATACAATCATTTATTTCTTTGCACATAACTATTATTTTCCAAATAAAAACTTGAATTCATATAAGGCGAACTCGGATTTCGTGAAAGTGATTAAACGCTCGCAATAACATTTGAGTCGCCCAGAATGTTAATTTATGTTAATTTATTAAATTAATATATTATCTTAAAGTTTCCAAATTTAAAAAATATATTGCACATTTATTAATGTATACAATAAAAGTCGAAAATAATAAGAATTTTTATCTTAACAATACTTTACATTGTTATTTCTGCCGGCATTTAAATGAATGAATGCACAAGTAAAAGTACTGCAAGATTTGTAATTTAGATGATCTAAAATTCTTATAGGTATCTATATAAACAACTTTGTTCAAAATCAATTTAAGGCACTACATAATTCGACTTCCGTAACTAACAATAAACTTTAAAATTAAAGTTTAATTACCTGGACGACCCTACTTTTATCTCAAATAGATGAGACTATGCGTACAATAATTAAACAAAGAATCACGTAGATTAGAAAGGCTTTATAAGTCGTTATTTCTTTTCGATCTGCGGTGATGTGCATTTTAGCTGGCGTATGTCATACAGCGTGAATAGGTCTTATTTATTTCCTGTTTATTATATTGTTGGAGAAACGGCTGTTATGGTCAATAAGGATTTGGTGCACTACTGTTTATTAATTGCTTATAATTTGATCTACTATATATTGCAACGACCATATAGAAATTCTAGGCACGACTCGGCTCCTTTTTTTTCTTATGCAAATCGAGGCGACATCGTTACTAGTCATTAATCTTACAGTAAAAGGATGCACTTCTAAAGTTTTGGAAATATTTATGTTTCAAGTACATTTTTTCCGCGTAAAGTATAAAAAGTATAAAGTATAAGTTTATGTACAAAAAAATGAGAGCACAAAATAAAAAAAACATCAACTATATTAATAATATTTATTTAAGTTTATAGATGAAAAAGTTTAAGAAAAATTCAATTATTTAAAAATTATAATTGAGATAATACTGATTATCGAGAAAAACTTGAGAAACATAAAGTCTTAAAAAAATTGTTTTACTTTAATATGGATAATACTATAATATGATTAACTTTGATACTTTCATCTTCATCACAAATATAGAACACTCTCTTTCACAAAACATTACCGTATTTAAAATTTAGTTCCATTCTAATTAAAAATTAATTGCCTTAATTAGGTATGACCAATACTTCAGCAGTGCATCTTGTTAGAGTTCTGGAAAAAAAAGCCAAAGTATGAAATAAAGTCACAGTCGTGCATTGTTCAAATTACACATCGCCAATCTTCCGTAAAAAATCTTCAGTCGCGAAACAACCAATTTCGTTCAATTTTTTCAATATTTTTAAAATCCCATTATCATCTATGACTACATTTGTAAAGCGAACTACATATTGCGAAATCTAAATATATTTCGGTAAATACTCTGAAATGCTTTTTCTCCCACTCTGTTTTCATACAATTATTTGCAAAGACATGAGCCCTGATTACACGATTACATCAAAACTAAGTTTATTTACTTCTACATAGTATTTTTCTGTGCGTAATTATATACGTATTATTATTTTTCACCTATTTCATATAAAATTTATAATGCGTCACTCTTTCTCGCAGTATCTATCTGCTATTTCAATCTTTCCAAATCTTTTTTCGCGCCCTTTTATTTTCTATTTCCGAAAATCTTGAGTCTCTGCGTTAGCTGTTTCATGTTCAATTTCTTTAATTCTCAACTTCCAATACAAATCATAACAACTTTAAAAGCATACATACGTTACAATCCGAGGTCATTTTGTATGTCAATCATTTTTAGTATTTTTTGCCTTTTGTAATTCAACTAGAACTTATTGTCCTTTCACACAACGAATTACTTGAGCATACTTTTGTACCAATTTAAAAATTATAAGTAATATGCGCTAGCCTTTTCTTGATGCACCTTTTTATCGAACGTGAGTTTAATTCGACTAAAAGAAAGTCTTCAGAGAATGTCATTATTTAAGAAATGTTTTATATAGTTATAGATAATATCTTTTACCATAGCTTTTTTTTGTATTATCATAACTATAAAATTGATTCCCTATAAGATCCCGTAAAAACTTTCGAAATTTAACCTATTTCAAAAGATGATGGAATTTAATTTAAAAAAATATTAAATTTCTAATAATGTGAACCTAATAAAATTGCACTCTACAAAAACCAACAGATTAATTTAGAATTGATGAGTACTATCAGAAATTCTTTAGAACTGAATTTTTAAAAAGTGCATACCTTTTAGATTTGCAAAGGTCCATTAAAAGTATTTTTCCTACATTTTATTAGTAAAAATTTGACTACCTGCAGATATCGTAAATATTGCGATTCAAATATGATGTATCCTATTTAAAACTATGTAAAAAGCAAAGTTATGAATTGTCCATATTATTAACACATAATATTAACATTTATAATACTTTTTATATTCATATCGAACATTTTTTTTATAAATTTGAAACATTTTGTAATTTATAAAACTAATTTTTTTCTGCAATTCAAATCTTTACTAATAAAACTTGTTATTATTTTAATAAGGTGATTAAACGGACAAAAGAATTTAAGTTTAGAGTGCGGGCACTGTATTGTTAACATTCTTACAACAGATATTCGTTAAACAAGTGGTCCTTTTTATGTCACAGAGTAATAGAATTTTTTAAGCACTTACACAATTCTCTTTTTTTAAATCTATTGAGGAGATGTGAAATATCGACTTTAAAGTTTCTCAAAATTTTCAGTCTATAAACTAAAATATGTGGAAAACTGCAATATCGTTAACTACAAATAATTTGATCACATCCCCTTAAAAAGATATACGCAAAATAATATTTATAGAACTTTAGAAACGTTGGAAATTAAATAAATTGCAGCTTCACGCCTTTCCAGCTTTTAAAAAGGGATTATTAATAACCGTTACAATAAAAACATATTTTACAATTGATTGCCAAATTTTTTTATCGGTTATTATTTTTTATGGTTTTTTTTACAGAAATATCTATTCATTATTCGAAGAAAAGATATGGTCACATTATTAAAAGCTGGTCTTTATCTCTCGATAATCAATAAACACTATAAAACGAAAAAAATCTTATAAATTAATGAATAAGTTTAGACTTATAAATTTTATTTCTTTCATTTAAAGTCGAATATTAAAAACTCACTAACACATTCCAAGGAATGACCTCTGTGAATGTCCATTGCTTACACCTTCAGTGATTGGATTCAACAACTTCAGTAAATAAAGGTGAAAGAGTATCGACATCTTGCAGTCCCTCGAAATTTCCAAGAGAGCCCAGATCATCCGTTTCATCGTTCGTCAGGTCTCGATCGAAGAATTCGGCTACATTGCATTCGACGCTCGTTGAACATGCATTACTAACATTCGTAGTCTGAGCCTGAAGGTTCAACGTATTTAAGGCCGGATTAAATAGCATCGGCTCATTACTTTCCGTATAAGTTTCTTGCGGCTGCAGATTATGCAATGGTGTTGTAGGATAAGATCTTGAACCGTCCTCTGGGTACTGTACTGCAAATGATGAACTTGGTAAAGGCAGCGGTGTATTTGGATAAGATCGAGAATGCACCATCTTTGGAGCGTTATTAATTCCATGATTTGCAGAACTCGTGGTGGTTAAACTACTTGATCCATTTGTCCAACTGTCCAAAAGTGCAGTAGAATTAGACAGTAAAATGTCGTCGTTTAAATTAGCGTTCGGCAAAGAATCCATGATTAAAGAATTTGAATCTACTGTTCTTTCTTTGTCAATGCTGTTCTCCCCCGTAATTTCTGGATCTCCCTCATCAAGCATATCAAATATATTACTTAAGTTTTCGGGAATCATCTCCTTATCCTCGATCAAGAACTGTTGATCGGCTGACACAAGTGGATCCACGTCGAGTAAATAACTAGAGCCATCACATGGTCCTATTGGTCCAAAATCATTCAATTCACTTGGAACTGGCGTTGGAGCTATCGAACTGTTAGTCGATGGATTAAAGCTATGACTAAGAAAAGTTGGTGTTGTCGTATGGTGAGTTGAAATTGGCGAAAGAAGAGCAGGATTAACCATTCTATGTAGCGGAACCGATTGCGAGCGATAAAATATTTGATCCTTTGCGAATTGTCTGTCGCTTTGCAACAACTCGCTTATTTCTTGATCCGTTGGCTGTGGTTTTTGGTGGACGTTCTTAATTTCTTGGAGATTTTCTTGACTTGGATAATTAATGAGGAGTTGCGGTTCTTGAGCCGTAAGATCAGCAAGGAATGGAGGGCAAGCTAAGCTTTCTGTCTGTTGTGGTACATCTTGAAGTGACTGAGTGAGTTGTGAAACTTGTGATGCTTTGTTATTGATGGATACTAAAGGTGAATGAACCTGCCTGATTAAGTCAGAGTTGCTGATGGGTACAATAAAATTATCAATTTTATTTCCAGAACAGGGTGGTACACTGCACGAAATCGAACGGGCCAACGTTCTTTGTGAATTACGGGATCGACAGCTACCTTGCAGATTGCTTCTCGAGCGTGGTACTGGTGTATTTCTAGGTGATACAAAAGGGCTAGCATTTGCAGAACTGGACTTTGAAGCTCGTCCATTAATCGGAGAATGCGGCCCAGGTGAAATAGGAGTGAAATTAAATATCCTTCTTCGTGTGTTTGGACTTTGTGGAACTGTATTGCTACTGAAAGTATTCACATTGTGGCCATTATCTTGACTGTGCTCAACGGTATTTGTTTCAAAGCTAACTCGACGCCTCGTGTTAAGAACATTATTGTGATTCAAAAGTGTTGGCAATATCAAATTGTGCTTTTGCGGAGTCGTTTGTTTCTCCGTTGGTACGTTTTGCAACCTGGTTTTATTCACTGTCAATGTAGAATCTTTCAGATTCTCTTGCAAAATGATTCTCAATTGAGAAACCTTATCTTGTCTAGAGGCCTGCTCTGTTTCAGCAACAACGCTACTGAGTTCAATATCTGAACTAGACGAATTACTTTGCTGGAAGTACTGTAATAGTTCTTCTTCCTGCTCTTGAGAGTTATTGCCTCCATTTAAGTAATCGTTGAGAGCATCGCTATCGAGTGTGCTGAGTTTGTTTGAATTTTCTTGCAGCATTCGAATTTGATCCCTGGTTAATGCATTCGATTTGTTTGTTGATTCAGATCCGTTTGAGTAGCCGTTCGATTTGGAGTAATCCTTGGAACACAGAGATGATTCTTTATCACAGCTTTTCAACGGCTGATTGACGAGAGTGGCGACAGCCTCGCCGATAGTCTTGTTGCTCTTGGCGGATTTCGGATTATTAGCTAGTATCACTGATATCTTTGCAGACTGCTGAGACGAAGTCGAAGAGAGCCTTGATCCTGGAGTTGATGAGCGCGTAATGTTTTCCAGGGTATTGTTTGCGTCCAAAAGTTTAAACTGCTTCTCAGGACTTGGCTCGGACGCCTGGGCCGCTACATTGACGCTCGCGCGCTTTCGCGTATATTTCGTCTTTCCTTCTTTTGGCGAAATTGCACTGTCGCTCGTCACTAGCCTAGGAGCACTACTACTTTGCTCATCTTGAATCGATTGTACCACTATATTATCACAGTTGGACTGCAGGGAGGTGCTGCAGGATTGGTTGTTGCTTTTAAGAACTTTCTTTTGCCGCCCAGCAGAGGCGACGGTTGTTGCGTTTATCTTATTCAACGCATTTGTACCATGTGACAGGTGATTCACATTTGCTTTACCCTTTTTCCCTTTTTTGTTTCCTCCTCCTACGACCTCAGTATTCTGATCTACGGTCTTCTCTTTGTTTTGATTCTGAAAATTAAAAATAAAATTTTTAATATTCTTTCAGTGAAAGAAAATGTTTTCTTGAATTATAGCTACCTGCAAAACACTGTCGAGTTGTCGATGTTTCTGATCGCGCGTTTGCTCTCGTTGTTGAAGTTTTCGCTGCAGTTGTAATTGAGCTTCTCTAAGCTTACCAGTTTTTCCTGAAGCAAGAGACGCTGACAACCCTGGACTCGTCGCTAAAATTACACGGGATTTACTTTATTATAACAACATAAGCAATCTTTTTTGAAAAAAATTCTTGTGGTATAATAATCTATTAACTTTTGAAAATATAATAAAAATTTCAACAATGCCATTACAAACCTTTATTTGTCACGGGTTGAGGCTCTCCTAAAGAACTTAGGATGCATACTGCAGACAATGATCGACTATCAACACAAAGATTATTAACAAGATACTTTCCTAAGGCGCAGAGTGAAGGAAATTTCACATCCAATAAAGACTCTGCCCATTCACGAATTAAGGTTGAAGCAGCTCCTAACATTTCCTCTGTAACATTATGCTCTCCATCTTCACCCTGTAGAAGAGTGCAAGAGTTCAATTTAAGTATTCAGGAAGTATAAAAAAGAAGTATTTCGCTCCATCAAAAAAACTTTTATGAGTTCATAAAATATTCAAGACAGATATTAAGTTTTAATACTCACCACTTCAGTACCACTTGCTAGTGATAATGTTGGAGGATCCAATTTTATCCTCTTTCGCATTCCAGCATAACAGTAACGAGAGTTGCCACGTGTACCTAATCTACGGGGTCGAACACGAGGATATACCTGCTTCATGACTTTTCCAAAATCTGCTGTTGAAAGAGGCTTCATGGAATTTTTTGAGCAGAAGATGCTGTGAAATTAAATATATTTCATTAAATTTTTATTTTAAAACAAATAAGTTTAATAAAAGTTTTTACTTGTATTCATCGTAGACTTCTTGCTTTGGTAAAGAGACCTCGGGATCTTCTTCTAGGTGGGTTTTAATCCACATAATCGTCTGATGAATCTCATACCGGTTTCCTAATGGATTCAGAGGCTGTCTCAATGGGTCCACCGTACCATTCGGGTTGGTCAAAGAAATTGGAAGTTTCAGGTATAGCAACAGCTTTTCCTCCAATTTCAGTTGCTCCACTTGAGAAAAAATGTCTTGCACACGAGATCTTGACTCTTCACTGTTATTTATAGAAGCAAACAAGTCAAAAATGAAAAGGCACATTCCCGGAAGGTAATAAAGCCCAAGGCAAAGAAAGCAAGTACAAGTACCTGATACTGTCCTCGATCATAAGGCGGATTTTCTCGTGCTTGGCGGCGGGCGTCTGATGAACCAGGCTGTTGTATTTGCTGGCCTTGAGGATGTCCTGCAGCAGGTCGCCCGAGTGGAAGCCGTTCGCGAGGCTCGGCTGAAGTCGGTGAAGTCTGGCCTCCACGTCGCCGACCTGCTCCAGCTTGACTTTGGCGGGCTCGAGCTTGACCGCGGTGGTCGAGCAGCCCTGGCTCTCAGCGCTCATGGCGGTGTCGGCGCGGCTCCAGGCTAGTGACGGACACGCCGGGCGACGAGGACGGCGGTGGCAGCGGCGCTCGGCTCGCCTACCATGTCGCCCGAGTCAGCTGGTGCACCGGCCGCGCTCGTCGCCGCCTCCTCGCTACTCTGGCCGGGGCAGCGGTGCTCCATTTACCGAGGAGCACGTCCTCGCTCGAACTCTCGGCGCTCGGACTCTGCTGTCCAGTGTCTAGGCCGCGCGGCCTGGCATCCGATCAATGGGACCGTCGCGGCGCTGAGAGCGTGGCGCCGCTGCTGGCGCGGAAGGTTCGAGCGCGTCCTGGAGCGGCTCTCAGCAGCACCGGCGGCGACGGTGATGGGCACCTGCAGCCATTTTTTGCGCGCGCTCGCGACCCGCCACCGGTTCGCAAAAACTCTCGCTCGTTTCCCGTGCAGGCTGCCTGCGCTGCTGCAGCTCGTCGGCAGGATAACCGCGTCCCGGTCTTCGGCGGACTGCACCGTTTCTCCACCAGCAGCTCGAGCGCGCCCGTATCGCCGATCAATTTTTGACACTTTGTCGGGTCTCGCGACCGAGCAGCGCCAAGCGCGACTAAAGGCCAGTGGACGGGCGAATGGAATCTTGCGCCCCGAGCTGTCGTCGCGCTGAGGATGGGGAGAGGGCTTTTTGAAAACGCTACAGTTCGCGTAGCGGAGCCTGCCTCGAGGCCGAGTGGACGAGCGAAGTAGCCTGGGTTTAATTGTCCAGTTACACTGAGGAGGACTCGTTCCTTTGCCTCCACATTCCGGATGCGCGGGCTGGATACGAGAGTCTTTCTTACCAAACTTCTAACACCCGCATAATGCTACTTTTCGACTTTCGAAGGTCTATAATAAAAACGGAGCTTAATTAATACTCATGAATTTTCTCGCTTTTCCCTTTACTGTCTACTCGGTTGATAAGTTCTACTTTACTCAATCATTAATCGTGCTTTAAAGAAACCTGAAATTTTTTATTTTTTACTCATTTCTATATTTCAGGAAGTTGATAAATAGTCAAAGAAAATTTTGAATCTGGCACTCTAGGTGTTCAACTGCTGATGAAGAATCAGCGTGCTCTCATTGGCTGAAATATTATTGACTTCTAGGTAAGTACTTAGATAAGACGGCCGCTGAGCCCGTTCTGCTCTGCACTTTGCAGAGTCGATTATTAACTTGTCTTCAAGCATGACAACATTGACAACTACACATGCTAATACCGATAGGGCGATAGGATACATTATTAGGGACTAGAGCTTTTTTGCATTAAACAAAGTATTGATGTGATTGTCGAAGAATTTGTGAAGCTTCTTTTGAAAGAGAATTAATCTGAAGGTAAATTGTGAACTTTTCTGTGATGCCATTCATTTTTAAAGTGAGAATAAAATTAAATTCTACTGAATTTTTAACCTCAAAAGTAAGGTTGTAAACCGGCTTTCGACAATTCATTTTTTAACAAAAGCCAATCTTTTTTATTTTATTTGCAAAAGCGCACGTATGAAATTTGGTGTTTCGAAAAATGTTTGATTTGTTGAAATATTTTTAAAAAAGAGTTTTTTAACACGATGAAATAAATTAAAAACTTTTTTTACCAATATTATAAATGAAAATATAATTAAACGTGGAATAAGATTTATTTTAATACAAAAAGTATTTTTTATTTTACTTTATACTTATAGTTTCATAAGTTTGTTAGTGATTTCTTAATTACTTATCAGTTTATTATTTATACATTGGTAAGTGATGCAATAAAATTTTTTTTATGTAATTACAACTGTTCTTATTTATTTTTACATTAATTTTCATTTGACACTGACATTGTAAATTTGGTTATAATTTTTATTACACTTGTTACAGATAATAAAATTATCAAGATGATCCGGTTTCCAATAATCACAAAACAAAGCTGGTTAAAAACCTTAGGATTAGTCAACAAATCTAAATTCAGTACTTCAAGGCTTTCATCAATTCTTCAACAAAATCTTAAAGAAAAGACTACAAGTAGCAATGAAGTTAACTTTAAAGAAGGACAAATTCTTCATGGATTTACAGTTAACCAAATCACACCTATTAAAGAAATGTATCTTACAGCAATAAGATTGACACATTTAGGAACTGGAGCACAATATTTGCATTTAAGTAGAGATGATAGTAATAATGTATTTTCAATTGGCTTTAGAACAACACCAAAGGATTCTACAGGATTACCACATATTCTTGAGCACATAACTCTCTGTGGAAGTGAAAGATATCCCTGCAGGGATCCATTCTTCAAGATGTTAAGAAGATCTTTAGCAACTTTCATGAATGCTATGACTGCACCTGACTATACTATTTATCCTTTTTCAACTCAAAACTTGCAAGATTTTCAAAATTTGCAATCTGTTTATTTAGATAGTGTATTTAAACCTAAATTGCATGAATTAGATTTTCGCCAAGAAGGATGGAGAGTGGAACATACTGATCCAAATGATAAAAATTCACCAATCATCTTCAAAGGTGTTGTTTACAATGAAATGAAAGGAGTTTTCAATAGCAATCAGAATATATTTGTTACAAGATTGTTAAATTCAATTTTGCCTAGCGATACATATGGTGTAATATCAGGAGGAGATCCTTTACAGATTCCCAATTTGGAATATGAAGATTTACTTAATTTCCATGCAACACATTATCATCCCTCCAATGCTCATTTCTTCTCATATGGAAATTTTCCTTTACAAGATCATTTGAAATTTATCAATGACAAGTATTTATTTTTATCTGATCGAATAGATACATCAGGGACTAAAGTACCTTCTGAGACTCGTTGGACTAAACCAAGAAAAGAACACATTATATGCAGGCCTGATCCTTTAATTGCAGATTCTAGTAGACAGAATTCAATATCAATAGCTAGTCTTTGTAATGATATTAATGATGTACAAGAAACATTCAATATTTATATTTTGTCACAACTATTGTTGGATGGACCTAATTCTGCTTTCTACAAAAGCTTAGTAGATACCAATATTGGTACTGGATTTGGTCCTATGACTGGATATGAATCTCAGTGTAAGGATACTATATTCATAGTCAGTTTGCAAGGAGTACAAGAAAAAGATTTTGAAACTGTGGAAAAAATTTATAAAGAAACAGTTGCTAAAGTTATAGAAGAAGGGTTTAGTCAAGAACATATTGATACTATTCTTCACGGTATTGAACTGCAAGTTAAACATCAAACATCGAATTTTGGACTGAATTTACTTTTTAATGTTTCACCCATATGGAATCATGATGGTGATATAATTAATTCTATGAAAATTAATGATGCTATAACACAGTTCAAAAAAACAATTGAAAGAAATCCAAAATATTTACAAAGTCTTGTTGAAAAATATTTACTACAAAACACTCATCAACTTACTTTAACAATGTCTCCTGATGAAAATTTTGAAAAAAAGTTTGCTGAAGCTGAAAGTAAATTATTACAGTCAAAATTGAAAAAATTATCTCCTGCTCAACTAGAATGTATATATAAGGAAGGCCAAATTTTATTGCAGGAGCAACAAAAAGAAGAAGATGCTAGCATTTTACCTAGTCTAAAAATTAAAGATCTCAAAAAGGATGTAGATAGGTATGAATTGTTTGATACAGAAATAGCAAACGTACCAGTACAAATAGCAGAACAACCAACAAATGGAATTTGCTACTATCGTTGCATATTAAATACTAGAGACCTCTCAGATGAATTAAAGAGTGTATTGCCAATTTTTAATGATGTAGTTAGTAAAATGGGTACAGAAAACTATGATTACAGAACGTGGGACAGAATAGTACAACTGAAAACTGGTGGAATAAGCTTTACAAATCACGTTGTTGAAAAGAAAAATAATTTAAACAAATATGAAGAAGGAATCTATGTAAGTTCTTATTGTCTAGACCAAAATGTTGGAGAAATGTGGAAATTATGGACAGAATTGTTTAACAAAGTTAAAATGACAGATATTCAAAGGTTTGAAACATTAATAAAAATAACTGCAACTCAATTAACCAATGGCATTACTCATTCAGGTCACATGTATGCCATGAGTGCAGCTGCTAGTTTGATATCTCCTGTTGCAAGATTAAAAGAAAATTTATCTGGCTTGGAATTTGTCAATAGAATGAAATTAGTTGCACAGATGAAAGACTTGTCACTTGTCCTTGAACAAGTTCAACAAATTGCCAATCAAGTTTTAAAGAAATCACATTTAAGATCAGCTGTTAATTTAACAAAGGAATCAAAAGATGAAGTTTTGAAAGGCATGGAATCGTTTTATGAATCTTTGAAAGGCTCTGTTACATCAAAAGATATTATTGTGACAACAGAAGCCCCTATTGCATTAAATAACAAAGCTATTCATCACGTTCTTCCTTATGCAGTAAATTACATGTCGAAAGTAGTCTTGACAGTTCCATACAATGACAATGATCATGCACCACTGCAAGTACTTTCCAAATTACTTTCTTCGCTGTATCTACACCCTGAAGTAAGAGAAAAAGGAAATGCTTATGGAGGAGGAGCAAAATTAGCATCTGATGGATCTTTTATGTTTTACTCATATAGAGATCCAAATTCCACCCGTACATTAGATGTCTTTGATAAAAGTTGGGACTTTTTGTCGAAGTATAATTTAAGTGACACAGAACTTGTTGAAGCTAAACTTGGACTGTTCCAAGGAATTGATGCTCCAGTAGCGCCTGGAAGTCGTGGAATGACCAAATTCACACATGGTCTAACATATAATGATATTCAAGCTCACAGGGAAAAAATAAAAGCAGTAACGAAAGAGCAAATTATGGAAGTAGCTGAAAAATATTTAAGTTCAGATGCAAAGAATGTCAAAGTTGGTAGGGCATTGATTGGACCTCCCAATTCGGATTTAAAGGCAAGATCTTCTGAAAATTGGACAGTATTAGATCAAGAAGAACAAAACGAAGTTCAGGCAATGAAATAAATGATTAGTCGCATTTTATAAAAGTTAACATTGTAATTTATATATTTTTCAACTAGTTTTAAAAAAAAAACTTAATTCTAATGTATAAAATATTTTGTTAAATAAAATTATGTTTTTAAAAAATCTGTCACTTTTTTTTCGTTTTTACGTTTCTTTAAGTCTACAGAGATGTATCAGATCATATACATAAATTATTTTTTAATGTTTTATAGAATGAATACTGACGAAATTGAAATTGAATATTTCAAAGAAGCAGTTTTATTTTTTAAGGACTTTCAATGGATTTACAATAAGCCAGTAACTCAAATATTATTTGAAGATTCTTTAAATAAATTTCCTATTGATTGGTTAAAAGCATTGGAACAACTTGATAACAATGAATTGAACCAATTTGTTACAAAAGCAAACTTTAAAGTATGTAATTATTTTTTTAATCTCTTAAATGAAATTCAATATCTAAAGTGATATGTTCTTTTAGACAAATTGGCCAGCATCATTGATCAATTTTGTTATTAAATGTAAAAATTTAAATAAATTACCAAATCCGATTACATCTTTAACTTGTATAAACTTACCTGAAACTTTTACGAAAAAATTAAGTACAAAGAAGCAACATGAAATTTTTCATTTAGCAAAATTAGTTCATGAGCAATGCCTTTTGCAAAATATAGAGCTAATTGTTGATCTTGGTGCAGGATTGGTAAGTACATAAATATAGAAAATTAAAATACGTGTATAAAAAATAGTTAACTTAAAAACTGTTACTTACAGGGATACATTTGCCAATTATTAAATTATTTGTACAGTTATAAAGTATTAGGACTAGAATCAAATGCACAAAATGTTGAAACAGCTAAAAGTAGGCAAAAAAAACTTTTTCCAGACTCATTATTATCAGTTAAATATGTGTGCAGTAATATCAACATAAATTCTTCAAAAAGTATAGAATTGATTTTACAACAAGAATTTAAACAAACTGAAAATATTTGTTTAATGGGGCTTCATGCTTGTGGTGACCTTAGTGTGTACATGTCTAAAATTTTTTTAGAAATGGTAGGAGCTCAACTTCTTATTTTAGAATCATGCTGTTACCATAGATTAAGTCTTGCAGACTCTAGAGCAATACCTGAAGATGATGAAAAGGAGTATTTTCATTATTTTCCACTTTCAAAGATCTTGAAGGATTCAATAAACCTAGTCCATGTGGATGTAGGAAAATTTTTTAGAAGACCGTTCATGAGATTAGCTTGTCAAGAAACCTCAGACAGATGGCTTATAATGCTTGAACAAGATCATGATAAGCATGCTTTTCATGTACTTGCAAGAGCTGTTTTAGAGTTGTTTGGTGCTAGAAGTAAGTATTTTTTGCTGGCTGACTATAATTATTTATTAAATTCGTGTATAAAATAAACTTTCTAAATAAATTTTTACTTTCAGATGGTCTACAGTTAAAAAAACTCGTAAGAAAAGCTACAAGAAAATCTCAGTGCATAAATTTTGAAAATTACTTAAATGACTGTGTGAGTCGATATGTGTATGAGAAAAAAATAATTTCAGAAGAAAATATTTTAATAAGTACTGTTTCATGGGATAGTGAACTTAAATCTGAAATAATGCAAATATGGGAGAATGAAAAGTGTAAAAAGAAAAGTGTAGAACTATACACTGCTCTCCAATTGCTTTTACAAAATGCTGCAGAATCTTTAGTTTTAATTGATAGACTGTGTTATTTAAAAGAATATAATTGTGAAGTTAACATCATTCCAACTATGAATAGATCTCTATCTCCTAGGAATTGTGCAATGATATCAAGGAAGAATGAAAGTCATTGCAATTTATAACTTCAAAATTAAATAAATTTATTATTCGTGAAACACTTTAACAGGTTAAAACTAATTGAGTATAAAAAGTTAAGCCTAAAATTATTTATTATCGGCTGTAAGGATGTATTTGTGAAGCAGCCTTAATATTTGTTTTAATAGCACTTGGAGCTTTGCTCATTTGTCCCACTGAAAAGAAAAAGTAAAATTCAATGTTCGATTATTAAAAACTTAATATTTAATTTTAATTTTAAAATGAAAACTTACCCATGGGTCCTTGTCCAGTTTGGGACTGTCCTCCTGGCCTTCCAACCATCATGTTATTTCCAACTGCATTAACACCAGGTTGAACCATTTGTACAGCATCAGACTAATTAAAATGTTAATAAGAACGTATTTTATCCATATTGTATATTTTTTAACATTTAATTAGAGAATATATTTATGTAAATTGGTAGCTGTTATTATTACCTTTAATCCTTTTCCATTACCAACTGCATAAACCAGCAAGTGTGTGTCTGCAGAACTGCTTGTCTGTGCCTGCGTGGTTCTGGACCCAGTTTCACTTTCCCACTCTTCTCGAGCTTTATTAGCAATATCCCAAACATGATTAATTACTTTATTATACTGCGCCACCTGTTTCTGAAACCCATTGCCAACGGATTTGTTAAAAATAATTTATAACCAAAGTATGTGTTCCAATCGCTGATTTAATTTAGCATATGCAATAAAATAATAAGCTTAAAAAAAAAGATGCAGCAACTTAAAATATTTGAGCTGCCAACACTGCATAAAAGCGAATGGAACATTTCATTACTTTTGACTATGATATGCAGGAGCTTACATTATAGTCCTAGTTGTAGTTTAGTTAGCACATTAACAGAAAAAATCATTTAAGTTAACAAATTTTTTCTTGTAATTATAAAAGTATTAACCATTTTTAAATGACTAATTAATTTTAATAACTAAATTAATATAATAAATATTTTATTCATTAGTTGGATAAATCGATTACTTACATGAGATGCATCATATGTCAAATTGGCAACTTTTGCCTCATACGACAACATTTTTTGTTCGACTGAAGGATCTGGTTTAGTCCTAAGGTAATCTGGTACCAGATCATGTGCAAAGGTTGATATTCTACCTTCAGTCATTCTAAGTAATTCTTCATCCTTTTCTGGACTTAAGTGCAATGGAAGGACTGTGCAGTTCCTTAAGTTAGGAGCTTTGTCATGACTAAGAATCTTGGACAAACTTGTAAGCTAAAAAAAATGTTATTCATTGATTACTCAATACCTTGTAAGTAGAATTCAATAATTAAGGTAAACATAATTACTGCAAGTTACTTACATGTCCAGAAATAAGAGCAAAATTATCTAAAAAGTTTGGCCAATTTAATGTTTCATATTCATGTTCTACTTTAAATATCATTGATGCTATCGCAGACTTTAAATCATTAACTCTCATTATTATAGCCTCTAAGGCTGAATCTAATTGCTTTTCTTCTCTTTGCATTTTTGGCTTTTATCTAAAAACTAAGTAAAAAAATAAGTTAAACAGTAATAATTAATAATTAAATAAAAATTATTAGTTTTTAAAAAAAATATTTAGTTTTTAAACAAGTATTTTTACGATACTTACTTATCCTAAATTAATTCTCTAATGATGTCCCTAACTTCTCTCTTTTCTTGGCTATTGGACAACTAATCCTTGTGATTGTGAAGCCATCATCCGGTGAAATGGCCCTAACTAATTTATAACAATCATACATTGATTACAAAAATATAACTATTTGAAAAAGGACATCGTCATTATAATTTGTACCTCAACGCACATGTACATGACTGAAAAATGAAGGCTAAATCTATACAGCAATGGATATATGTGATATTATACCATTGTTCGGATTCGAGGATAGCAAACTGCTAAGCGTGCAGCAATGGGTAAGCAATGGGTAGCGCTGCGCGCTGTTACATATATGTGGACGGCGGCGTAGTCGACAACTTGACGGTACCAATTCCTCCATAGCTTATCTGTCAGAAAGCTGGTCAAAGTCTCCAAGTTTAGCGCGGTATAATTAATATAAATCTGACAATTAAAGCACTATAAACAGTGTGACGCTACTTCTTTGGATATAATTTTCAAAAAAAAATTATATTTTAAGTTATAATATTATTTTTATTGGCATTTGTTAATCTTTAACTGAATACATTTCGTAAGTTTTTACTGAATTTATCTAAATATATTTTATTAGATTCTATTGGTTTTTTCAACTGGAATAGGAAAGCTCTTCAACAAAAAGAAGCTAAATGTATGAAAATTTCTGTTAACAGTCTGTATTGTTGTTTTTCAAAAAGTTTTTATTAGAATAATCTAAAAAATGTTTAAGGGGAGGCCGGAGTTCACGTCAATTGACGTTATGACGGTCTGTGACGCCTATTTGAGCCCGTGCATAAGATTGTACTGTGACGTGTAAAAAGACGTCAATCAGTTGTCTCCGGCCTCCACTTAAGGGGTTATTATTACCTGCATTTCTCGTTTCCCGATTTCGAATCGACAATTGAATGAAGGGGCATGAAAAAATGAGCGACACAACTTTGCGAAAATAACTGGAAAATACAAGTAAAATCGATATTAAAAAGAGAAGTTTTGAGCTGTTAACTATAGTTGAAGTAGTACAGTTAATTTTGATAATGCAAGGGCTTCTCGCTCGGCGACTCGCGGTGTAGCCTCTCATGTTTGGGGCATCTTACCCGAGGCTGTTTGACCCGGTGCTTGGCTCGCTCGAGACTCGACCTCGCGAGATACGGGTCTAGCGTGTAATAGTCCGGGAGCAGAAGGGGTTTAGTGGCCGATGGAAGTCCACGACTCATCCAAGTGTTTTTTACGTATTTTTTCTTGCTGACTACGAATTTCGAGGGTGGAAGTTCGAAAAATGGTCAGGGAAATTGTTATAAACAATTTAATTGTTTAAACCGCTCTCCTGAACTAACTATAAAAGGTATTGGCATGCGAGATGTGTCAAATGATTCCTTATTTAATAAGGAATCCATCTGTTTTCTCAAAATTGAAAAAATTTAAGTAGAACCGAAGTTATTACAAATTTAATGCAAAAAAGTGCGGTTGTACGCATTTTCGCTTACTTTCAATATTTTCAATGTCATTTTTTTTCTATTCAAGATAATGAGACTTTCAAACCTCTATTTTGAAGCAAAAACATTGTACTATCGACCAAAATAAATGTTATTATTAAGAAATAACGAATAAATTGTCCTTAGTGCTTCGAAATTAAAAATTCTGCCAAAAATTGTGAATTTAATTTGTTTAAACGCTATTTTCAATTGTTTAAAGTAAAAAAATTACAAATTAAATAA
>JAWWEM010000010.1:6302786-6325512 GCA_035582935.1 Ormyrus thymus
ATTTTAAAAATGAACTGCTTTGCGGAAGTAAAATAATTTAATTTTTCATAATTAAATATCTTTTTATTTTGTCCATTATCACATATATATTTTTGTTGCAGTAGAAAGTGCACATTTTAAATTTTTTTAATGTAGTTTTTCATTCATATCTGCAGAATTTATCGACAAAAAGGATATATATTTCCGGTGAAAAATAAGTGACTTCCATAAGAACCTGTATTAAAATACCGAACTTTGAATAATTTTTTCCTAAATATTTACTCTGCAACCTGACCTAAGATTTGGCAAGATGTATTTTTATTTAAAGAATCATTCTTTTCAATTTTAAATAATTCTGCTGTGATTTGCATAGCGCTCGACCCACCTTAAATGTAAATTACATGTTTTAGTGCAAGAACTACATAAAACAAAAAGCGAGAGCCTAACGGAGAAAGAGAAGGAAAGGAAATGAGTAGGTGACGGCTATCTTTCTCTGGCAGCTTCAATAAACAAGGACAGATCGACAGATATCCGAAATGCCTACTCTATCTTCTATTATACCTGTATGGCTTCGGTACATCGTGCATGTTTGCAAACCATCATTGCAGGTGCTGCTACTTCACGGTGGTGGCCTCTTGCGGCAGAATAAACCTTATTTTAGGGATTTACTTTATCGATTAAACGCAAGTAACGTTTTTTAGAAATTTTAAATTTGTGATAAATGAATTAAAAAAATTCGTTAACAATTCTAGTTTTAAAATAATGTTTTTTTACTATTTGATATAAACTAAACTAACAGAGAAACCATGCATTATAAGATTAAGTACAATGGCTACGCTATATGCAGTTGAATTGAGTAGTGGTTGCACGTCGTATACACGGTCCTATATAGTTAAGTCCTCGACTAGGCGGCGTCTACGTCTTCTTAAATTTGTATATTTTTTTGCATTAAGGAAGATTAAAGCGATACCGTTAACTATAGAGATTAGTTATTGAATAATTAATTAATTAATATATTGTTGGAGACAGATATTGGTAGATATCACGCTTATTTAAAAAATTTTAAAAGTTAACCTCAAAAATTTTTACTAGAAGAATGCCCAAGTCAAATGTGCTGGATAAAATACAAAATCCTAGTGTCCCAGGTAACATTAAGTTTAAATGTATATTATAAACAGAATTTTTTAACACATTTAAATTCTGCAATCATTATTTATAAACTTGATTTGTTTTATCTATAAAAAATGGTTTATTAAATTACAGGATTGGAGGATACACTACCTCCTCCACCACCTCCGCCACCTCCTCCAATTATCAGTGCCAATGCTGAGAAAGAGCGAGAACGAGAACGAGAACAAGCAACTACTCCTATGCCCCGTCATGCTGTAAATAATGTAACATATCCCCACATATCTCCTGCAGCTTATTATGCTGCTCCACCAGTATCAACGCAACAAACTTGGTGGTTGCCCAATGAAACAGATACTGACGTTTATACTCAGTGGTATGAATCGGCATATAAAGCAGCATTGCAAGCTGCACAAGACAAAGATTCCGGAAAATCAAAAATAAAATATTATAAAAGAAAAGCAGAACCTGTTGATGCTAAAGTAGATGCAGGTAAAGTAGCTGATAGTTTACATAATTCATTGAAAATCATAATTCATCACTTTATAATTAAATAATATTTTACTAGAAAAAGTTGCAATTGCTCAAAAAGAATTATCGGCATTAATGAAACCACTAAAATGTGACCTATGCAATGCAGTTGTAAGTTTTTTTTGTAATTTTAACAAGCAATGTATAGTCTTGTAACTAAAATCATCATTTTCAAATTTTAGATGAATTCTACTTTACAAGCAAGGCTACATTACCAAGGAAAACCTCATCAAAAAAAAGTTTCTATGTTCTTAAATCAAAGTGCAAAAAAAATAAAAACTGATGATGGTCAAGTGACAAGTACAACTAGTACACTAAGTAGTGACTGGAACACATACTGTGAGGTAAGAATTCAAATAAAATGTTTAATAATTTATAATTATATTTTTATTAAAAAAAAATATATTTATAGATGTGTAAAATATGGTTTACCTCTCAAACGGATGCTTCTCAACATTATGGAGGTAAAAAACATTTAAAGGCTGCTTTTGGGACTACTACTAAGCCAAAGTTAGTACTATTGATAAATAAAATTACTATTCAAATTGCAAAAAATAATAACTCAAGCTTAATTTATATTTTTTCTCTTAATTTTCAGGCCTAGAAAAAACCATTTAAAAAATCCTATAGATCCAACTGGTAGATTCGGTATTGCTATGAAATTGCAGCCACAACCACCAGCAATTATTACTATTGAACCTACTCCAACACCGATTCCACCAGTTCCGCAATATTCACAGCCTGCAGTTCCTCTTCCGACTCCTCTGAGGTGTGATCTTTGTGGAATTTCTGCAAATCGTCAAGACCAGCTAGAAACGCATAAACGAGGGGCCAAACATTTGAAAATGTTAAAGCTTCATGGCATGTCTACAACGACTAATGGTAAAAGCATAAATTTGAAAAATGTCTAAAATTTAATATAGTTAATATAATAATTATTTAAAATGCTTTTTTTATATTTTTCCAGAAGCTACACCAGTACCTACAGGTCCCATAGATTATTCAATTTACAGAACTCCGTCAGGTACGCTTTAATAATAAAGAATTGTTTTTATTTTTATTTTTATTTTTTGTATAAAAATAATTAAATAGTACTTTTCGTACCTGAGTCGTACGTAACTAGAAGTTTACTGCCATGTGGAGATAGTAACGTCCTCGGACCTTTAAGGCCGAGGTTCGAACAATATTTTTCGATAGATTATCCGTAAAATTCAACTTTACGAACTGTTTTACGCTTTACGCTCACGCATCCGTATAGTAGCACTTCACGGCCCAAAAATAGTCCGTAAAGTCGAACTATACGGATACTCTATCGAAATAAATGTTGAATTTAATAAATTGAAAAAAAAGTTTAAGGAAATATATTAAAAATAAATTTGTAAAAGCTGTTCGTTATTATTACAATTTAATAAGCCTGAATTTTAAGTTCTATTTTGTTTTTTTCTAATCTTTCATTTTACTGTTACTTTTGCTTCACAGTTTTTCTATTTTTTCAGTTTTTCTATTTTCAAGTCTTCAATTATTTTATTTTACTTTTAGTGTGCTTTGTCATTCTTTTTCTTTTTCATAAAACAACGTAAGAAGGGAAAATGTTTTACAACAACTTTTTACATAATTATTTCGAAAAAGTGCGTCAACGAAGGTGTAACAGCTTGGCAAGAAAGTTTTCAATACATTCGGAGCTTGTAACAATTCTTTTCAAATTTTTATATTAAAAATATATTTTTGATGATTTAGCAAAAATTAAGAAGTATCAGATTCTTATTGAATATGATTTTAAAAATTTTAATTAATATTTTCGGAAACATTAATTGTTCCATAAATTTTGTTAATTTATGGAAAGAAATTCGTTTTGTAGCGCTGTATATTATTTACTTTTTGTATCTTTACCTAAAAATGTAAATTGCATTTTGTAAAAAAATATGTAAAAAGATACTATCAGTGAAAAAAATGATCTGTCTTCATATGTATTTTCAATTAGACCCGAAGTTTACTTAATTAATCTCTTGAAGAATTTTGAAATAGGAAATGTCGAACTATTTAAATGATAACCAATTTTTTCTTGAGATGCTGACATTACGAGTCAGAGCTTGGCAAACGTTTCACCGCAATCTTATGTTAAATACTTTACTTTCATCGTTTCCTAAAATATATAAACAAGACACTTGATGAATACTTTCGAGAAAACGTGCCATTATGAGATCTACCTTGGGTATATTATTTTAATTTTTTACCGTTCGACGATGACGCATCTTGATTCCGAAAAATCGTTTCGATCCTCGAATCTCTCTACTCGGAGCAAAAAAGTTGGTTTTTTTAGACTAGTAATAAAGTAAAAGACTTACTATTAATCCTTTCCATTAATCAACGCATCTGCTTTATTTCTGTTTCAGGACAATATTACTGCGCTCCGTGCAACATTTCCCTGAACTCCGAAATCACATTTGGACAGCACATGGAAAGCAAGAAGCACAAAAATCAAGTGAATCCAAAGCAGCAGCAGCAGCAGCAGCAACAACAATCACCGTCAGCGCCAACATCTCCCGTCGCGAAAAAACCGAAAAAGAAATAAATCTGGATACTTAAAAAAAAAGAAAATAAATTTACAAGCTGGTCTGGTAAATTGATTGACTGAATAATTCCAAAAGAAAGAAAAGGAAGCTCGAACTCGCAGGAAGTTCTCGCGGTAATAGCAGAGTTTCGATTAAATCCCCTAACTCTTTATTAACATCAGCCTCGTCCCACCTTATTAGAGTCATTAATAAATACATTAATTTAATGAAAGAGATCCGCGAAGCTCGGCGGTAAGATTGCAGCGGCAGCAGCGGCGGCAGTAGCAGCTCGTAACGAGACGAATTGATCGAGGGCTCGGCTGATGGGAATATAAATATGTTAGTTCGCTCGTCGTATTTATATTGGCTCCCGATTAAAGCTAAATTAGATCGGCCGCGAGTTAAACGCCTATTTACGCCGCGACTCGTTAATAACGTCTACGTCGCGACTAATCGCCGACATTTATTCAATTACGAGGCCATTAGCTCGCGCCGCTCGACTTGCGCGAGTCGTCCAAGCCGGCGGAAAAATCAGCGCGCGCGCGTCCGGTGCCGCTCGCTGCTCCGCCGCGCGTCGAGATATTTTCGGAAAGCAGCGAAGGAGCAGCAGCGGCGGCGGCTGCAGCGCCGCGACTTCGTTTTGCATAGCCGGCCTTTTGGTCGCTTTTCGAGCGAACTCGTTCTACGGCAATTTAGCGTCCTGCTCGTTTTTTGGCCCGCCGAGAGAGAGAGAGGGAGGCTTCTTTTTTCTCTCCCTCTCTCCGGAGGCAAAGTCGAGCGCTGACTCGCGCGCGCACACCGGCTAGATTAGAATCACAACTGCGTCGATCGTTATGCGCCGCATTTTTATGACTTCGCAGCGCGGCTTTTAACGAATTTCTTTTCAATGAGCTCCGAAAATTTATCCCCCCCTCTCCCCACCTCCTCCTCCCGCAGCCTCGACTGGTCACCCGGGCAGCGAGTCCTTTTTTATTTAGCCCGTAAAATTAATTGCAGCTTTTGATATGCAAATTCATTAGGCCGGAGAAACAAAGAATCCGAGGACGACGCACTTGTGCGCACATGTCTATCCGCCTGCTCCTCGGGTCCGCTTTTTTCTGCGCATTCTTTACCCGCCGCGCTCTTCTTCTTTCTCTTTCTCTCTCGCCTGCGTTTGATTTCGGCCCTTTCCTTTTTTTATACGGCTCTCGAGCTCCTCGTTTATCAGCGTAATTTATCACTCGCGCTTATTCATAAACGCCGACGCCCGTCGATGCTGCGGATCTTTTTCCTTCGCACCTATACCCGAAATTTAGCTGCAACGGATCTCGTTAGACTGGTAATTTTTCTACCGATTTTAAAAATGTATTATTCAAGAGTAGGCTCGAGATCGACGTCTCGTACGATACGAATCGCCCTCGCGGCAGCCAAGAGAGGAGCTGTAACGATAGAGTCTACAGTGGAGTCTGTCGTTTGTCGACGGAGAGCGCGCGTGTGTGTGTGTTTATTATGTAATAATATTGAGACGGCGAAAGTTTTGTTAACGTTAGACGACTTCTAGATTAATTTACTTACGTTTAAGTGTACCAAAAAGCTGTACGATTCTTATACAATTTACAAGTCTTAGAAGAATTTAATGCTCCTATTATTACAATAAACGTAAGAAAATATTCGTCTTCTTTTACTCCGCATGACCGATTACCTTGCGAGGCTTGGATTTCTATTATAAAGCAAGAAACGTTAAAGCAACTATTACGATTACCGTAAAAAGATTACCGCAATTTTCTTCACAGTTTTGCGTTCATTCGTTTTTACTACTTTTATGCCTTCACTGCGAGCGTAAAACGAAGAAGAAAAAAAATATTTACTAAACGTTCGTCGAGAATTATAAGATTTTCCGGGATTTTAATAGCATCGTAGACGCGAATAGATTAATTTTATAATTTTAACGTCATTTAAAGCTGCCGAGACCAATAAAGAGTTTTATCCATAAACTATGTAAAACATTTCCTACAACTTGGAGAGAAAGTATCATCTTTGCGGCATTCTCGGAATGTTTATTTTTCAAATTTAAACGTATAGTTTTACAACGCAGTTTTTCATCCTCGTTAATATTTGAAAAAAGCCGACTTATCAAGTCGTTTAAACGATAATTAACTTCTTTTTAATTAACTGTTAATTACGGCCAGCTTTTTGTACTGCTTTTTGTATCGCTTTTTGCACTGTAAGCAAAGACTTCTTTCCGAGCGCGCTTCCCAAAACAACAATGGTGTCGGTATTTTCTATGGTTTCACTTGCACAATATAGTCGTAGCGAAAAAGATGCGACGTTGCCGTTTTGGCAAATATGTTAGAAAAAATACTTTAAAACAAATTGAATTTTATTCGATTTTATTAAATTTGCACTGTCTGAAATTATCTATTAAGTTTAAAAAACGCAGGTATACACGTAAGAAGGATTTTAAAATATCATTTGTATATTATTTACGACTTCCGCGCACATTTATTTTACTAACGTATTGTTCATTTAATAAACAGTTTTCGCATATTGATTCGCTAATGAAGCAATTTAAAACAACTTAAACGATGTAGCGTGTGAAGTTTTAATTTAATAAATAGCGGGAGGTAATTGCTTTAAATACTCGATTAAATCTCCTAGAACAATCAAGGTAGACATCCTCCGCCACTTACATGTTTCACTGAGCACGGATTTTGATCGCAATGTATATAGCTGGGATTATTACACGCTGCATTAGATCAATAACATTGTGCGCGACGCTGAATTTTCGAATGGATTTCTTCGCTCTTAATCGTTTGCTTTTTAGCGAGACGGAACGCTCGTAAGAGAAATGCTTAATTTCAGCATGAACATTCTGCTTTATTGATACGACAAAGCGCAGCTGTACGTGTATGCAATCCTTGAAATTTATTGTTCCTTTCTACTTGGAAGATAAAGCAAGAATCTTTATGTCATATTGAGAAGATGCTATTAACACGTTTTTATTGAGACACTTAGTTTAAAACACTTTTGATTTGCATTCTATTGTCTAATCTACTTTTCGATTAAGTTTATGAGCTCTCGAAGAATACAGGCCTGCTCAAAGAATCTTAAGTGTATTTAAGAAGGCGAGTAAGAAATCTATAAAGAACTGGTAATAATCATTTATACACTTTCGATAATCAATATCAATGTGCTCAAAAAAATTGATCCTTTCAAAGTAAAACGTATTTGCGCAACTATTTTATATTGCTGTAATTTCGTCCTGGATATTAAAACAGATTGAGAGCGAATGGAATATTATTGGTATAAATCGTTCCTTGATTATCTAAATTCTTTAAGTGGACCAATTAAAAGCTATATTGCCGGTATCAGTTTTTATTTCGGAATTACAGTTGTATTTCAAAAGCACGCATAAAATCTATCCCCGATAGTTTTTAAATGAATTTTCAAACTTTAAAAAGCGTCAATTGAACTGATAGCTGACGTAGAAAATATAAAATGAAATAACGCACGGCGATACTTTTAAACGTCGGTCCGAAACAAGAAAATATTAGTTATTTTGACAGAGCGAAATGCGCGTTTTTATAGTTTAATGCGCGCAAAGCCACTCGGCCGAAGCCTTCAATTGTGAAATTTTAAAATTGCTTTCAATTTACGCCTGTCAATTTCAGTGCCGCGAGCGCGCGTCAATGTCCTATTTACCGTAAAATAAAACCTTAAATAATAGTTTAAAATTTATTTTGCGCACGCGAATTCCCGGCCGCGCGCGCGCAAGATATGCAAATGGATTGTCATGCGTGGAGGGAAGAAAAAATTTTATGCGAGGCTCGGAATTATTTATGAGATGTAGACATACGCTTATTTGTATTTTTTTTTCAATTTTTTCTCCCCGAGCGAATCTAATACAAGAGCCGTAAAACCGTTTAATCGCCGGTCGCATTATGTAATTTTCATTTTCACTTCGTGAACTCTCTCGCCGAGAGCACCGCTGGGAAAATACAAATTATCTCTCTCCGTTTATTTAAATAGTAATAAAAGTAAAGGCAAACGAGATATTACAGGCGGATGCCGCGATGCACCGCGGGAAAGGGCACGATGTAAAGTGCAGCGCTTATTTTTAGACCCTCCCGTTCCTCGTAACGTGCCGATCGCTCATTATTAATCGCCGAATCGTTGAATAACGAGCGCGGAATTCGCCGTGCACTTTGTTCCCCGTAAACGTCGTCGACGATAAATGAAAATTTTTCGACACCTGTTGCTCCGGAAAACGCAAATGGCTCCGCCTGCTGGCTGGTTGGCTGGCTGGCTTCTTTGAAATATTTATTAAGAAAGGCGCTCGCGAAATGTCCCTCCCAACGAGGCATTTAAAGCCGGCTTAGTCCGCGAAAGCAGCGACTTTTATCCTAAACTATAAAACAGAATTGTTAATAGCTACGTACGTAATTCCTCTTTGTCCCGCGCTATATATTTCATGGACGGCAGTTATACATATCGATAAAGCGCCGTCGCGTTCCGCCTCCCGAAAAATTTTCGAGCGATCATTAGAGAATGTATGAAATTAACGTACAAGGTACACCCAGCCGCGCGCCCGTGCAGTGCAGTGCCGCCCTGCGCTTTTGCGCCGGTGCGCATTCCGGCCGACAGGTAGCGCTTGAATTATGAGTGACCACCGACAGGGAACGGGGAATAGTTATATGCGCCGGAGGATTCTTACGGCGTTCCCACGGAGTTCGAGGTTTTCTTCCCGAAGGGGATCGCGGCCGATTTTTCGACGGGCCAACTTTTGGCGGAGCGTCGGATTTTGGGCTGACTGCAGAATCGAGAAGGGGATATTTCATGTTTTTCTATATTAGCTAATCTGAAGGTAATCGAGCTCGCGAGAAATCAAAGCTTCTTATACGGATATCTCTTTTATCTTCTTTCCAGAATGAAATTCTATAATAGCGTTCCCGATGATACTCTGCATATCTCGAGATATACACTCTACATATACGTACAAGTACCAGAAACCATTTTCCAATACGATGCCACTCAATATACTTTCTTCCAGCGTCTCGTCTCTCCCCTCCCCTCGATTCCACCTGCCTTAATCGCTCGTTTCTCGAAATTCAAACGCGCCACGCATCGGCTCGGCTTACTCAATCTACCCTCGAAATACATCGAAGCGCTTGGCCAGCGCGCTTGTTTTTCTTTGTTTTTCTTTCTTTTCGTCGCCCGCGGAAGAGGAGCAAATAGAAAGTCCTCGCCGTCGCGCGCGCACTCCATCAATCGAAGAATGTTTGCGCGCGCTCTCCCCGCGATAGAAAGTTTCGAATGTATCCCCCCCCCCCCCCCGTATCGCTAAATTAAAAGCGAATCACTCCCCGGAAAAGAATAGCCGCGTCGCCGCCTAAAAAGGCGATCTCCCCTTAATTACCCGCCGCTTTCACCGCGTCGTCGCGAGATCGGCGGCGTCCCGGGAGATATATATATATATTCCCTTAACGAGGCACTCTCCTTGCAGATTTCCACGAGGAGGATCGGCGTTATCCGGACGACGGTAGGAAATATCAATCGGGCGCCGTGGCGAATCGACGAAAGAATATGCATGGCTGCATCGCGCGCACCGGCGCGCATTCGCTCAAGGATTCGGCTGCGGCGAGCTGTTTAGAAAGCCTCCTCTCCTCCGCTCTGGCGGCGGCGCTTCAAGGCCCGCGGAAAAACTTTCCCAAGCATCGGGCCGAGCCTCGCTCGACGGGAGCCGAGAGAGAGAGAGAGAGAGGGAGGGAGATGTGACAAAAAGTGGCGTAAGAAGCGGCGGCGGCCGCCGACACCTGACGACATCCCGATTAGACTCGGGAGATATATTGTTCCAAACAATGCTGCCGTTTTACAGGTGGCCGAGTTTTTAAATGGCTCTGCTGCCGGTCGTGCTCGTTGCTCGTTGCGGTGAGATTCGGGATGAACGGCGGGCTTTGTGGAAAATGAATCGGTGCTCTTGTGAAGCGAGCTGATACGTGCGCACGCGCAGTTTCTGCCTGCGAATATCATTTCATTGTGCGCACGCCGGCTGGTTTCCTTGGAACGCTTTTGAGTGAAAGGTCTGCACTTGCCTCGGTTTTCTAGCTTATATTGTGATACTTATTGTTGCATTGACACGTATTACTCTCGGAATTCTGATTCATAAGAAAGACCTACAATTCCACCTGCGGAGAGCAGAAGTAATACGCCATTGCGTTTGCAAAAGAGGCAGCGCATTACACTTTCTAGCGTGCATCGTATAAATTTTTGCCCGCGTTCGCGAATATTCTCCTTGTTCCCCGCGGTGCATAAAAAAAGAATCGGGTGCATTATATAAATAGAAAGCATGCCCACTTGAGCGGACGAAATTCGCCACCTTACCCGGATCCTCGGTGGAACTTTCTTAAACTTGGAAGCAAAAGCTGCTCGCGCGACTTATGCATTATTTATAGTTTGCGCGTAATTTCGCATGTGTATAATAACCTGGCGCGCGAGCGTGTACAAGCGAAATTACACGTACGAGCATTTTCGCCTTTACGCCCGATAACGAGGAAAAATTTCGCGATTTATTTAAACTCCCGCGGACGGGAGGGAATTAAATATTCCGGACAATATCCCGGCGCGGCGCGCCATATTCATAAATAAAATCAAGCACTTCTTCAGAGCGAATAAGGGAATGCTGCTTGACGAGGGGATACGAGATCGTAAAGATTTTATCTCCTGAGAAATGATTATTGTCACGTGAATCGCGGGGTGATTTAAATTCGGCGCGCGTTCTCTATTTTCGAACGCGAACGTATGCACACGAGCTCGCGCGCGTCTTTCGCCAAGGCTCGCTCCTCCGTCGGGACGCGTTCATTAAGCGAGAGTGTCATTCCACCCCTCGGCCGGGCATTACGTACAGATATCGCTTCCTCCGGGACGCGTGCCGCCCAATCCCGGGGAAAAAGATCGAGCGCGGGAATCGTCGCTCGGCGCGCCGGCAGAGGAAAATACGCGCCCGCGGACGAGCTCTCGGCCCATTTCTAATGTCGCTAACGAACGTCTAAGCGAGTTAGCATGAGAACGGCCGGAGAACGTCGCGCGCGGATCCTTTGTCCGCCGCGCACCGACAGTCCATTGTTCGCCGCTTCCACTTTCATTCTCCTCTCTCTCCCCGCTCCTTCTTTTTTTCTTTTTCTTCTTTTTTTTGCTCTCCTTTCAAGTCGTTCCTCTTTTTACGTCTTTATCTTCCCTCCGCCCCCGCGCAGTTCTCTCTCGCTCTCTCTCTCTCTCGCTCTCGGCCTTGGCGGTTTCGGTAAATTCCTGCAATTATTTGTCGATTAGGGAATCGCTCGAGCGATGATCCAGCGGCACGGTCGCGTAATGCAACCCGCCGGCTAATTGCGGCGGGACAATTTTTGAATTAATAACGAGAGGAAGAGGATCGAAGCCTCCTGGGAACGCGACGCGGTGAGCTCTCCTTTGACCATCGACGGGAAGTCGTTTTCGCGAGCTGGAGGACGATTTTCTCTCTCTCTCTCTCTCTCTCTCTCTCTCTGCGGCTTTTCGGGCATTAGGACGCGCGCGGAGGTACTAATGTCGCGGCACACTGCTTTTTGCCGCGGAGGTTCCCCTTTTTTTCTTTTCGTTTTTTGCGAGGTAATTCGACTTGATGAGGGTCGAGATACATTCGACTGCGCTAATTTATGTAGGAAGCGCTAATAGCCTTTGTTTCGTTTGCGGGCAGGCCCGGGAGTTTTTTTCGCAATCTTCGAGGCTCGGCAAGTCCCACCCGCTGAGGACAATTATTAAAATGTACTCAAGTAATGGAAAGGTGTGCTTCGAGGCGCGGATTCGACTGCCAGGGGATAATGATATTGAAGGATCAAAAGTGGGCTTGAGGCTTTTTTTGTTAGCTTGGCGATAAGTGCGCTTCAAGTAATTTGTAATTCTTGTTTATTGTATTTAATGCCAGAATGCAATGCTCGATGTACCTGGATTGTATATATAGGTATGCTGGCCTGCAGACTAAGAATTCGATGAAATTTATCTTGAAGCCAAGATCGCAATTATTATGTATGCGATTTTTACAATAATTTTGCATTCAGTTTTTAATTTGTTAAGTAACCCGTTAAGAATGTTAATTAACACTAATGGTGGCTTTTACTTATTTTTGGCAATAATGCGTACTCATTTCTCCTTGCGCCCTTTCAATTTAACCATAAATATTTGTCATAAATTGAGGGGACAGTTTTAAGAATCGAAACTGTTTGTCATACTCTCATATTTATTTTTAAAATTATATTTTTTAGACTTTGTATCAGGTTTAGTTTAGTTTTATGTGCATTTCCCCGGAGGCTGTATTACCATAAGTAACAAGACTGTGCATAATACATCAGATAAATTTATGCATTTCAGTAAATATAAAAACTAGGTACTTTATTTTCTTAATTAGTTGTTCAATATGCCCACCATAAATCCCATTACACGTTAAAGTCGCGAACCCTAAGATATTTACAGCTTTGAATCTCTTCCTCTCGTTGTTCCTTATTTATAATAATATTAATATTTTTAGGCCCAGTGTCGCAATAATTACCAAAAGCGATAAATACCGTTTTGTCAATATTTAAAGTTCATTTATCATCGTCTAATCAACTTGCAACTGTGTTTGGAGTATAAGTATAAGCCATTTTATTTTGAGCTTCTGACCAAAGTCGTCGGATGATATTACTGCGGTGTTGTTAGCATATGATCATTTCTTTTGGTCCGTTTGTTAGTAAATCATTTACGTACACGACGAATGATAATAATCCAAATATATTATCTTGTGACACTCCAATACTAATGTATCGTGTGGTTACTTTTATGTCTATTTATTAGTTTAAGTATTTCTTGTCTATTTGATAGATAGTTTTGCATTAGTAAGTTTATTATTAGTATCTTATGATCTGCTGCGGCAAATATCTTTTATTATTTTTATTTTTCAATTTGCTTCTGAAAATTACTCTTATTTTTCGCCTTCATTAAAAAGATTTTATTTTAGTGCGTACATTAAATCAGATTTTGAAACCGAAAAAAATATTTCTTAATGTTAATTGACTAACACGATTATTATTTTTATAAAAATATATTTTCCTTCTACTTGTTAATGTAATACCACTAACTCTTTTCAGCGCAAAATAAGAGTAAGAATATTCGAAACGACGACTCGTGCTCTGAGCCGTGGCTCTTTTGACTCGGCGGTTCTCGTTCGTCTCCGCCGCTGGATTTACAGGTTTGAAAAAGTGCCAATAAACATGGCAGATCAGTTTTCTCGACTTTCCTGCAAAGATTCATCGGCCCTTAAATCGGTGCGCCACCGAACGTTCAAAGTGTATTTTTCTAATTTAAAATGAATTAATTTAGTATTTTTAATTGGCGCGATTGAAAATTACACGCGCACGTCTGATTTCGATCAACTTTGGCAACGTCGACTGAGGTCGAAAAAATTTGGAGTACAAAACTGAATTGCGGCGACAGGAGCGACCCATGAAATTGCACCCTGACACTTTCGTCGCCAGTTGATCTTTGGTATACACAAAGGCATGGTTTCATTCTACAAATAAGAATCGTATATGTAGACAATGTGCACACTTTACTATTGGTGAAATTTATATATAAAGAAATATTGGGCTATTATGCTAAATTGTGCGCAATTACAATGTTTATAAATCAACCCATGACATTTATTTAACAAAAAATTCAAAATTCATTCAGAAGGAAAAGAAAGATGTCTCGGAATGTAGCTCCTGAATGGATAGTAGGAATTTCTGTCGGTGGTTAATTTATTTATTTATTTACCAGATTACATTAAGTTACTATCAACATATATTCATACATATTCCAAGTACTTATATGCTATAGAGGTACTATGTCAAAATGCACCTGTTCATATATCTGGAGCTAGACTGTCGCTCTTACTTAAACATTAATAGTCTTAAAACTATACAAATAAAAATATATAAAGTGTATAATTTAAAATATAAAATATAAAATATAAATAGTTGTTCAATTTAAGCTTACAAAAAGATTTTGAATCTTGTATCGCTAAAGTATTTGTTAATTATTTTCTATAACGTTTCCTTCATCCAATCGTTTGATTATTTTAAATAGTTTTTTGTTTCAAGTTAGAGTTTTCAAATTATTTGAAAATCGGCCAGGAATAGAACCCAAGACCTTCCATTTTCGCGACGTATCCCCCAGGCTACTGAAGCCTACGTACTTCAATAATCAGACCCCTTTGCTCGTCATCCGGTAACGCCGACAATCATCAACACGTCGTCACTCTCTCGTTCGTCTCGCGCGCTACAGACAGTTGGTAGAAGTTTTGCTGGTACAAAGCGACAAATTGCAAATCAGTTTTCTTAATAAAGATTTTTGCTCGCTCGCTCCGCTCCGCTCTTCGTTTCATATTCTGAACCGGCGTTTGTGACAGCTGATTCGTTTTTTATTGGGTATTCTTTTTTGTTTACGTGTGTATTCTTGAGTGTAGGGCGAGTGCGAGAGAGCGGAAGTTGAATATTGAAGTCCAGAGCGGAGGGTCTCGACAGAGACTGGCTGCCGAGCACTTCAAAACCAAATCGATCCAAAATTCCAGATAAAAGACACAAAAAGATTTCTTCTCTCCGAGAACTAGCTGGAGGGCAATTATTTGATATTTTGGTTCGCGGGTAAGTAATAAATCTGTTTTATTAAACTTATTTAGTTTATTCACTTACTGTCCGTCTCGTTAAATCTTAATCCGGTGTGACTAAAAGACTACATCAAATTATGTATCCCTGTTGGAAATATTGTTATCAAAATTATTGTTAAGTAAAAAGTTATTCTCAAATATTTAGTTCTTTTTGTTTGGCGAAACAAGAAACTTCATTTGTTATTCTTCGCATTATTCTCGTTGTTATTAATCTTTGTTCACAGAATTAAAGTACAGTAAACTCTCGATAAGAGGCCTCCCGATAAGTGGCCAAGCGAGCGCTTTCCCTCTCACACTCACAAGCATGTGTCCCCCCACTAGCGCTAACAGCGACGCGCCGCGAAGAAAAGTCCCCGCGCGTAAACAAACAAAATTTCCCTACTACTGTTTTAAGCGCGCGTTGACTGAGTACTGGGGGCTCCCGGTAACTGGCCATTTCGCCGAATTTTCCTCTCCTCTCCCCCCGTGAACATGGCCACTTATCGAGCGTTTACTGTAATGACAATTCACGAACCGTTTTCAGAGAGCAAGTTTTTTCATCGTTTTTAAATGACGGGACTAATTATTCTTGTTCCTAATTCTTGTACTGACTAATTATTGTAGTGACTAATTTTCCGCCAATGCTAATAACAGTATAATTAAATATATTTATAAAAGTATAATTAAATTTTAAAGAATATCTTAATTGTAATGCACTTTTAATTCCTGGTAGAGACGAAAAAAATTAAATACCTATTTATAAGATATTTTCAAAAATTTTACCTATAAAATAGAGGTATTTTTACTTTCTATAGTCAACTAACTTTTTAATGTCATGTAGAGCTGTAGCTATATTCGCTAGTGCAATTTTTTGATTAAGTATTGTTCAATCAATAAAAACTGATAAAATTTAAAAATTATTTAAACCTGTCAGGGTTATTCAGTTTTTCTTAATTTAAAAACCCTTTATTAAATTAACGTGACCTTCCCTTAATGACGTCACATCTTTCAATTTTGGACAATTTATAGGAATTTAAGTTAATTAATAAATTAATATAAATAGGATTTTATGTTTAAAATAAACGGTTCATATTGTATAACCGAGCGTGCGCTAGCGAGTGAGGTTTCAAAGCTACTACTAAATAAATAATATTACACTAGCTTTAGCTCTAAATGACATCAAAAACAGAGATTTTAAGATTTGTTTCATGCCAATCCATTCAACAGGGCAACCTGGAGTTGACGTCGAAGCAAAAAATTTGAGATTGCAATATCTTTGGATCAAATGGATCTACAAACCTCTGCCTAGGCCCATTTGATTAAAAGTGAGTTAAACTATTATCATATAGTAAAAACTATTACTAATGTAAATTTATTTTTTACTTCTACTTTATTCGTTCAGTAATGAATATTTTCTAAATACGCGGAATAAGTATAGTAAACAATTTTATTTTGATTTTCACGGTATTTAGTTGCAATAGAAATTAAAACAAAACGAAAAACTGAAATTAGAACTTACAACTTCTTGCATTTCTTGAAGTAAGATCTCGTGATGAGATATTTTTTTTACAAATTTAAAAATAAGGTAAGTCGAGACTAAACGCCAGTGTGGGGAAGAAGATTGCCATATTTTCTATATTTATCAGATGACGATAAGACTTCGATTTTATTATTTATTATAAGTAGTTTATTACGTTACCCAAATATCACAGAATTCTGCCTTTATTTTCAGTCGATATTGGAACGCAGTAGAAAACAGTGAAAAACAGAGCGACTGCTCTGCACATAAATGTTTCAATAAATTCAACCTTTATATTTACTATATTATTTATATTTATTTATTATATTTATACTATATATAAATTAATATATTATTTATATTATTTGTTTTAAATAAATATACTTGGAAATTATTACTTTACTACTATTGCAGAAGTGGAACCTAGTCTCAAGATGAAACCACAAGTTGAAATTGAATATAACGCTTTTGACGCGATAAAAGAAAAAAACGATATTCCAAAACGTTCCTACAGAAAGGATGTAAAAGAACAGTACCTTGGAATTAGCGTTGTTATAATTATTGTCGCTGTAATTATTATCACCTCAATAATCATTCCTAATAGATCAAGTAAGTTGTTATTCAACAACTTGACCACACAATACATGTTTGAAAATAACTTATGAACCATTTTTCTTAAAACGTGTTAATTGCTTTCAGATTCTCACTTGGAACCGAAAAAGCCGCAAAATTATGAAGGATCTCACCTCATCATACGAACGAATGACAGTATTTTAAATTACGACTACAAAACGAACAAAGTTCATTTTTCGCAAAAATTACATCACCTGAGTACCTTTGAAGTACTAGGAAACAAAGTGTTTTGGAGCACAACAGATTTTCCAAAAATTGTCAATAAAAAAAATGCAAGTATAGATGATCAAGTCGAAAATATGGACGTTATCTTTCAGGAAGGAAGAGTCAATCCTACAGCAATGTCGCTGGATTTTATTACCGATAAGTTGTACGTAGTTGATAAAACAGCGGGAACTGTAATCATCATTGATTTAAAATCCAAGAAATATGGTCTTTGTTTGTCAGATCTATTAAATCCACAAGAAGTAGTTCTAGATCCCATTCACGGTTACATGTTCCTTCTACAATTTTCTAAAAATGTGAGTATGCTATTAAATTAGATTTAATTTATTGTAGCCATTTGTACATCGTTGTTTTCTGGCACTAAATCTCTATAAAAAGAATCTAAATTTCTGTATGAAAAATTTCAGCTAGAATCAGATAGATTTCATCAGACTTTTTCTGACTTTCATCATGATTCGTCTTATGGAAATCTAGTCTGACTTTCTTGAAACAAATATCGCGATGAAATCCATCCCGATTTAACTTGGATTTTCGAATGGAAAATCCATACTTTTCCTCCTAGAGGAAGCATTGTGATAGTAATATTTAAAGTTGTTTGAAAACCCTGTTATAATTGTATTTAAAGTCAGGTGTCAGGAACAAGAATAAATGATTTTTGAAAAATATCTGCATTAATGCATCTGTGTATGTGTATGTATACACCTGGATCTCAGCTTCTACTGAACGGATTTTCATCGTTGACGGCTCATTTTTTTTGTTTTTTTTTGTGATGGCGGCAAAACAAATCTCTTTTTGTTTAGCATTTTTGTTTTTGTTTTATTGCAAATTTTAGATTTTTGAAAAATTTAATTTTAATTTTTTTTAATGATAGGATTGAGATATTTGCATCGAACAAAGGCCAATTTGAAGAGCATAAAAATATCTATAATTTCATAGAAAAAAATTAAAATAGCTCTTATGGTTCTTTTGTTTTTAACAAAAATTACTCTGAAAAAATTTTTGGTAATTAGAAATATATAGAGCTATAATCTGTAAAAATGTCAAGCGATTTTGTCAATTAGTTTTTGAATAAAAAGCTGAAATTTGCAAAAAATGAGTTTTCTATGTCCAACGATTACGGGAATAAAAGCAATTTAAATTACTTGAAATTTTGGGAAAAGTTATATCTTTTGTATGTTCAGAGCTGTATAGTTTTTCTGCTTAAGAAACTTATTAGTTCAAAATATATTAAGATTTTATTTATTTTTTTCAATTTTTTGAATAGCTGTATCTTAATGAATAATCGGTGTTTTTCAATGATCGACCACTAATTTTTTTCGTCTTTAAGTAAACTTTCAAAATTAGATAGAATTTTTGAAATTCATCTACTATTTTTTATTTTATAAAGATTTTAAATTGTATATGGTATCACGATTATATATTATATAACATAGTACAGTCATATTGTTATTATTATTATTATTTTATTATTATGATTGTTTACATGAGTTTCAGCAATGTGGTTCAAATCAAATACAAAAAATTACTTTTCTTTGGCTAATAATTACTAGAGAAAATTCAATTTACTTGAAATTTTTATATAATTTTCCTCAAAACGAAGTTAATGTGAAAAGGTAACACCAGGTTAAAATCACCTTTTTGCTTTTGTATTAAACATTTTTTTTTTGATACAACTTGTACAAAGCTTGGTTTAGCGCATACATTTTTATTCAAGCATGCGCGAAATCGAGCTTTGCGCATGGAGTTTTAAAAATTCTGTTTTTAGGACTTTAAATATTCCGATAACATAATTTTTATTTAAATTTTGTTTGCTGCTCATTAAATTCTAACATGGACATAGAGAAATAAAATAATAATACAAAAATAAATAATTAAATATAGAATAGTTTAAAATTTTCTTGTTGAAATCGATTGTTTTTAATGGATCTCGGAGATAATATTTGAGCGATAAATTAGTTAGGAAGAAGCTAAGTGCCAATGAACTAGCAGCGGTTTTTTAATAGGGAATCCAGCAATGTTTTGAGGGTATTTTGATGACGGCTCGCTCGCGGTGAACTGCGCTTCAGTTAGGATGGAGGCAGGGAGGATTAATAATCGCGTAAACCCGAAGATTAAGATTTAATCTTACCAGACAAACGCGGTAGAGCAGGGTAAAAAGATAGTAATACAAAAAAAACTAATTAATACTAATAAACTTGGACCGGATTTATATTAAATAAAAAATAATCTTAGGCGAGCGCGATCGAGTCGGATAGCTCGGAGAGAAAACGTTCAGGCTCCCTTTTTGCTGTGAGCGGATTTAGAGAATCCGCACCGAGCGAGGGTACGGGTGGTCCTTGTTGCCGGTGAGCGGAGGGCGCTCTCGGCAAGGTCCACCGAGCCTAAGCAGCTTCTTCCTTCGAGATCCGTGGTTTCCGAAGGTCGGTTCCGGAGTGTGTCGCGGAGCGCTGCTTCGCAAGCTTCGAAGGGGGTCTCCGCCCGAGTGGGAGTTGGCACGTGATGCCTTTCCCAGCTCACGATTGGCTAGCCCCTTCGAAGCCACCGCCGATCTCGAGCGGTTTCAGCTGAAGCGCCGGCGCTCGACTCCTACGCGGAAGCAGCGCTCGCGAGCCAGCTATCCGGAGAAAAGTTGAGAATATAAAATAAAAAAAAGAGGAACGATAACTCCGGGAAGTTATCTTCCTCGCGGATATCAATTTTTATTATAAACTCTTTTTTGCACGAGCAGCTTATTCAAAAACTTACATTTTTCAGATTCTCAGAGCAAACATGGACGGGTCAGATTTGGATATAGTTCAGAATGGCACAATTACTACAATGACATTAGATATTGAAGCTGAAAGAATTTATTGGGTTAAAGATTTAGTTCACATCGAAAGCTCAGATTACTTCGGAAAGAACACCATCTCATGCTTAAAATACGACTTCCAAATTACAATAATCAGCTTGACCATAATCGACCGTCAACTATTCTGGCTCTGGCCGGCTAATGATCACCGTAATTCCACTCTATTGACTTGCGAAATCCGGTCGACAGGTCGCTGTAAAAATCACCACAACATTCAAGGGATCGACTTCCACAACGCCACTTACCTCAAATCATACTCGACGGAGGCCAAAAATTCAACTTACAACTTGTGCAGTCTGCACAACGGTGGATGTCAGCACTTGTGTCTTCGAACGTCGTCTGTTAATTCTGGACGAACTTGCGCTTGTTATTTGGGATGGCAGACAGGCTCAGATCCCAGAACCTGTGAACGTGTTAGAGACGGTTTTATATTCACTTCAGGGGACTTTATAAGAATAAAAATCTTGTCCGTAAATAATAAAACGAGCTTTACGGATGCAATATTGCCTACCCATTTCGAGGCTGGTATAACAAAGCACAAGTCTAATATCAATTTTGTATACGACTCAATCCGCCAGGAATTTTACTGGAGCGACGATTCTAGCATTTTCAAAAAGAGCTTAAGACAGGCGGAAGAAACCGTGACTTTGCAGGTTTCTGAGCCTGATTATGTAATGCACGACTTGGTAATGGACTGGGTGTCGGGAAACATGTACTACTCAAAAGGTTCAATCAAAGAAAACGACCACAAAATAATGGTCTTCAGCATTGCAAACTCGACTTATCAGCGTACTCTGCTTTCTATCAAGTATAGTAGCATTTACGGTGAGTGGGGTTATCCGCGTTCCATGGTCGTAGATCCGATCAAAGGCGTGCTTTACTTTGCAGCTGCATATGCAGTTCACTGCGGAAGCGTTTTATTCAAATCAACAATCTCTGGCTCCGAACTGACTTGCATAAAACATCTACATGTGGATTATAATGACGAATACAGAGTATTAGCCATGGATCACAGGCAAAACGTGATGTACAAACTCTATCATTACAATTCCTCAGACGTTATAATCTACGACATAGTCTTGGGGATGAGGATGACTTATTCTGGAGACAATTTGTACGTCCATTTAAGCGATGTAAAGACTATTGATGTACACCAAGACTGGTTTTACCTAACTACTCAGTATTCAATTTGGAGGGCTGACAAGACAACCGGTAAAAATCTTACTATGATCTGGCCGCCATCGTTTTATGAAGCCCACGAGAAGGTATCGGGGGTTAGAGTTATTGACCCAGATGTAGAAGCTGCTTACAAGAAAAGCTTTTGTAGTGTTAATAATGGGGGATGTCAGCAATTATGCTTTTCTGCTCCAACGAAAACTTGCAATTGCTCCGACGGTCAGACAGTTCAAAACGATGGCAGTTGCTTTAACAATTAATGAATTAGAGTAAGTGTCAAAACTTTCTTGATCAAAGTCGTTGTTAATAGTAAAGCACGAACGCATTGCTTAAAACGTGTAACTTTGTCCAAACTAATTTATCTATAATATATGATGGTATTAATGTGAACAATCATAATAAAATAATATAATAATAATAATAATAATGAAAATATGACTATACTATACAATCGCGATACTCTGTATAATGCAAAACGTTAAAAAACAAAAACGAGTACGTAAATTTTAAATATTCTTTTTGATTTAAAAAAATTGAAATAATTTTATATAAAAGAATGAAGTACGCTTCATAAGCTGCGCAACCAACTCGACTAAATATACAAAAAATCTACCTTTTTCCAAATTTTCAAGTCAATTGAAGCCTTTTCACTCCCGTAATAGTTCAACAAAGAAAACTCGTCATTTTTTTCAGCTTTCAAATTTTTACTCAAAAATCAGTTGACAAAGTAGCTCGCAATTTTCCCAAAGCCCGCGAGTTTTGCCACAGTGGTCGTTTCGATTGGTAGAGGTTAGGGCCTTTGAGTTCAGAGTCCGAATCAATTACCTTCGCTCTTACCGATCGAACCACCGAAACCCGAAATAGCCAACATTTTCAGTACTCGTTGTGCATTCAACGCAATCATGCTGTTTACTAAAGTTTTCTGCAAATCATGTGCATGATAAGCCTCTTTTATATCGATCGATTGACGTAAAATAGTACTTTATGCAACAAGTGCGTAAAATAAGATTTTATACGTACCGTGTAGGATGGCCGCGCACATCAGGTGTCCGGCGAAGCCGGACTTATATACTGAATCAAACAGGTATAGTTTTTTGAGATTAAACTAAAGAAACTACTGGAATCATGAAATGTAAAAGAGACAAGTATGTATTAAAACCATATTAGATATAAATTGTTTAAATTAAGGTGGCTTCGGCGCTTGGTGCCCCAGTGGGCACCTTCTTGCTTTTTGACAATGTTTAAAATTTCAATTTTAGAAATTACCTCCGAACTACGTTACACAGTGTTAAAAAATCCTAGTTTTGCTAAAACATGAAAAAAATGCCATTCTTATTGCTTGTGTGTTTGTCTGATCTTAGTGCGCATGCACAGAAGCATGTTTACAAAGTTTACCACTAATATCTCTTTAATTTGATCGTTTACTTATATTTATGACGACAGAATTAGAATCTCCATTAAAA
>JAWWEM010000010.1:6337899-6351942 GCA_035582935.1 Ormyrus thymus
CGCGAGCGCCGAGTAATGCGCTTAACTTATCAAAGTAAATACGCATTAGTGCCCCGCGGAGGCTGCAGTTTTCGACGGGCAAATATGAAATTCGCTCAAATTTTAAACTGTCAATATTTAACTCCACCCCCTCATCTCCCGCCAGCAGGCGGAATTAATCCGCGCTCGGAATTCTCACGCGGTACCCTTTTTTTCTCTCTCTTCGGTTCGGGTAATAAAAGTAATGAGGCGTTGAACTGTTGGCGGAGCGAGCCGATTGAAATCGCGACGCGGTCCCGCGATAAGATCGCGGCTGAAAGTACTCCAAATTTATAATGTACTCGCGGTGCCGTTCCTCCGTTCGGGCGGCGCAGCCTTATGGATTTTAGCCTCGATTTATCTCTCATCGCGGCGAATTATATTACGAGTCGAATGCCACCGAGAATGGAGATTGGGATCTCTCGTTATTATTTCAATTTCGAAAGCGCCGCCAATCGCACTTTGCCCGCCTCGAATCTACTCCAAACTTGCCCGACTTTGTGTCCAAACCCGACTACGACGACGACGACGCTTTTCGCAACCGGATCCAGCTCGAAACCGAAATTATACGCCCAAACAACCGAAAACTCGTCTTCCCCTCCGGGAAATAATGGCGCGACTTTTTTTTTCCCAGAGCCTCTCGTTAAAACAATAAACACAGTAATCTTCATTAGCGCCGCGCGACGCGCGTTCGATATCCCAGAGTTCCGAGGGGGGGGTGGAGAGCATTTGACGCGGGAGAAATAAAAATAATTGAAAAGCCCCGAGACGTCATCCTCTCGTTTCCCGTCTCCCCGGTTTGTTTTCACGGCTCGAGGGAAGATTAAAGAACCCAGAGGCGCGCAGCACGCGCCGGGCCGACACATCGAAAATAAACAGAGGGTCGCCGCGCGGCGCTTCTCTCTCTTTTACGCTCTCTGACGGCAAAGGCGGCCCCGGGAAAATTCAAGAGCGCCGCGGAGGATCCTCGTAAAAGTCGTGTAGCTCGCTTTCCTCTCTCCTCCTCCTCCGCAGAGTCGCGGAATTAATTAGTCGGCCTTTTTTGCAGCAGACTTTCCGAACGAAGCCTGGGATTTTTTTTCGGGGGACGCGACGGCAACGCGCTTCTCGGCGATCGCTCTCGCATTAATACCCGGAAAGTCCCGCGGGGGAAAACGCCGCCCGAGACGAGAATGGAGATATAGTTTCGATTTGTCGCAGCTTCTCGCCGCCGCGGCTGTCACGTATTTACTCGATATTGCGGGTTCTCGCGCTACAGGGAGAAAGAGATGGGAATCCGGCGATAAATACAGAGTGCAGAGGAGGATATAGCGCGCGGAGCTCTCTCAAAGGAGAGGGCCGCTCTTCTCGCGCGCCACTTTTTGCATTTCATAACTTTGGCGGCTCTTCGCTGCTCTATCCGCCGGCGGGAGTTACAGAGAGATATTTAAATCTCGCAGAAGCGCCCGAGAGGCAAAGCAAATGTTTTCGAATCCACAGTGTTCCGTGCGCTCGCCGGGTTATGTAACTCGCCGTGCAGCCGCGACTAAGATTCTGGCTGCTTTTCTCTCTCTCTCTCTCACCGCGGAGACTCGGCATCCAACAAGTGCGCCTTCGACGGTCCAAAGCAAGAATAACATTCGAGAGCTGACGATTTTTTCAAAGCGACTGGAACTCCCGGCTCTCGAGAGCGCTTCCTTTTGCAGCGCGGCAGGCTCTATTGTCGCGAGGAGACGGTTTGTCTCGCGCATATATATCATATTTTCCTCAAATTTCGCGACGAGCCTCCGCGTAATTAAGCTCATTAGAGCCGCGAGTGTATATATATATACGACGCATCCGTCGGACGGTGAGACGAAGCGGCGGGGGGTAATAGGCGAGAAAGAGAGAATGAAGGGCCGTGGCGCGGTTTATTTTTCCTTAATTAAAAATTCGGCTTTCCCGCAGCGGCCGCGGGGAGCGTTTCCGGTCTGGCTCCTGGGCACAATTAATTATCGCGCCTATACACCGACCCTTCATATCGTCGGCTGCGCCGCAGCCGCTCTCTCTCGCTCGCTTTCTCACCTATTAAAAGCAGCTCGCTCAAACGCGGATAATATCCCGAGAGCGGAGAGAAGCGAGGCGCACGGCCCGAGGATCGCATCGAGGAGCGAGCACCTGTTCCTTTTTTTGCGGCGGCGGCCCGCGGCTCCAATTATTTTTCCCTCCGAATTCGCTCTCGAATTCCGGCGAAGGCGCCCCTGTACACTTGATTCGGACTCCGGTGCACGCTCCGAAGTTCTCCCCCGCGACCCTGAACTCCGCACCTTCGAGCTTTCCGGGGAGGAGGTCGAGTTTCGGGCGGCGCCGCGAGAAATTGAAAGTTCATTTGAGAGAGCTGCTCTCTCTCTCTCTCTCTCGAGCGCGCGGCGATAAGAGTTTTCTCGAATTCCGGCCGTTCCGCATTCCCGGGGCGAATAGTTTAAGAGGCTCGTATTTTACTCGCGGGCAGCTCGACGGCGTCGTTTTAATTTATATCGCGCGCGAGGCCCCGCAGACGCACAATCGCTTTTTATCAAAGCCTATCTCCTCGCCGAGCGCAAAATGAAAATCAGGCTCTCTCTCTCTCGCTCGCTTTGCTCGAGGCTGTATTATCTCTCTCCTCTGGAAAGTCGTCGGGATAGAGGGAGAGAGGAGAGATTTTTTCGGCCCGGCAATAACTCGCCGAATGACAGAATAATGGCGCAGTTTACAGGGTGGGGGGGCCCCCCTCCTCTCCCGATACACGGAGAGGATCTTTTCGCCGAGTCATTCGCGCCGCGACTACCGCTCGCTTTCTTCCCGAGATATTGCCCGATAAATTGTTTGCTTTGCTTTCGCGCGCCCGGCGCTTTATTGCCCGATTCTAAACATATACGCCCGGAGCTGCTGCTGGAGCGACGGAGCAGCTCACATTATTTCGATCTCGCGGAGGCTGCTGCTGCGGCGGCGGCGTCTTGCCGAAATTCGGGAGTTTTTTAAAACTGCCCCTTCCCCACGGACGCCCCCGCCGCCGCCGTCTCTCCCTGAATTACGACCTCGTAACTTCTACCTCCGCCCGTAAAACTCGAGTTTTATTCTCGAATTTTTGTTTGCCAGGGCGCTGCACACAGCGGCGGCGCGAGGCAGGAAGAGGCTCTTTTTTCTCTCTCTCTCGCTGTTACTTGCTCCCCGGCTCCGTAATAGATTCGCTAAACTGCCGAGGCCTTTTTTCACTTTTCAGCGCGCGCGCGCTTTACGAAACAATGCGCCCGGATAATTTGCGCGCGGAGCGCGAGGTGTGTACGACGCCGCCGCCGCCCAGCCGAGCATTAGGCGTCGCGCGCTAATTGCGCTCTCTCCCCCACCCTCGCGGCTGTCGATAACGAGCGACGGCGGGAGGGAGGAAAAAGGATGCGCGAAAGAGAGAGAGGGAGGGAGCTTTCCGCGGGTACGACAGAAATTACACGGCTTACAAGTCCGCGCCGTTATACGCCGAGAGCCGCGGAGACACGCGGGGCCCCGAGAGTGTTTACGGCCGCAAACTCGATGGCTCCCGCCGACTAATTGAGCCGTTGACTTAGGAATTCGAGCTTTTACGGCCGCGAATTCCTTTGCCAATTTTGAGAGGCGGAACGGGATATTTCGAAGTCGATCGTCGGCTACTGACGGGAACGGAACATTCACAAAATGTAAACTTTCCGGCGCTTTTTGTCGGTCGGCCGCGCGGGGCAACGTATATTGTCAGCGAGATAAGGCACTGCGTTTTCGAGCGTCAGCCGCCGCCCGTACTAAACGAATTTCTTTTTTCCGCCCAATTTTCGGAATACCCGAGAAAATTACTGCAGGAGCCTAGAAGATTTCGCCGCGCGGAGTTTTACCGAAAATTCCTGCGCCGCCGAGGAGGAAGCGACGCACAAAGGCGCAGTCCCGGCACGGAATTTCCCGGGACTACAGGTATATATACACGCGCGCCACAAAAAGTAGGCCGTGCGTGCCGTCGGCGGGCACTGTATCATCAAGCGGGCTCGGGCTCGCTTTTTTCGGCGGCGGCGGCCGCGGCCGGGCCTCTCTTTCAGCCTCGTAATTGCCGCGACGTGCAGCCGAGGCGCGCTCCGAGGCTCCGGCGAAGCGTTCAGCGGCGTCTTCCTGCCCGCGGAGGAGCACCGCGACAGTCGCTCGGGCGAGAGAGAGCGACGCGCAGCCAAATCGCCGGCCGGGAATTGCCTTTCGGAGGAAAAACTCGCCCCCGCTCGTCTCTTTTTTACGCAGCCTCTGGAGCGCGCGGGGGCCCCCCGTTCTCGCGCCGCGATGAGCCTCTCTAGGAAAGTGAAACGCACTTTCTCACGCGCGATCGATTATCCGCGCGGAGAGCGGGTTTCGCAAGAGATGTATAGGTACGTACGCGCGGTTATATCATTGTGCGGGGATATGTGCCTTTTTCCGAGCCCCGTCATTACGAGAGAGAGCCCAGATGGAAAACGCGCGAGAGATATATCTTTCGCTCGGTCGCCCGTGTGTGCCTTATTGATGATTCCCATTGTTCGCCGCGCGCGGCGCGCTTTTTATATACCTCTTAATTCTATGCAGATATTCTTGCGGAGAGAGAGAGAGGGGGGGACTGTAGTACGCCGCCGAGGCCGCTCTCTCTCTCGGAGCTCCATTCAAATTGCCTTGGTCTCATTAGAGTTTAGCATCGATGAGCGCGCTTTTTACGAGAGAGCGGTGTGCCTTTTTGCGGAGAGAGGAAAAGTAGCGGATAAACCGCTAATAACGACAAAGGCCTTTCAAAGCGCGAGCTTTAGTAATGAATTGTCGCTGGCTTTCCGAGAAAGCCGCGCGTCGGCTGTGCCTTTTTTTCTCCCCGTATAAACTTTGACTTGCGCAAGCGGCAATTACGCAACAATACTAATGACAGTCGTTTCTCGGGTACATCCAGCCGATCGATTAATATACAATGTATGAATATATAAAAAAGCGCGCGAATAATAAAGGACCGTCTCCAATTTCCAGCAGTCGATAATCGCTCGATCAAAGTCCGAGAGAGCGCGCGTTTCCATCGAAGCCCCGGGTACGTCCTTGCACTCTCCCGAGCCGACCGCCGTCGCGCGCCGCGGCGGTTATGTATCAAAAATTGCCCTCTTAATTACGGCGTCATCGAGCGCGTTAATGAAATAACGAGAGTGCTAAGACAGCGGAGGCGGGAGGGGGAAAATATCAGCTGGAAATCGATGCCGATTCTCCGGGCGTTTGCGTGGGAATTGAGCGCGAGTGTCCGGGGGAGGGGAGGGCTGAAAAATACGAATTTCGCGTGCAGATGTTTGAAGCGCGGCTTTTTTCCCGGGGCGGCAAAGTAAATCCTATTAAATTTTGTCGGGGCTTTTACGCTTAGGATTACGCGGGATTGCAGATTTAAAAAAAAAAAAAAAAAAAAAAAGAGGCCGAGTTTATAAGCGGAATGCCAGAAGGCGAACAAAAGGAAGAGAGGAGAGACGATCCGCCCGTATGTACGCGTGTACGAATTTCCAGCGAAAACGTCGTGTAAACAATTTGAAATTTTTCCCCGCGCCGCCGCAGCTCCCCGATAATTAAACATTCGCTCATTCAATTAGCCGCGACTTTCCCATAAAGTACGAGTATTTGCGCAGTATTAAGATAACGGTGTCGGTGTGCTGTGTTCCGACATGAAGCCGGGAGAGAGAGAGAGAGGCGGGGAGAGGTATATATACAGTGATTGGACGCTCTCGAGTAGTAAATTGCGCGTTTAATAATACACGCTCCCCGAGAGTCGGCGAGTTATTATCTTAATATTAATTCGCCGCGTATCGCGAGAGAGCGAGGCGGGGGGAAGGCGCGTTTTTACTTTTTAGTAAGATGTAACTCAAGTTCGCCGCTTTTACGGGAGCAATAATCCGGAGCACTAAAAAAGCAGGAGGGGAATCTCTATAAAGTTTCGCGAGCGAGAAAGAGCGCGGGCCGTTTGCTTATCATAAATTTGCATAAGACAATAATGACTTTTTCTCTCTTTCTCTCTCTTCCAACTCCGAAAAAGCACTCGAGAAAGTAATAACTCTGAAAAAATACAAGTTATCCGGCTCCGCGCGCCCTAAACAGATTTATCGGCAAAAATATGAATATTTAGCGGGACGGTGAGCGGAAGGTGAGGGGGAGGGGGGGAGGGAAGCAATAATTTTCCGTTTTCATGCGCATATCGCGAATATATCGCTCTCGCGCTTTAATTTCGAATTTCCCGGGGCCCCGGAGTGCGAGAGAGAGAGAGAGAGAGAGAGCGAGATTATATTTCCCCCGGAGCGCGCAGAGAGACGCGCTCTCGAGATTTTCGACGTTTTTGGGAGAGAGATTCGGCGGACTAATTGATTTTCGTCCGCGCGCGTGGAGAGAGAGAGTCTGGCATCGATTTTCGCCCGACGATTGATTGGCTTTTCGAGGGAGAGAGAAAAAAGCGAGAGAGAGCGAGAGATTCGAAGCGATAAAACGGGAAGGTAAGGGAAAAACAAAGCCCCGCGCTCGCATACCTTGGCTGCAGCGATCGAGCGGGCGGGGGGAGGCGGTTTAATGCTCGATGAGCTTCCGGCGCAAAACACGTTCCGGGGGACAGAGAGGAGCCGAAAAAGGAGAGCCGCGCGCGCGCGGATCGATCACGCAATTATCGGGGAGGGGGTTTTTTTTCAGAAAAGAAAAACAACCGCGCGCCGCACACTCGAGACGGGGGGAGCGCAGAACATTTTAATTACCCGAGCCACACCTCCGGAGTCGCTGTCATTGAGACGCGGAGCTAATAAACTACGGGGCGGTTGAGAAATTTCAGAGTCGCCCCCCCCTCTCTCTCTCGTTTTTAATAATCCGGCTGGAAATTCGGATTTTCCCCGAATAGATCGACGCTGGAGGGCTAATTAGCGACGTCGAAGACGCGAGAGCCGATCAATCATAATTCGCTCTCTCTCCCGCATCGGGGATGGAGAGAGAGAGAGAGACGACTTGACGAATCTGGGGGCGAATCGATTCTATTAGACGGGATCTCTGACGTTTGCGCGAAATTGTACGCCGATAATTTAAACTCTCGTGCTCGCCGCTCCTCCCGGAAATCTCTCAAAGTTTGTTGCGCGCGCGGCGATATTTCGGTATTATAGCCCTCCGAGAATCCGGGTTATTTGTCTTCCCCCCCGCGCCTTAGTTCCTTTGACGTATTAGCAGGCTCGGCTCCGGAAAAATTAAACTGATCCATCAACGGAGCTTATCGTCCTCTTACCAGGTCGCATTAACGAGTTTCCCGTGGCTTCATCGCGTCCAGTCGCACAATTATTTCCCGTTCCCCGGCGTTATATGATGTAACGGAGAGGTTCTGTATTAAAAAAGGGGAGAAAAGTGCCTCTATAATCTTATCGCAAATGTCGCCTTGGAGAAAAAAGCGGAGGTTTCCTCAATCCCGGGGGGGGAGGAGAGAGAAATAAACGCGTGGGAGCCTGTCAATCTTCATTAGGCGCGGGCCTTAAGCAGCGCTGGCGGGGGGGAGAAGAAAAAAGTGACAGGCGAAGGCTCGGAAAAGCAGCGAGGCCCTCTCGTAACAGCCAATATCCTGGAAAGCGATCGGACGCCAAGCGCGCGAGCGAGAGTTGTCGAGTGGTCGGCCGATCTGTTTTGACACCTCCATGCTGGCTGGCAGCCCTCTCTTCCCTTTTCGGTGCGGGAGAGGCGGCGAGGGGGGGGGGGGAATATGAAGATTGATTTTTCACGGATTATAATGCGCGCGAGAGATAGTAAGTGAGAAAGATGATTTCCAATTCCCGCGGCACGAAGGCCGCGGCGGAGGGGAAGGAAGAGGGAGAGTGGCTCCTCGACGAGAGAGAGAGAGAGTTATTAAATTTCCCGGCTAAGAGAGATGGATTTAAGGACGAGGGGAAATCAATAATAAAGCGCGGCGCGCCCGACAGGATCCTACGCATCCGGTACACGGGTTTCGTTTTTAAAAAGAGATTATCAACCGACGCCTTAATTGGGGGACTCGGTGTGTGTGCGTTTGCCCCGAACGTTCTCATGCAATTACGAGTCAAACCGGGTTACGCCGTTTTCCCGGGTACAGCGTTTCTTTTTTTTTTCAGTACTTGGATTTTTAGGTCTATTGTGTAGCTTGTTTGTTGGCGCAATAGAAATTAAAGCTACTTAATGCTTCGGACTTTTTAATTGACGAATTTTTCGGGATCCCTGATGGATACACACGAGCGATATATAAAGTTTGACAAAAAGTTTTCTACGCGTGTATTTTCGGTATTTTTTCGTTTCTCCGTTCGCTCCGTTTCACAATTGTTTACAGAACCGAACGAATTTTCACGCTCGACTCCATAAAAGTTTCACTCCCTTAAACCCGAACTCCAAACACATATTAATTCCTTTGTATAAAAATCTGCCGGCTCCCATAAAATCTCTCCGTAAAAGCAAATAGCCGACAAATTCCCCCGTTCTTTGTTTATACGCAGCCAGTCGCCTTCGATCTGAAAAAAGAGCCGCGGCGCGTCGGCAGAGACGGAAGCGAGATTTAGAAAACGGAGTGATATACGTCGACTAATTAATTACGCGGGAGGGAGCGTTCGGGGCAGCAAATCATTCGTTACGGAAATAAACACGTCCGCGGGAGGGAGGGAGAGAGGCGCGGTTGCGACAGGCGCGCGACGACGACGTGTGAACGCGCGGCGCGGCGGACGGAAATAAATCCCGATATGCCCCGATCGCCGCCGCGCGACGCGCGCCGGGCGCATCCCTTCGCTCCGTCATTAAGAAGCCATTAAGGCTTTTCCAGCCGCGCGAGGCTCTTTAAATATATACGCACGCCGGGGTGAGAATTGCTGGGAGCGCACAAAGGCGTCGTCGCCGCGGAGGAGGAGAGGATTTTCCCGTAGGATCTAATGGGTATGAGGGAGTGGGGTCTTTTTTGCGGTTACTCGTCGACGACGTCGAGTCGAACGAGTAAAGGAGTTTATTTCAATTTGGGCTCTTTTTTCGGTTTCTTTCTATTATTGTGGAGAAGCCAAGTCGGGTTTGACGACGGCGGAAATTCTTATACGGAGCGGAGAACGAAAATAAGCGACCGCCGTGGATTAAAAAAAAAATACACTTGTTGCAGCAGCGCGCTTTCCAATCTCCCGACTCAAATTTGTATAATGCGCGATTTCAAAAGCAGCGCTATTCCAAGTCCCGAGCCCACACGGAGATATGTACTCCTTATAGGTCGGCAGCAATTAATAAACGGCGCAACAACAGTAAAATTAGCCCTCGAGGCTCATTACTATTTTTACGTCTCCCGAGGCAAATCGGCGCAATTAGCGGCCCTGCAGGATAATGGCATGCATCATCTAGCGGTCGGCGGCGGCGGCGGCTCTCCTCCTCTCGAGTTTCGGAGGCCTGAATCAACACGTGCGCGTCCTCCACATTCCAGAAAAGTTGGAGAGGCTCGCAAGGTCGCTCATATGCACGCGTCAAGAGCCCCGGAGCGAGCGAGAGAGAGAGAGAGAAAAAGTGCGCATTGGGTCAGACGTGAAGAGCCGCGCGCGAGAGAGGGAGAGGGAGGGGGGAGAGAGGCTCACGAGAGCCGTTTTGATCAGTGGAATCGTACCTGACGTTAATGACTATTATTCCAGGCTCCGTCGGGGGACCGACAGGAAGTGCCGGGGGTAAACGAGGAGACGGCTCAAATAATGCGGATAATAAGCTCTCTCTCTCTCTCTCTCTCTCGTCGGCTGCCGGACAATTCAAGAGCGCCGACATAAAAAGCCGGTTGTGAAGTAGCTCCCTCTCCCTCGGAGCTCTCCAACGAGCGTCAGGTGGAGTGAGCGAGAAAGAGAGAGAGAGAGAGAGAGAGAGACGGCTGACCTCTCCGGTAGCCGACGACGCCCACGAGCGATAATTACCGATAGACCTGCCGATTTACTGCCCGAGCCGCTGCTTTATTAGCCCCGGCGCGAGAGCTCTCTTTTGTGCCCGAGCCGGGATTATCGTATACGCTTCTATTATGCGCTCGTCCCGGACTTTACGTCTCGGCCGGAGACGTGTTAATTTCAGCGGTCCGACGCCTTGTCCGAAATTGATTTCCGAATTCGGCGGAGGTACGTCGTGTTTTTTGCACTTGCCCGTCTGGCTAATCGCGCGCTCGACCCTTCGCTCCTGCGTCTAATTATGCGCGCGTAATCGCCGACTCGTTCGCGGGCGGAAAAACGCGCCGCTTCAAGGCCTGGGCTTTATCGCTCTCTCGCGCGCGCTACGCGTAGCGTATAGAATTCTCCGTTTTCGCAAAGTGCAGCCTATTACTCGCGTGTGTCTGCCGCACTTTTGAGCCGGCGCGGCCTCGCGACGACGCCACTTAAATCGCGTACCCGCAATCTCCCTCTCGGCGTGTGTACACATCAATTAGCCGCGTATTAACGTGTAATTTAGAGCTCCGATGTAGGGGGTAGCTTTTTAACCAGCTCGCAGAAAGGCGAGTCGAAAAGTCCCATTCAGCGCTCGGCGATCGGCGGCGGCGCTCGCCGTTAAAAAGTCTCTCTCCCGGTGTCCTTCTGCTTACAACAATGACCGCCTCTCTCTCTCTCTCTCTCTTACTCGGCTCTCTTTGTGCATCGTCGTATTTCAACGAGGGCAATTTAACCTGTCAAGTCTCGCGGCAACAAAAGAGAGGCGTCTTTTTTTTCCAGAAAATCGCCCGTTAAAACTCCCCCGACCGCCGCCGCCGGAATTTATTCATAACAAACGCCATTGTCTCTCCCGCGCTCTCCTAGACACTTAGATATATACATATATAAAACGACCGAAGCCACTTGGCAGCGGCAGCAGGCAGCTCTCGGGTCAGGTCTAATGAACGCCGGGACTCGTTAATGGGGGGGCCGCCTCGACTTCCCCCCGCGGCAGCAGCTCTCTCCGGAAACCCCATGCCGTCTTGGCTTCCTCTGGGACGCACTTTGGTACGCGATCGGCTTCCCCGACGACGACGACGACGATGATGATTCAGAAAAACAGCGCGCGCCGGCCCCCGAGGGAGAGAGAGAGAGAGCGTTATGGACCGCGACGGCGCATATGTCGAGAGCCGGCCGATTAAACTAGACGCGCGGATGAGCTACTGCTTTTTCTATTAATCCTCCGGGGCGAGAGAGAGAGAAGGAGAGCGGCTATTTTTCCACGCGCTTTTTCCGCCCAGCTGATTCATCGCCCCGGGAGCGGGACTCTCTCTCTCTCTCTCTGCGAACTTGTTATCTCGCGCAAAGGCCGCGGAGGATACCCTCTCCTCGGTGCTTTTTCGGATTTTTGCGCGACAAAGAGACCTGCCGCTCGAGCGAGGTGCTTTCTCGCTGAATTTTCCTACGGCAATTAAGCCGCGCAGGCGGCAGGTTTCGACGTACTTATATACTTTTCTCAGCGCGACTTTTGACTTACGAGTTGTTTTTCTTTTCCGTTGCAGCTAAGCACGTTGCGCGGCAACTTTTCCGGGGGGACAAAAAGAAAATCAACGGAGAGAGAGCCTCTCTTTCCCCTAAATAAAGCTAATCGCTCGACGTCTCTCCAGGAAAGAAAGTTTCCCCGGGCGATAGGAGAGAGACGTCGTCGGGGCCGGTTCCTCGTCAGACTGGACGCTCGCGCGCACAAAAGCGCGAACGAGATATTTATGGTAATAGCGCGCGCGAGTCCGCTGGAATGCCGGCAATACATAGCTCACCAGCGGCATAAGGATAAGCCGGAAAGGTTCGCGGGCCGCTTTTGTCCTCTCTCTCCTCCGGGGAAAGGAGGCTTTCCCAAAGGGCAGCCCGCGCCGAAGGGCGGAGATGAGGCGCGCGCGTTGTACGGGGGAGAGGCTGTGAATGCCGCTCGAAAAGTATATATCGAGGGCGGAAGTTTTTGCGCGAACGCGCACCGCCTCGTCTTCCGCCGGGCCGAGGGAGAAGAAAAAGAAGAGAGGAGGAAGATGTCGATCGGTCGCTCTCCGCGAGAGAGAGAGCCTTGTAAAGCTCGGCAAACAGAGAGAGTCCCGATCTTGAGTCACGCTGGGCGGGAAAGGGGGAGCTGCCCATTATGAGCCTGTTTTTCCCTCCTATCGACATTCTTTTTTCCGCATACATACATACGTGCGGCCCGATCCGGCAGGATCGGATGATGGGTTCTCGTCCGGGCGGGAGATTTATCGTTTGTATGCACGCCCAGAAAAACTAGACGCTCGTATAAATGCCTTCAATTATTCAGGAGGCCGCCTCGCGCGGGAACTGCCGAAAAGCGTCTCTGGTGTGCGTATTATACATACTCGGGCGGGGGGCGATGAAAAAGCCAAGCGGCCAATGTAAACAGATGTATAGATTTCGTTTGCAAGACGGCTGAAACTTTTCTCTCTCTGTTCCGAAGAGCGAAGTTTGATCGCTGCTCGAGCTCGACAAAACGGGCACAAAAGTTCTTCGGAGACTGACGAATACCTCTCGCGGGCGAGTTAACGGAGTACGGAGCGCTCGATAGATTTTCTTTTATTCATCCTCGGCTTGGCGAAAAGTAACGCCCCGCGATTTTTTGCCCTCATCAAAGTTTCTTACGCAGCGGCGGCGGCGCGCGCACAGAGAAGCAGAAAGAGAGAGAAATGGCGGCTAAGTAAAAAGCCGAGAGAGAGAGAGAGAGAGAGGGAGCCCCGCGCGCGTATTTCTCCGGCGGGGAGTTACGGCGGGCCGTATAAGCATCTCCCGGAAAAAGCAGCGCTTGCAGCAGCGCGGGAAAAAGAAAGTTGCGTATCTCGCTTTTCCCTCGTAATTTTGAGCGATAGCGGCGCTCCCTGAATTATGGAGGGAGAGAGCAGCGGCGGCGGCCCGAAATGCGCTCTCCCGACGAAGTCGAGCGCCTACGTACGTATGCATCAGTGTCTTTGTACTCGAGGGCCTCGAGGCGCGAACGACGAGAGAGAGAGAGAGAGAGGAGCTTATCGTTCAGATTAGAGACGTATAAATTACCCGAGAGAGTTCGGGGTACGAGGGAGACAGATAGGACACTCGGAGATTCGTCTCCTAATGGGGATCCTATGATTTTCGAATTCCGGGCGAGAGAGACAGAGGAGCAGCTCCGGAATGCGGCGCACGGATTTTTCACAGACGGCGAGGGAGGAAGAGAGCAGACAAGCACCACCATTTCTTTTATAAGCCCCCCCCCCCCCGAACGGACTCTTTTACTCCCGGCTGTGTAGTCTCGAGAACGCGGGGAGATCGGAAAAGCGCTACAAAACTTTATGTTCATACTCGCATTGATAGTCTCGGGAATCGGCGCATTTTTCTTGCCGAGTCGCCGGTGGGGGGGAAGTAATACTATACCGGTATACCTGCACGGCCCGACGTACGATACGACGCTTCCCTCGCCAGATTTATTTCGCCCAATTAGCTATTTATTCCGGGGGATGTTGGCGGCATTTTAAATTAGCTTCGATCCCAAACTCCGGGCTGCCTCTTCCGGCGTTCTGTTTTACGAAGTAAAATCCGAGACCCACGTAAAAACGGTACATTTTCACCGAATTGAACCGACAGTCAGTCGGAGGGCGGACTCTTGTTTCTTTTTCAGCGTTTCGCCATTACCGCGATTAATTCGAGAATGAATCGCGGCGCGACGATCGCGTCCCCGAAATAACCTCGCGGCGCGATTATATTCTAAATAATTTGCCCGCGTCGGCTCTCGGATGACTAACGATCCCCCGCCGCGCGCGCGAAGTGAAAAAAAACTCCTCCCGACTCTTCTTCCGTCGCGGCTCTCTCTCCTATAAATAACAAAGCGATAATTAATCGGCTCGCGCGGATCGTTCGCGCCGCTCCTCGCCGTTTAAGCCTCGTCGCCTCTCCCTCCCCCCTCCTCGCGCGATTAACGAGCGTTATTTTTACTCGGGAGCGGGCGGGAACGGGGTTCCTCGGGGGTGTCGCGTGACTGATCGCCGGGCTGCGTATACACGTACGCTCGCGGAGGGCTGACCATTAGCTTATCGGCTCGGCCGTCTGCCGCGACATCGGGCGAAAGATAAGGCGGCGCACGCGC
>JAWWEM010000010.1:6363183-6387325 GCA_035582935.1 Ormyrus thymus
CACCTTACTGTCAAAATCGCCCGAGATTCACTCAAATATAGGGGTAATTTTTCACCAAAATTTTTCTGCGTGTACAACTGATAAACCGCTTTTTAGACCTGTTCTAATTGACTCTATTTCTTAGCGTCCCAAAATGCGGCGTCTTCCCTCGTTTCAAAATATACATCCATCAAACGAGAAAAGTACCGCAGAATTTCCATCGGGGGGAAGAGCCGATTCTCAAACGAAACGTCGCTCCTCAAGCTCTTTCGAGCGGTCTAAGAGCCGACGGAAAGTGGCGTTGCAGCTCTCTCTCTCTCCCCCGCGGCTTTCGTCGCTCGATCCACTTGCGCTTCGTCCGCAGTCACATTTCGAGGCGAATAGGCAAAGTCTCTCTCTCTCTCTCGTCCGGCGCAGCAAAAGGGAGGCTGCGAGAGGAAGGCAGCTTCGAGATTAAGCACGTGGCGGCGTTGCGGTAATTGCTGGGAAAATCAATCGGCGGCGCTCGGCGTTCTTTTTTCTCTCTCTCGCCGCGTTTCTTGGCCGCTTTTCTTCGCTCGTCTCCACTCGGAAGGCCTCGACCGACTTCCCCTTCTCGTCCGCGCGGCCGGCCACTTTTCCCGTTCGGAGAGGCGATAATTAATCGACTTTTTAATAATGTTCTTTAATTAACAGCGGACTCTGCGGCGGCGCAAACAAAAATTCGTCGCGACCCTTTCGCGCTCCGGCGATTTTTCTTAGACCGCTGCAGAGCGCCGCTCTCTTCTTTCGCCGCACTTTTCGGACTTTCTTTGCCCGGGCTTTTCTTGCCTTTTCCTTCGTTCTCTCTCTCCGCCGCCGAGTAAATCAAGACCTCTTTGAATGAGCGTTATATTTTTTGCTTCTCAATGGGGGAAGCGAAGGGAGAGAGAGAAAAAGTTTCTCTCTCTCCCTTTCATACCGCAGAGCGAGCGAGTCTTGCGAAATTTTCAACTCTCCGCGGAGCGTTAAATTTGCATACTTTATTTCGGCCAATGACTGTGGAAACTCGACAATCGACGGAAGGGCCCCCCTTTTTCGTTATCCTGCCTTTTGTCGATGACTCGAGGAGCGACTCTCTTTTTCGAAACTATTATACTATCCCCCCCCCCCCCCTTCCCCGGGGGGCTGCTTTAGATTCTAGCGCCGCTGTTTTATTAGCCTCGTAAAACGGAAAAGAAGTTGGTGCGGTACACCGCGAGCCGCGCGGCCGGTGATTTAAAACTTTGACGATATCCTCTTGTTTGTCCGAATTACGTGTGTAATGAGGGCGAACGTTACATCGCCTAATTGCGGGGCGTTTCGAACTTTTAATGGAATTTTAAAATAATTATACGCGAAACGACGCGCAGCGCATAACTCGCCGGCGGGGCCGTTAATGCAAAAACTCTAATTGAATATTTGACAAAAGGAGCGTTTATTATGCCCCCGCGCCGTCGCAATTACAATAATTAGACCTTGTAAAAGTACAAACCGCGACAGAGGGATAAATTCGAGGAATGAGCATCGACGACTGGAATCGAAGCCGCGAGCGGCTGCCGGCCGCTTCTTACCGGTGAGAGATCGCCGAACGTTAATGTGGCTTCGGTTTACGCGATCGTAAAAATTTTTGACGCGCCGATAAAAACTTCTCGCGTCGATCGAGCGCGGTTCCACTTGTCTTTTTTAAAATATTAGTCATGTCCGTGTATTTACATGTATTTTTTTCGATTAATGATTTTACAAACATTAAAATAATGATTACTTTTTTATATAAAATTGAAATTGGTTACTGTTTGATTTGCAGTTTGATATTAAAAATATTTCTAACTATTATTTTTGCAAGTAATTTAATGTTATTTTAGATAGTTTTCATTTTAATAAAATTATTTATATATAATGATAAATTATTGGTAATTCATTTTAAAAATATATTTCTTTATAAAAATAATTTTTTACTTTTATTTGTGTCTGTTTTCCTCACACACCTTCTAATATTTTTAATTATAATCATTTGATTGTACTCATGTTGGATAATTTAGCAGTAATTAGTGTTCCCAGAACGTATATAAGGAATTAAAATAACATACATGTTTTTTTAGTTTTATTTAAAATTATTGCATTTCTTATTTATGTTTAATTTTATCTTAATTTTATTGAACAAGAATTTGTATTAAATTAAATAATTAGTTTTATTAACTGTGGCCTAATCTTTTCTAACGTATTTATAAGAAAAAAGTATAATAAATATAAGTTGATTAATTTTTGTAAAAGATTTTTTCAATTTGTTTTTTTTTTTGGCAAATTTTCCTTAACAGACAATTGTATTGTGTACTGGAAAATACGGTTTATAAAATAGGTTAAGCTTATAAAATGTTGACTCAACCTTTCTAATCTTGATCTTAATACGCATTAATTCAACTATGAACTATAACTAAATATTTGCTTCAAATTTTTTCGTATTGTTTGAAAGATGTAGTTGCCAACAAAGCTCGACCAACTTTATAAAATAGGGTCATTCAAAATATCCTTTTTGCTGATAAAGCTTAATTGACTTGAAGCAGTATTTTGAAGATGCGTCATTATTTTTTTTATCCTCAGATAAAAAAGTTAACGTAAATCTAAGTTAAGTTGCGTTTACAGAAAATTTCTTTTAATTACAATTAAATCTGCTCATAATTTGTGTGATATAGCCTAAAAAGTATATGGAACTACACGCAGGAGCCTTGAAAACTATTTTGTGGATAACGATTTTAGAATTATGAACCGTTCTTTGATAATATTATTGGCTTTTTCGCTGAATTGTATACAAAAAATTGATCTTTCTTTAATATTTTTAATTCTTATTTTATATGAATCATATATAAGTTTTCAATAATAAGGTAAAATAAACAAGATATTAATCTAACACTAATAGTAAATTTGCTTCCTTCTTGTTTTGCGAATTCTTTCCAACACTATCTTTCGATTGCACTATCAACTTCAGAATTCCCTTCAGCTATTGTTCTAATAATCATTTTTATTCGTCTAATACCAATAACCATTATCAACTTACTTGAATTAATAAAATTAATGACTCCCCTAAATCTATCTTACTTATTCATTACCCTTTCCACACATTTCCATTTTGAAAATTCAATCACAAGTTCCGTTTCGAAAACAGCGTTCGCTCTTCTGATCTCTATATTTTGTTTTTAAAAACCTAACCCTTTGGTCTTTGAAAAGTCGCCGCGAGGTTATGCAACCGTATATACGTAAAGTACTATACGTATCATACGTATGTATATGCTCTAGACCAATCACGCTCGATGATGAGCTTTAACTTACATCTTACGGATTTTTTAAAGAAGGATCCATAGTTTCGTTCTCATTGAACCCCGGCGCTCCGTCGCTCGAAAAAGTTTAGAATCGCCGCGATTCCGAGAGCTGTAAAAATCGCCGAAAAAAAAAAGAAATCACCGCAATCAGAAGCGAACTCTTTCCCAGCCTCTCTCGGTTATACACACACAAAGAGCATAGCTTCGGGGCCGAAGATAAAAGAAGCGGCGGCGCTGCAGCAGCAGCAGCTCGGCGCGGGGAGTAAAAAGGAAAGTAAAGGGCAGCGGCGGCGGCAGCTATAAGTGGCCCCCGAGATAGAGGTGGAATGTCGCGCAGCGGGCGATCGACCGGAGGATGGATTAGGTGACCGCGGCGCGCGGCCAGCGCGGCTGCCAGCCGTAGCTCGGGAGAGAAAAGACTGTCGCGGAAGCTGCCGCGCCGGAGAGAGAGAGCCGAGAAGGAGAGAATTATATGTCGAAAAAAAAGAGGAGCGCCTCCCTCCCTTGATAAATCGCAGAGGGACTCCCTCCCCCCACTTCGTGGAGCTCCGCCGCTGCCTCCGCGCTTTTATATATACAAGGTGTTTGGGAAATAATTAAGTCGAGCGTATTTTTAGCCGGGCGATTAGACGCTTTTAACTGCTTGGAAATGCGGAGCGCGAAGGAAGTGACTTTTATATATTCGGCGGGTGCTGGGAAATTAAGATTTCCGCTTCATGCCTGATATGTCGATTGCTACCGTATACATGTATATGTGGCTTGAGTGGTGCGCATAATTTAGCCGGTAAACGGAACGTTTGGCACCTACAATATCGATGAATTCGTTAGCAGGGCAGGTAGGCGCCGGGCTCTAACAAGCGGATCTCCTTTTCAAAGTGAAAAATAAGCGCAAAGACTCGGGGCCGCCAGAAATGAAGGCACGAGGCGAACACGCCTTATTTCCGAAAGGACTCCCGAAAAAGAAGAGAAGAAGCAAACTGGCGCAGTTCCCAGAAGCAGCTTCGGTACAGCGTGATTCCGATATCGCATTGTTCCCGAACACCTTGTATAATATAGGTATTACGTCCCTCCTGGCGGCGCTCGCTTTTCGGCTCCTCTTCGCTCGGCGGGTCATTAAGCGTGGCCAGCGCCTTTCTTCCTCCGCTCTCTCTCTTTCTCTCTCGGGAATTCAATTTCGATCTCTTTTTTCAGCCCCGCGGCGGCTCTTTCTCACGATCGATTTTTCCGGCTTTAATTAACTCCCGCGTTCGGGGGCGAAGGGGGGAGCCGCGAATCAATCGTGTGAAATCCGAGAGAGCGTCGGCGCGGAGAGAGATTAAAAAAAAGGTGTCTTCCGGCGCGCGTTTTCTTCGATTTTCCAGGCTCTCCGCGCGGCGCGAAGAGGAGAGGGCGTCAGCGCGCGCCGCCGACATGGTTACATTTTCGAGCGCGCGGAGCTATTATTCCGCGCGCTCCTCTTCCCACCCCCTTGGCGCAGCCTCGTTCTCGCACCTCCTCGTCTCTCTCTCTCTCGCTCTCCCACACAGAGCGCCGGCAGCCGCCGCCGCCGCCGTCGTCGTCTCTCACGTACGACGGCGGCGGAGGCGCGAGAGCGATGCCGCACACTTTTATGTGTTTTCACCCTCTCGTCGGAGCTGTTTTATGCCTCTCTCGCTCTCTTCCGCACGGCCGCGCCTTTTTCGATGGCTGGCTCCGGTTCATTAAAGGAGCCTCTGTGTCCCTCTCAGTCAGCCAAGTGGGTGGCGCGACGAGGAGAGGGAGAGAGAGAGCTCGGAAACTCTGGATTTTTTATGCTCTCTCGGCGGCGACGCGAGTTTCGCCTGCACACAGGCGGAGAGGCAGGATCGTCGCCTGTCAAATCTCGATTTTTGTTTTTCGCACTCTCCCGCTTTACGAGAAAAGGGAGAGAGGGAGAGAGAAAAGAGACGAGCCGGCGGGGTAAAAAAGGAGCAGCGGCGCGGAGAGCGCCCCGGTAATATGACGCCGCCTCGTAAAAGCCCCGTGGAATTTCGCGATTCGACGTTTATGCGCTTAGCTCGTCCGGGCCTCCCCCACGTGGGAGCGTCTTCGAGGAAGATATTTCACGACTTTTTTCGTCGTCTCGGCTCTTAATTATCGACGAAAATCCCTAAATTAATAACCTCTCCCGCCTCTCTCACCGGCGGTGTCTCGGCGAAGCTCGCTCGAAATGGATTCCGGTTTCTGCAGAGTATTCAGTGGCCGTTTTCGCCAGAAGTGGCGAAAAAAGTCTGCCCCGCGCGAGATTGCTACGCCGTGGCCAGCTTCGTTGCTCCATCGCAAGTGCCCGCGAGCCTGCTTGTCTTGCAAGCAAAGGGGCCAGCAAAAAGTAGAGAAACTTATTCACAACGATTCGCGCAGGAGCCAGCTGTACACGCTCGGGTCCTCCCGGACCTGTAAAAAATTCCTCCGCCAGTCGTCCTCGAATTGCATCGCCGTCGCGGCGCGCGAACTCGGCGGCCGGGCTGTGCGCGGAAGCCACGAGGAAAATTTTTCCGAGGGCGTCGCCGCCTCCGCCGCCGCCTCCGCCGCCGCCGCCGCTCGTGGCGCTGAAAGAAGGCGCCCCGAAGGAGGTGGCCGCGCGGCGTTAATAATAGAGGCCCGGGATAATGCAGCCGAGGATGCGCCGGTAAAAGCGAGATAAAGGCTTGGGACGAGCCGCGCACGCAACGCGACGAGCGAGAGCAGCCTGGCCCTTTTTATCCTCTCTCGCTCTCGATTGTTTATGAGCCCCGAGCACTTCCCCCCCGCCATCTTTATGGGGCTCCGGGCCAGAGATTCTTCTCTTTTTCTCTTCGTACCTAAACGGCGCCTAATACGAATTCTGGGGGCCCGTTTTCTATTAGGCCCGCCGAATTAGTGGTATCGATGTCGCACCGAGAGCAGCGAGCCTCTTTGTGTACAGAAGGGGGAATTTTTTTATCGGGCAGAGGCCCATAACGACCCGCTTGTTAAACATAAATTAAGGTCGCGTGCTTTCTCCGAGCGCGATTAAATTAGATAGTAATTTATGTAACTGCGCGCCCGAGCGTTTTTTTCGACGTTAAAAGGAGAGAGCCCACCGACCGATGAAAATCGAATATCCCCCCCATTGAAAATTGTAGAAAATTAGTCGTAAAAGTGAAGCCGCTCCGCTCTCCGAGACGGTGTACTTTCTCGAAAGCGGAGCGCATATAAATCCGTAATGGGCCGCAATTAAATTAGCAAAGATGCGCCGATGGCTCCCCGGGTTCTCTGTTTACTTCCGCGAAAATCCATTATCTCGTTTGCAATGTAAAAGGCGAGTACTTGTATGATCCGCCGGGACAGAATATCCTCTCTCCTCGGCCGAGCGACAGATATAAACTCCGTCATATTTTTCGCGGCGGCGGCGGGGAAAATCGTAATCCCGCCTCGAGAAGGGCTGACCCGCTAATAAAATAATTATAATATTGGAGCCCCGTAATAGATTCTCGGAACGCATTAACCGGTCGGGAGATAAATCGCGCTGCTGCCGCTGCCGCCGCGAGAGGGAGAGAGAGGGAGAGAGGGACTACATGGCATATACGCGCGGCCGCGCTCTCCGCTCGAGCGCGTAATATTACCGGTATGTAGAATTACCGGGAGGGGCATAAATTTCCGATCGGACAGGTGCTCGACTAATGAAGTCGGGCTCTCTCCCTCTCTCTCTCTTTCTCCGTCCGCGGCGCATACATATATCGGCCGCGATTCCTGGATTTGCATTTTTCCGCGAGGCGAGAAGGAGGAGGATACATCCTCCCGTCGTCGGCTCGCATTCTCGCGCGCGGCCAATTGTTATAAGCTGGAAATCGGGCTCCCGTCGATTATTAACTGAAAAAGGAGGGGGGGACAAAGAGGCTGCGCGCTCGAGGTGAGTCTCGCCTCGCGATTACGACAGGCGGGGAGAGGCGAAAAGAAACCCGGGCGCACGATTTACCGCGAGCCGCTGGCGTTTTCTCCCGTAATTATATTTCGAGCCGCAGCGCGCGGCTATGAGAACCTAACGGCCGGAGAGAGAGAGAGAGAGATCCAGACGGGAAGAAAGTGGCCGCGCGCGGCGTAAGTGCACTTTCGAAGCGATTAGGTTTCAATTAGGACCGGGGAGGCGCTGAGCGACGGTTTCTCTCGGACGTGTATACAGGTGCTCCTTACGTATTGCCGAGAAGCGAGTTTTTGGGGCTCCTCGCTCTGCGTTCCACGCAAACAATCGTCACTTCTCGCAAAAGATAACGCGTCCCGTCCCCCTCCGCGGAGTGACAAATCGAGCGACTCGTTCTGCACGTTCTTCCGAATTTCTCCCGAGACGTAACAAAAGCGGCGCTTACGTAGGAGGATGCCCGGCCGCGCCGGCCGGCGTCCGAAAATCCTCCGGCGAATTTCCATAAATCAGCGGGGCGATCGCCGCGGAGAAGAAAAGGAAGAGGACGCTCTCGCCTCTCTCCGCGTCGCGCGCGCACAATGACTGCGCGTCCTCTCCGCGCGCCAAATCTTCTACCCATTCACGCGACATCGCCTCCTGGGCGCGTCCGACGATGTTCCCTCCCGCCTCTCTCTCGCGATATATATATTGTTTAAATAATTGATCGAAGCCTCGTCTCCCTCCCTCTCTCCCTCGCGCGCATAATGCAGCTATGTAAATGTTAATGCCTTGAGCGCGCGCGTCGGAGGAGAGAGAGAGAGAGAGAGCGGCGTGGGTCGTCGTCGTCGGCGGCGCCCCCGCAGTGATCGAAGCCGGGGCCCGCGGCTGTAAACACTCGAAATAACGAGAAAATCCCGGGGCCTTAATTGGGCCCGCGGACGTAAATTTTTGACGATTTTCTCGAAAGTCTCTCTCTAGACGGCCCGCCGAGAGAGGAGAGCGGGGTCCGGCTTTATCGAGAGCCGAGATTTTGGCGCGAGATAAAGGCTCTCCCGCGTCGATACGCGTGCGCCGACCGGTCGCGGCGCTTATTTTTCTCCGCTTTATCCTCTAATATTTATTTAAGCGGCCCGGGCTATTTATGGGCCCCGGCGCGGAATAATGCCGCCATGATCGCGGAGGGGACCGCTCATTTCCGAGATTTATTTCGACGAGGAATCGCCGCACGAGAGCGCGCGGAGAAAGTGCCCGCGACGGCGATATCTCAGCGGTAACTCTACACCGGCGAATTGCGTAAATAAAGTGTGACCGCGGCTCTCGGGACGAGTCTCTCGAAAATGCAAATCGCTCGACGCGCCGATTGTCTTTTTCGCGCGCGCCTCGTCGAATTCTCGAATCGGCCACGGCGCTGCTTAATATCCGGCATAATTCAAAAATCCGCGGCCGTAAAGAGCGCGAGTTTATAGTCGCCTCGCCTCGAGAGGGAGAGAGAGAGAGGAGTCGTAAAGGTCCGCGGGCGGAGGCACAATTCACTTTTCATCGGCGGCGGGCCCCGGGACGAGTCGAGCGCATAATTACGCCAGAAATTCCCGACAGCCGCGCCGCGGTTTACGCCCGGCATTAAGCGAAAAAGTATCATCTTTTATCAGCTGAGGCCGGGCCGGTCGGTCGGGGAAGGCGGGCGGAGGGGGCTTAATTTACGCCTCGGGACGGATTTCCAGAAATTCTTGCATTTCGTCCGGCGCGTATATCTACTCGTCATCTCGTATCGGTCCTGGGATCTCGGCAGCTGCGTGCGCCTCTCCCTCTCTCGTTCTCTTACGCACTTTGCGAATCCGCTCGTAATTAACGTCTCTCGCCTCTCTCTCGGGCGTGTAGGTGTGCGCGCGAGCGGGGTCAACGACACGACCGGCGAATAAGTCAATCGGCCGCGTTAATAGAGATCGCCTCGTTATCGGCAGGCCAACACCTTGCGAGAAAGGGAGAGAGCTGAAAAGAGTTACGCGCTCGGGCGTAAATCAAATATAAATCTAGCGCCTCGAGGGCAGCTCTCTTTGCGCCGTAAAACGAAAACGGATGAGAGAGAGAGGGAGAGAGAGGGAGAGAGTGAAAGAGGGGAGAGAGAGAGGGATTCTGACAAATTGGAAGGCAGTTAAAGCCGGAGAGAAGCCGTCGCCCCTCCGCCTTGCAAGGGCTTCCATGTCAAGAGCCAAGAGACAGAAGGGAGAGAGAGAGAGAGAGAGGAAGAGCCAAAGGCCGAGCTCGCTACATTTTTAGAGCCAAAATAAAATCCCGAATATACAGGATCTCTCTCTCTCTCTCTCTCTGCTCGTCGGGCCCCGGAGTCGTAAGAACGTAGGTGGTCCTCGCTCGTTACCTGCTGCACTCTCCTCTCTCCGTGCTCTGCCTCCTCCTCCTCTCGCACGCGGAGCTCTCTTCGAGAGACAGCCTCCTTTCCGCGCGACCGAGAGGCGCCGCGGGGGCAGGCTCTCCCCCCCTTCTTTCCCGAAAATCGCCGGGGAAATCCGCGGCGATTTGAATTTCAGATCGCCGTCGCCTCCCAGGGGAGACTGGTCGGCGTATATAGTCGCGCGCTAAAAGGCCCCGCGGAATTAGGACGAGCAAGGCGGGGGCCTCGATTATTATACATATACATAAAGTTCGCCTGAGGGAGGGGGCATTATTTTTCAATTTCCCACGGGCAATATGTGTAAGCGCGGGGGCCGTATTTTCCGAGTCGCGCCTCGGCGGGGATTGACGCGCCGCCGCTCGCTCGATGCAATAATATCCAACTCGGAAGGAATTGCGGAGCCGCCGCCGCCGCCGCGCGGGGCGCAGTTCGATATAACTTTTTTCATAAACGCGTCCGGCCCGCTTTTCCCGCGATTGGCCCGTAAATTCCGCGTGCGTGCAGCCGCCGATTGATTTAGCCGCGCGACGCGGGAAAAGCCCCGGGCGGGGGGCGGCCTCCGCTCGTCTCTTTGCGCGAGCGAGGCGCGCAATCGTCGGAATTGACGCGCGCGGAGGGAGAGAGAGAGGCGGGGAGAAGTTTCTAAGCCAGTTGGGCAACAATTGGCGGTGGATTCTAATCTCTCTCTCTCGACGAGTGAAACCGAGCGACGACTGGTAAATAGGCTTGACACTTTTTATTAATGCTGGAAAGCTCCTCTCGGCGGCGGCCTGCGGTGGCGAGTTGCGTCAAGTGCATAGGAGCGTAATGAGGCTGCGAGCCCGCCGTCCGGGGAGAGAGAGAGGAGGAAGAGAAAAAAAGTCTCGGGGAGCTGGTTACGAAACTGAATTATCACCTCGGTTCCTCGAAGCGGCGCGCCGTCGTCCGATCATTCCCAGAAGCCGGATTTTCGAATTTTCACGCGCGGCCGCTTATTAAAACAACGCGCGTAGGGGCACTAAAGTTCGACGGGCGGCCTCGATCCTCCTCCTTCCGCGTTACCGCACGTAACTGTCTTTTATGAATATATTTCGTCGGTGTAATTTCGGCGCGCGTTACTCTCTCTCTCCCCGCGGTGCATAAAATATTTTTTCTGAAGCGGCGGGGCCCCCGATTTTTATCCTCCTCCGGCCTTAATCTTTATTATTTTATCGCGCTGCGAGTTAAGCGGCGTCGGGCGAATTAATCACGGCTCGCTCTCTCTCTCTCTCTCTCTCTCGGCTCGTCGGCGCATTTTTATTTCTGAATCCCTCTCGCGCCGGAAACAGAGAGCGAGTCGGGGGGGATGAAAAAGAGCCACGGGCGCTTTCTTTTGCGGAGGAACGTGTCCTATCGATAGCGGCACACCCCGCGCGCCGATCCGAATAACGCAATCTCTATGGAAATCAGAGAAGCGGCGGCGGCGTCTCTCGACGCGTCGTCGTGTGTCCCGACACCGCGCTCGTCCTCCTCGTCGTCGTTTGGCTTTCCCTCCCGCCGCCCCTCTCTCTTTCTCGCTCCGCGTAAAGCGTTGAATTTCAGAAACAATTTCGTCCTCTCTCCCTCGGCTGCAGCGGCTGCAGCTCTCTCGATTTCTGCGCCTCCTTTTTCACCCTCTCTTTCGGCCCCGGCGCGCCGTTGATTATTATCTGCGTTATGGATTTTTCGAGGAGAGAAGGCCCCGCGAGCGAGGCTGCCGCCGCCGCCGCCGACGTCGCTGTGCCCCGAGAATTTATGGGACGACGCGCGTATGCTAATGCGAGAGCAAGCGGCGTCGAACGCGCCGAGAGGGAGAGAGGGACCGAGGAGAGAGAGGAGCATAAACTTTTCGATTAAGGAGCCAAAGTTTCTATACACTTTCCTCTCGCCGCCAATTTCGCCATGTCAGACTAATTACGCAGAGAGAGAGGGTATATATACACGAGAAGCGTAGACAAACAGACGATTGCGTCATCGAGAGAGGTCCGCGCGGCGCGAGTAGTCAAAAGCGTAAACGGGGCCCTATCGCGGCGCGTAATCGCCGGCCGAGTAACGTCTCATTTTCCCGAAAGCTTGTTATTACGCTCGCGGAGAAAGTGAGCCGTCGCCGCCGCCGTGAGAGAGTTTTTCCCGACGGCCGCGCTTGGCGGCGACCGACCGAAATTTATCAAGATATCCCGGCGGGCGCGGAAGGGGAAAACTGCACCTCCTTTCCGCCGAGCGTTTTCAACGAGTGCACGTACAAACAAAGCGCGCGAGCCGGTAACCTGTTACGCTCCGACTTTTCCGCCCCCGCCGGCTGTCGAAGCGGGGAGACGGCCTCTGCGCTGTCATTGCTTTTAACGACTCGGCTTCGTCGACAAGTGTCCCCCCCTTTCCTGCCGGATCATCGAAGAATATGAAGGGCCCAGCCGGGTCAATCGGCTGGTCGCCCGATTTCGCGACCGGTGCATTACCGAAATTAGACTCGCTCCCAGCTCTCTCCCTCCGTCTCTCTCTCGTCGCAGCGCCTCTCGCCGTGTACACGACGAGCGAGAGTTGAATGACTCCGGCGCGGCTCATCGGGCTCGCGTTTTCAAGGGCGTGCTGTGCGCTCCGCTGCGTGCGGAGCGGAGGCCGAGGGGTTGGAAGGCGGTCGATACGCACTCAGACGGGAGAGAGAGAGAGCGCGCGCGTACGTATATACGTATACACGAGCTACGTGTCGCAGCTCGTAATAAACGCGCATATGCACCGAGAGCCTTTCTCCCCCCTCTCCCTTCCCACGCGGCCAGAAGGTGAAACGCGCGGCGGCGGCGACTGGCTCGAGGACCTGCGGCGCGCGCCGCCATTTTGAAAGGGAACGCGTGGCGCGCGCTCTCTCTCTCGCTCGCTCGCTCGCTCCTTCCTTTTTTCGGGGTGTAACGTTATACCTGCCCAGCCTGCGGGGCTCATCTCGCGAAAAAAAACGAGATGCGACGACGACGCCGTCTGCGCGCACACGCACACGCGCTCACGCAGGCGCGCGAGGCCCCTGCGGAGGGACTGTTTTGCCGAACCGTTTTTAAAGAAATTTGCACCGGTAATGACTAATTACGAGAGAGAGAGAGAGAGAATTCCGAGGGGAGGTTGGGTTAATTAGAGGCGCTGCCGATTCGCCGAGGAAAAGCCGCGAGGCCTTTATAGCCCCGCGAGCTTTGGGCACACAGGTTTTTGAGCGGAAAACGGCGGCGGGCCCCCTATCTGGGACTGGGACATAATTGCGCGAAAGCCGTAGAGCCGAAAAATGCGGGCGATAGTCTTCCCCGCGCTCGTAATTTACGTAATTACCGGCGTATATATACTTTTCTTGCGCGAGGCTCGCACACGGGCCGCGTATCTGTAATTATAACTCGGGCTCTATTAATTTCTGCGTTCGGTGGTGTTTCGTAATTAACTCGTAGTTCCGTACATTTGCATAATTGCGAGGCGCGCTTGCGCGCTCTCTCTCTCTCTCTCTCGCTTTTTAGGCGACGTGTAATTTAATTAATTTCGATTTTTGCGAGCCGCACAGCTGTGAAATAGCGACACTTTGAATTATACATTCGCCGGGCGACGAGGGTGACAGTCGCCGGCGCTGGCAAAATAAATAAGACGATGACGGAAATTGCAGCCAAGCTATTTGATCAGTCGTTGCTCAACTCTAAGTTTATCATCGATTATTTATTTACTTATTTAATCACCGACTTTACGATCGAGCAGCGCTCGGATTCGCGGCGACGCGTCGCTTTCGAAAATAAGCGACGGAGCTCGGATATTAATTCGAGACCAGTAAACCCGGCAAAATGGGCAATTTTCTACAGCGGGGCTCCGTTCCCCGCGCGGATTACACACCGTCCGGGCGGCGAATCGGCCCGCCGTTAATGAAACATAACGCACAATCAATTTCCTAAATGAAAGTTTTATGTTAATCACAGCTGGGGAGAGAAAAAAAAGGCCCATACGACCAATCCATTTATATCTGTTTCTGTTTCCAGTGGTTCTCCTGGACACGACGCTGGAGGGCAGCCTCAAATGGACCAAGTTCCCTTTCGGGAAGCAAGCCAACACACCCGGCGTGAGTACTCCATTCAATTAGCATCGATCATTAAGCGATATTATCCCCGGCCCCGTTTTTCAGGCCGACAATACTCGCGCATTACTCACATATACATATATATCCCTTTATGATTGATGGCATTCCTCGGGGTCGGCGCGTGGGTACCGTTATTAAGGAAATTTTCTAAATATTTTATTCGGATGCTCCGAATTATTTCGAGGATTGCTCGGGCGCGCTCGCCGCCGCGGGAGCGATCGATTTATTCCAGCGGCGAGAATGCCAATTAGCAAGTAATGATCGGCAAAGTATTTTCCAATAGCTCGCTCTCTCGCGGCGAGCGTCGGAGCCGTTGCGTAATCGCTCATGAATTCCGTTTTGCTAAATCGCGCGCGGAATAATTAATTCGCAGCCGCTTGATTACACCGACGTATGACCGACTCCCCTCCTCTGCGGTTCGTGCCTCGCTGATGAATTTCGCCAGTCGTTTTTATGTATACCCGCGGAAGATCTTGCTCCCCGGAGGGGGGAGTCGATGTCGGGTCTTTGCTTACGTTTTCGGACTCTACGACGCGCGGCAAACTCATGCAGCTAGTCAGCTGAGAAATTCAGACCCGGCTGGCGGTAAAATGTATATATGCACCCCCTTTTGGGAAACGGGAGGCCTTCCCCTTTTTTCCGCTTTTTAATCGGGCCCGGCGCGTCTCTCGATGTCAAACGGGGCTCGCTCGTCACCCGGGGCGACGGCGGAAAATGAATTCGGCTTTTAAAAGTTGGACTTTCGCATAATTAGATTCTCAACTTTAAATGCGAAAAAGGCCACCGGCTGCGTTCGACTCTGATGCCTTTTTTCGAAAAAAGAAGGACGCGCGCGCTGACTGCCGCTGCGCCGGGGGAGGCTGACGGACGCGGAATAAATAATCCGGGAAAAATGGACGGCGCGGCGACCGGCCCGGGGAAATTTAGTTTGCCGTTTAGAAAACTTTCAATGCGTCCGTAAATTCGACGTTGAATATCTTCGCGAAGAATCCGCGCTGATTTCGCGCGGAAAACTGGAGCGGCGGCGGATTATCATATACTTTCTAAAAAGATTATACCAGCCGGTGTCGCAAAACTCGCTGAAAACTCCGTCGGACATTAGAATACGCGTAGCCACATGAATCCCGGACCACTTCTTCGTACATCGGCGAATCCGCCGATGCACCGCGAAATCTCTCCCGGCCGCCTCGATAATTAATATCCGATAAAACAATTTTTTTGCCCCGCTCTCGTCTTCGCGCGCGCACGTATAAATTCGCCCCGCGTCCGAAAAATTGCGCGCCTCTGCGCTCCCCCCCGCTATCCGAGCGAAGGATCTCTCTCCCTCTCTCTCTCGCTCAGGCCTCGGCGCTTTTAAAATGAAATCGTCAGGATAATGAAGTATGAAGAATCGGTGAGATGATCGCCGATTGCGAAATCTGGCCCCTCTCCCCCCGGGAGAGGAAGAAGCTGCAGCCCGGAGAGAGAGAGAGAAGGAAGAGGAGGGGGAGCTGACAAGATGGTGGCCGGCGAAGGGCACGTTGCATTAAATCATAAAACTCGCTCTCTCTCTCTCTCCCGTGAGCCGCATCCTCGATATACCGGTCAGGTCCTCGAGAGAGAGAGTCCCACACGGGCCCCGCCATATTAGTCGCTGATTTGTCGGCCTCGAGGAGTGCTGTGTTTGCTTTGTCTTCGGGCCGATTATTAGATTTGACCGTTCGTCAGGTTCTCGAAAGGAGAGATCGAGAGAGAGAGAGAGAGAGAGAGAGAGAGAGAGTACTTTGGATATATAAAAGTGTGTGTGTATTTGCCGGGGATTTTTTTTTCCATCCCGAGCCCATTGAAGCGGACTCTGCTTGCGCTCCGCGGAATATTCTATCAAGTCGTTCCACTGAACTCTCCCGCGGCCAGTTTTACGCAAATTCAAAGCGCGCCGCGCGCGCAGCTTTTTTCCGAAAGCCTCTGCGGCTCGCCGGTCGAACGAGCACATCATCGAGGTTATATTCCTCGCGCTGATTAGTTATTAACCGCAAAGCCTCTCCTCCTCGTGAAACGTTCGAATATTAAAGCGAACTCTGCGGCCGAAAAGCAAAAACTCTCTCGTCGAGTGACAATTTTCTCTCAAAGCGATATCCTGCGCCCCGATGAGTCATCGTTTGCTCAAGTTTTAAAGTGCTTCTTGAAATCGGGGCCTATCGGGTCGACTCTCGTCGCGAATGTAAATTGCCACCCGCGCTCCCCTCCTCTCCCCCTTCCTCCCGTTGCCTCGAGTGTTTTTTTTTGTGCTTTTTTATCAAATTCAGCCCACGTACTTTTCCAACTTAGCATACGTAAATGATTGCAGAAATGATGCGCTCGGATGCGCGCACCGCGGGAATAAAATCCACAATGGAGCCGCGCGGCTATGACAAATAGCGAGCGAGATGCGTACAAATTCCGGGCGCACGAGCGAGATACGTATTCCCCCCCGCGCGCTCGCAGCCCCGCATCGGATCTGCATCCTCGAGCAGCTGCCGCGGGGGAGAGCGGGGACTCCCTCTCTCGCAGCTCGCGCGCGCAGTCTTAATAAACCCGTTCCTTCTCGCGGCCGGGGAAAGCTTCGGGAAAAAGGATTCGCGGGGCCCTTTTTCCAGGAAGCTGCGCGCACGCACACCCGCCGCGGCCTCTCTCCCTTTCTCCGCTCTGAGCGATGCGCGTCTCGGGCGCCATGTTTGTTTTTCAGTTGTTAAGCGCGCAGCGGGCCGCCAGACAGGTTTAAATCAGCCTGCCTGCCTGCCTTCCCTCCCCCCTCCACCTCCTTATATCCTTCGTCGTCGTAGTCGTCGTCGTCGTCCTCCTCCGCCGCCTCTCTCCTTTTCTGCTGCCAGAGAGGGACTCTCCCTCTCCGTGCGGGGCTCTCGAGCCTCCGCCCGAGATATATATATATATAACGCAAATTGCTTTTTGTTTGAACGGACAAATTAGAGTCGCGCGGCGGCGGCCGGCGGGAGAATTAAAAAATTACCGCGGCCCGCCGCCGCTGCCGCTGGCCTTTTTTTGCCGCCCGCGCGCCGCTCCGAATTTCCGATCGTTAGTGCAGCGGCGCTAATCGAGCGCGCGCCCCGGCTGCGAGAGGCCGAGCTCTGTTTGAAAAAGCTCTTTGAGCGCGCGGCCGGGTGTTGATTTTTCGAGTAATGCCGCCTGCCGGCTGCTCTGCCTCCGCGCGCGCCTCTTTTCCGCGGCGTCGTTTAGCGCTGAATTTCGGAGGACCTCGCGCAGGGGGCTTTGACGTTTTTCGGCAGCGGCCTCTAATTATGCGCGCCGTGCTTTTTCTCCGAGGAATTCGGACGAGCCGCTTTGAGAGCGGGTCTTGCGCTGACCCCGCTAACGCAATAAACTGCGTGAGAGAGCGGCCGGGAGGAGAGGGGGGTTATTAATATACGGGGAGCGTCAGAACAAACAAGATAAACAGAATTAGCCGGGAGTATTTGAACAAGCGGAGGGACTGCCGGCATGTCGGGGGAAGGGAGGCGGCGAGGGTTCAAAACTTGCATAAAGGGACTACGTGCGGCAATCACCGCGAGAGAGAGAGAGCCGCCTCGAACCAGGCCAACTTTCGATCCCTCGCTCTCGCTCCGTCTCTCTCTCATCTCGCTCTCTTGCTCGGCTCTTCTCTCGATATTCCGCCAACTCGAGCGAGTGCGGCCCAAGGAAACGCTTTGCTTGCACACTGGGTTAAGAACCGGCCAATCTAAATACGCCGCCGCCGCCTCCGTCCGAGAGGATCGCTTTTCCGACTGTTTTCCTACGCTGAGGTGCACATATTTCGTACGGGGACTCGGGTGCGATTTGACTCGATGTATAGATATGCTTCGCCCGGCGGGCAAATTGGAAGATTCGAAGCAGCCTAGTTTTCACCAATTTCTATCCTCGTTCTCAGCTATTTTAAGCAGGTAATTAAGGACAGCGGAATGGTGCAGGTACACCGAGAAAAACTATTTTATTGAATCGGCCAGCTATAAATTCAGAATAGGATATTCCGTTGATTTAATGGAATTCTTGGTTGATTCATATAAGGAAACCTGACGTTTCAATTCACAAACTTTCGAATTCATCGATACGTTAAAACTGAAAATTCCATTGAAACAAACGAGCCTTCAAAAATACAAAGGAGCAGCATAAACTGTAATAAATTGTGTAATATAGACAAAACACAAATTTTCCCTTCCGATTCTGCTTATGCGGCAATCTTGAAGACATCGAGAGCAAGATGTTGCAGAATTCCCTCTATTTTCTATCTCAGAGAAATGTTCTATAACGTCCCAAAAAAGTTATTCTTCGTCAAAATCAAAATTCTCATTAAACGCAGCTCCAGATACCGAAGTCTACTTCCAGCAGGGTTGTTAGCCCCCCCCCCCGGCGGTTTCGGTATCTCGGATCGAATAACGGAAGCCCTCTTTTTTAGGGCCTCGCGTGTAATCGCGTCCGCGATTAATGAAACGCGGCCTAGCCTCTCTCCCTCCCGCTCCATATATCGATTCCGCGCGACGAGTCCCCGCACGACACGCTCGTCGTCATCCGGACGCGTCGCTCGATCGGAAAGGCACGCGACCCTGCCCGCGGCAAACTAGACCCTACTGCACCGCTTTTCCAGGAGGAGAGCGACGCATATCATAAATGTTTGACAATCGCGCGGTGCTCTCTTGGACCTGGAATTAATGAAGCCGCGCGCGCGCGCCTGGAGTACGTTAATCCGTTAATAATTTATGAAACCCCTCTCGACGTTTCTCTCTCTCTCTCTTGAATGCGAAATCGCGACGAGCGCGGCCTTCCCCTCCTTCATTTTATTTCTTTTTTTTCATCCCCGCGAAAATAAAGGAAAAAGAGAAGCGCAGCGGCGGAGTGCAGCGGAGAGAGTCAAGTTTTATACATTCCCCCTCTCGTTTCAGTCCTCTTTTCCCGGCGCGCGGAACCACCGCCGAAAACACTTTCCCGACGAGAGAGAGAGAGAGAGCACCGCGCCGGAGCCAAATTACTCGCCGCTCAAGGTGGCAAAGGCTCCGCTTTTTCTCCATCTCCGAGTCCTTTGAAGGCCGCCTCCCCCCCTCCCGGGAGGCTTTAGAGCCCTTCGGAAGCAATTAGCACCCGCGACGACGACGACGGCGGCGGCGACGGCGACGATATCGCGGCTCCTTTCCGATTCCCGGTCGCGGTCGGATGGTGTGCGCGGCCGGGAGATGCGCACTTGCGAGTCGCCGCCGCCGCCGCTCTGTTTTCCTCGCTTTATATTCGATGACGCGGCTTCGTGCGCCGACTGCGAGAGTGCCTCCCCCCGCTAGGCTGTACGTACGCCGGAGCGGGGAACGGGGAGCGCGCATCGCTGGGAGCGGCCTTTTAATTAACTTTTTGCGGTTTTCCGCGGAGAGCCAGATCTCCTCCGATAAACGCTGCGACCTTTTTAGCTATAAAACTGTTATTGCGTTGTAAATTATTCGAATGCTCGCGCGAGCGTGCCCTCTTACTCGCCGGGGTGTGTATGAATATAAACAGCTGCGCGGCAAAAATTGAAGGACCCGAAGAAGACTATTATGGCGCATTAGCTGGTCAAAATACATACGAATACAGCTAGTTTAGTCCGCGGATCAGGGCAGATTCTATTTTTCCGTGTCTGCCCAATAAGCAAGACCCGACCGTTTTATAAATAGACCGAAATTTTAGTATACGGAATAAAAGTTTGCCCGGCGATTGTACATCGGCGCATCGAGCCTCGCGGAGCTCGTCAGTTTTGCAGATTCCTCCCTTCCCCTCTCCCCCGTGGCCTCGCAGCTTTGCCTAACGAGAAATTTCATTGTACATTAACTTTTTCGAACGACACACAGCTCAACTTTCCCGGAGCGCGCGGCGGCGGCACAACTTTTTTCGTCGTGCAGGAACTTTGCCGCTGCACCGCCGGGCGACTCAAAGCTCGAGACAGCAGAGAGAGGAAGAAGGCCTTGGGGTCTCGGGTTTCTGCTCCTTTTTTTCCTCCTCCCCCCTCTTTCTCTCTCGGCGCGCTCAAAATTTCCTCGGTTTCTCTCAAATTTCTCGGACGCGTCCGCCGCCGCGCCGAGCGTAAATCCGGCGCTCGCGTTTTCCGGCCGCTTTACGATCGTCATCGTTCGGCGTGAATCACGCTGATTCACGGCCGCGGCGAATTTACGAGATGCGCCTCTGCGCGCTTCTCGGAAGCAATTTCGCCGGGCCCCGAGATTTGATATAAGCTCCGCGGAGGCCGAGGCTTGTTTATAACGGGGCCGCGGGAACGGGGAAAAAGAGAGGCCTGATTTAATGCAAAAGCCAAAAAGCAGCGCCTGGAGGAGGAAGTCTCGGCGGGCTTTCGGGGAGAGTCCGCTTTTTGGGGGGGCCTTTCGATTCGTTCCGCGCCGCGAATTCAATCGATCTGGCCTACTTTGAGACTTTAGTCGTCGTCGAGGTGGGGACGACGGTTTAGAAAGGAATTGTACCCCAATTGGGTATAATGTACACTTGAGTAGGGCACTTGACGGGATGGGAGACAAATTAATGACAATAATTCTGATGCTGCGATCGTAGGTGTAGTTCGTTCAACTTCGGCAAAAGGCTTATTTTACTCCTTTAATAATTTCTTTATAAAGCTGTCAAACTGAAATGTAATGTATATGTATAAATAATTGCACACGGAGAAAAAGTTTCAGTAAAAATTACTAGACTGTTTAGGAAAGCGAGCACAACTGCCAAAATCCAAAATATTACCATACTTTGCAGTAAATTTTAATGAAATTTTAGTAAAATTTACTAGCAAGTATGGTAATTTTTTGGGTTTTGGCAGTCTGTGCTTGTATTACCAGAAAGGCTAGTAATTTTTACTGAAATGTTTCTCTTCGTGCATTTTATAATAAGTACATAAACTATTTTACAATTCTGGTTTGACAACTCTGTAAGCAATTGTCCAATCAGTAAAATAAGCCTTTAATTAATTTAATTACATTAACGAGCAACACCTACACGTTTCTCTATCAGAATTGTTGTTACTAATTTTTTTCGAGCACGTCCAGCTGTACAATATCTTAGCAAACCTCTACCACCCTATAAAGGGCCACTCGCGAGTAACGAAAAACACTATATCCCGCTCCTCTCCCCACTCCATTAAATTACAACCATTCCGTTCGGCCGCGTCGGTGCATCTTCGTCCGGCAAGAGAGAGAGAGAGAGAGAGAGAGCGACTTTGAAACAGGATCCTCGCCGGGAACCCGAGCCGGGCACTTGCCTTATGCACTCGCTCGATTATCGACGATGCGCAGGCTTTCGCACGTGCAGCCCGCCACCGCCCAAGTCGTATCCTTCGGTCTCGCGAATCCGGCCGATACATATGCAGTTCCGCCTCGAATTTCCGGCCAGCGGGGGCGGCACCGAGCAGCCCCGCCGGGCAATTAGACTCTTTGTCGCGCATTCCTTGCTGCGCGGCCCCGAAGACTGCGACTGCTCCGCGGCGAGGGAACCGTCGAATTTTCAAGCTTTCTTCCCGCGACGCGTATACAATGCACGCGTTCGCGTTCGCCGGCAAACGAAGATAAATTGGCGCCCGGTTAGTATAATTTAATCAGCGCGCGCCCCCGAGAACTTTTGTCGAGAGAGCGAGAGTTTACTTAGCAGTTTTCGTCTAATTTATTTGAGCGTGCGCGGCCCAGATAGTAGTGTAGCAGCGACTCCTAATTGTTAATCCATTACTTACTTCAGCCCTCCCCGCGCAACAATAACAATTTCATATCGCACTTGGCTCCGGATCTCGGGGCAATAAGTCCGCTTCTCGCAAAGCTGACGCAGAGTAAGAGAAATCAGGAAAGTTACGCGTAGGCCCGCGGAGGAGGGAGCCTCCCTCATTCCCTAATAGTTTGCAACTTCGGAGGACGACAAAGCCCGGAGAGTCGCGAGACTCGGAATTGGCGCTTTCGCGCTTACGTTCGCGTCTGCTGATTTGTAGCTTGCGCAGCCCCCGTCATTTCGAGGGGGGAGGCTTTATCTGCTCCTCTCTCTCTCTGCCGACTGCCGCAGCCAAGCGCCAAGTCGACGGGGCGGATTTTAATCCGCAAACATTCGGCGTCGATCAGCGACGGATGTATTTATAATGAACGCGCGGCGGTATCTGGGACGCGCGGTGGGAGCAAGTTTTTCAAAATACTCCTTTGGAGGGGAAATTTATATCGCGGCGCGCTCATAAGACACGGCGAGATTCAATTAAACGCGCTCTCCCGCGCATAAGTGAGTTCCGTGGAAATTCAACATTAATTAAATGCAAATTCGAGTGTACCGTGTCCTTTGGATTCGTCGAAATACAACTAAGTCATTTGCATACAACATTCATACGGAGCGGAGATATTCAGCATTTGGCCAAAAATTACCATGAGAATCGTCTGTGTGTGCAGCTTTACACGGAATTCTGCGGTAAATATTTTCCGCCGGGGTCTCGTGCACCTCGCCGGGAGGGGGAGGGCGAGCAAAAAAGAATGCTAATTCCGCCTCCTGCCGACGGTGCACGGAACGTCAAAAAGTATCGGGATCGATAAACATAAATAGTCGAGAGGAGCGCGTCGCCGCTTCGCCGAATCCGAAATTCCTCTCCTCTTTGACGCATCGCTGCCGGAAATTATCCGGAGCTTACGAAACGCGGCACTCGAAGCGATATCAATTAAAAGCAATGTTTACGAGCCCGTCGAGACGCCGTGATTTCGCCAAATATTCAAAGAGAGACGCTCGCTCGTCCCGACGTCCTTCCAGTTAATCGCCGAATTCATATTTCTCCCGCTCTCCGAAAAAAGTAAAAGAGAGATACCCGTCCCTCGCGACAGATATTAACCGCGTGACAAATACAGTCGTCAGAAATCCGCAATTTGTAATCGTCAGGCGCAGCTTTCTGCGGGGAGAGGAGGAAAGTTCTCCTGCGAAGGTCGCCCGGTACGCGTCGTCTGGCCCGTTTATTAGGACTGATAGCATTTTAACTGGACGCGGCATTTCGCTCTCTCTCTCTCTCGCGGCGGAGAGATCGGCTTTTCTAATCGTTAAATATCGAAGGCCGCTTTGGCCGCCGCGGCGATTAACTCCCGGCTGGGCGATAACGAGGCTTCCGGCGCACTTTTCTCGCGCTTCCTTCGGGAATTAATTCGATACGCGTATAATGAGACGCTGGCAGTGGCGACTATCGTCGGGGAGATAAGCCGGAGCTTTTACGCGCCGCTTTTAGTGCCGGAGGAGCGCTGTAAAAGAGCGTATCGGAGCCGTACCTCGTCGAAAAATGAATTAAGCTACTAGTGTTTTTTAATTATAGGCCTCTGACGGCTGCTCTCCGTCACATTGAATTCCTCCGGCGATAATTCAGGCCTTTTCGGGACGGGCGGGGAAATGCACCCGTACGTTACTTAAACGGGTTATTAAGAAGTAGACACTTCTATTATTTAACACAGGCAATAATCATACGGATGCGCTCCGCGTGGTGCTGTAATTTTATTACACGTTATTATTAAAACTTTATTCATTATATGCGAGATTAAAATGAGTGTGTCTCCGCGACTGATATAACGTGCTCGAAATATGATATCGCGTACGCGAAATTTAATTACTAAAGAAATTCTACTCTTAAAATATTTTTTCTTCTCAAATTCCGTTAATCTATTGCGATATTTCATTATTGTAGAATTCAATTCTAAATTTCGAAGTGAAAATAAATTTATTCCAATATTTTTTATTATTCAGCTAAGTAATTGAGTAAATGTTATTATAAGATTTAGTTATTACATATTTTTTATATCTAAAAATCTATATTCATTTTTAAAGAATTTATAATTCTAACATTCGAACTGTATATGCTCATCACTTTTTTAAGAAGGGAATAACATACACTCATTGAACTATTCACTGTTAAAAAAGTTTTGAAATCTAAGGCATATTTAAGATAAAATTTTGAAATGATTTTAAGATGCAGTCTATTAATGAAAATTAAGATATTTTTTCATTTATTCGAAGATTAGTACTGCCATTAACTTGGATTTCAAAACCAAATTGTGACAAAAATTTCAAATGTTGGCTATTAATTAAAATTAATGGAAAAGTATATGAATTTTCCTTATATTTCTTAATTGTAATGGAAATGTAACTTAAATTCTCTTTAAATATTATTTTTAATGTACTTTTCAATATGTACATTAATAAGGCATTTACGTCCTGCTTCTTAATTAAAATTAATGAACAAATGTATTAATTTTACTAATGTTACTTAATTTTAATTGAAAATTAATAGACATGTAGTTGGAGGAAGGAGTGGGGGAGCCTTGGGCGCTTGGGGGGGCTCGCTGAACTGTTCGCTAGGTGGCGTAGCGGGGGTTTTGCCTTGCTCTCTAGTAAACTAGTCGAGGCTCCGGGGCATACACTGTTAAAAAAGTTTTGAAATCTAAGGCATATTTAAGATAAAATTTTGAAATGATTTTAAGATGCAGTCTATT
>JAWWEM010000010.1:6387425-6401954 GCA_035582935.1 Ormyrus thymus
GTTTAATAAGAAATTTTAATATTGATTAATGCAGGTACCTTAATTTTAAGATGCAAGTACCTTAATTTTAAGAAAGTGTCTTTAAATAGATTTTAATACAAGTGTTTGAAATTTAAGATAATATTTGAAAATTGATTCAGATGCGTGTTTGAATTTCCAATTACGCTTTTGTAAGAAAACTTCAAACACATTTGCCTTAATTTCGGTATAGATTTTTTTAACAGTGTAGGTAGCCGGTTACAGTGAGGGTATCGGAGGTGCGGGAGGTATGGGTTGTCGATGGTCAACCGGACTGGCAAGTCTTGGTAGACAACATCTAGACAAAACACCTGACCTCCTCCAGTCTTCCACAGTATTATTAATTTTAATAATAATACTTGATTAATAACTCAAACACATTTCAGAAACTAAAGTTTTTGTATTCAAATATTTTCTTAATTTTCAAAATACTATTTGAAAAAAACCAATGCCATTTTTTAATCAAAAAGTAAAATACATTTGTTAAGTTTAATAAGAAATGTTAATATTGATTAATGCAGGTACCTTAATTTTAAGAAAGTGTCTTTAAATACATTTTAATACAAGTGTTTGATTTATGATAATATTTGAAAATTGATTCAGATGCGTGTTTGAAATTTTAATTACGCTTTTGTAAGAAAACTTGAAACACATTTGCCTTAATTTCGGTATAGACTTTTTTAATAGTGTTGCTTAATTATTTTATTAAATGTATCGGCAGTTTCGCAGAAGTAGTACGTCCCCGCAATATTTAAATTCCCCCGTCGCATTTCCCGCGTACCCGGTTAACTCGGTGCACAAAACATTCCAAGTCCTGAAATAAAGTTAAAAACCCTTCCAGCCCGAATAATAGTTGGCATCGGCCCGTTAAGAGCGAATAAATCCTTTATCGAGCTACCGGTCCAGGAGTTTGAATAAGTAGCGGGGCCATAAAATGAGTTTGGCAAGGAGCGAATCTGGAAGCTCTCGTCGGCCGGGGAAGGGGGGACTATATAAGGAGGCCGGTCCCCGAACTTGGCAGTAGGCTCATAACCGGGCGGTAACGTCGTACAATTGAGGGCGAACGGCGCGGCTATACGGCCTATTTGTCAAGGAGCCCGGGGTCCGAGTCGCTGTTGCGTCACAGAGTCGGCCCGCACTCATTAGTCAGTCTAATGCCGGCGTATTCCGGCGATAAATCGCGGCGATGAGAAGCCCCCGGGCCGGCGGATAATAGAATTCCGACGGCGGGTTATCATATTTCCGAACGGGGAGGCGGGGGCTTAATTGGGGGGCTCTCTCTCGCAATCGAGCCCCCACCCTCCTTCGGAAAATCAATGGCCGCGCAAAAAATGGGTCGGCCGAGCGCTGCGGGAGGGGAGGGGGAAGGCGTCGCGCGCGAAGAATGCCCTGAAACTCGACACCGAGGTGTACGTAACGAGCCAAAAGGATTAGAAGAGCCTAATCCCCCGGCGGCGGCGGCGGCGGAGCGCGCCGAAAAATCGATGGCATTCCCCGCTCGCTGTGTGTGTGGCGCGACGCTGCACAGCGGTGACTCTCATTTTTCGAGATTAGCCGCCGATATTGCGCGCGCGCGCGAGCACCACGACCGGGGCTTAATTAAAGCAGACTCAGCGCGAAGATGCACTTCCGCCGAGCGCCGCCGCAGCCGCCGAGATTCTTGTTGTTATTGTCACCGCGCCGCCGACGCGGCTGCTGCTGCGCTGGTACTTTGCGAGTTCTGCGAGCGTTAATTCTCGCGGAAATGGCGGCGCGCGCGACTCGACGCAATTGACGCGCGCTGATTATTATTGTGTTTAAAAGTAATTACCTGCCGGCGGGGGGTTGGGGGTTCGAAAGGGCGCAACGAGACCGTTCGAAGGCCGGGCGATTGCCGTTGGTGGAAATATGCGAAAAGGCAATTAGCATTGTTCGAAACGGACGGATCGCGCTCCATTCGGTTTGTTGATTGCGCGCTTGGGCTTGTCCGAGCCCATTGTGCCCCCGGATCGGAGAATGAGGAAAATTATGAATTAAAAGCGCTTTGTCCGCCCGGCGAAAGCTCTCGAAAGTCCCTCCTCCTCCCTTCGTCCACCTGTCGGTAACAAGCCCCCCGCGACTAGATACTCGATAGTTGCAGGAACGCAGCAGTATCATCCATCAGTTACAAACAGAAAATTCATCGGAACACACTTCTCTTTGGCCGCTACTCGCGCGTGTCTATCGTCGAGCGCTTTCGGGGGAATAAAAAAAAAGAGAGAAAAAAATTACCTCTCACGTGTCCCTCCGTCCGGGCCGATTCTAATCAACGCCCGGCCCTGTCAATCAAGCATCGATCGCCCGGACTGACGGCGCGATTATCGCGGCAATTAATGCAGACCGGAGAAAAAGAGAATAACCGAAGCAGCAGCAGCAGCGGCGGCGGCAGCGACGGCGGCGGCAATAAAAGAAAAGGAATCCGATCGATCGATGGTGGCGGTAGCGGCGACGCCGGCAGAGGCGAATCCCCCCAACGGCATACCAGTCACGTGCGCCTCCATTGTACTCGCGTGTCAACTGTCTCGCATATCGTTCTTCATTTTCCTCCCAGGATTAATAACTCGCCGAGGATTATGCAAAAGGCAGCAGCAGCGGCAGCCGCGGCAAAGACGAACTTCCAGGAATTGAAATCGTAAAGCGCGCAGCCGGCCGGAATACCAAATCTTTTCCCATACGAGAGAGAGAGAGACTGAGCAGAAACGTCGCGCGGCCCGCATAAATCCCGGCCTTACGGCTCTCCCCGAGTCCGCTGAACTTACACTTCAATTACAACCCGAGAGCTGGGTAAATAATTCAGAAGCCCCGGCGGAAATCGATGCGCGACCCTGCTAACGAGCGATATATATTACATCGATGCGCGACGCGCGCTCGAAACGTAGATTTCGCCCCGCGCGCTCGTTCCGTTAGGACGGGACGTACTCCTCGGAGCGGCCGTTGCTCTTATCGTTTATTCAAGGTGTAATAACCGCCGCGGCCGCCGCCGCGAGAGATCGAATCGACTCGTGTATCCCGATACTCCATCTGGCGAGCTGCGGCATGAAAAAAAGGAAGCCGATCGAGACCGCGATAAAAGAGAAAAGCGTCCCGGTCACTCGATCTCCCCGGCCGCGGCCCGACCGGTCCAGTTTTTCCCGCGAGTCCCGGAGCGATTCCCAGAGAGCGAGCCGCGGCTGCTCGTCGGTGCGGTCTGCCCGCGTCACGTACGCTCGGGGAGAGAAAGTGCGGGGCGATTTTTTCGCAGCTCTCTCGCGGGTCTGCTCCCGCCGCCGATCGATCCAGACGTCGGCCTCTCTCTCTCTCTCTCTCGGAAAACAAGCGAAGACGAGTGGCAGAGGAGCCTTTGAAGGCGGAGGGAGAGAGAGGCTTTGCTCCTAATGCATCTGTACGTTTCCCATTACGATTCGGGCCGCGTGGCTCGAACTAACGAGAGAGAGGGAGAGAGAGGAGGGTGCTTTTCATCCCGAATCGGCCCCGAGTTTCCATGACGACCGCGGGACGTGACCACATCGCCCATGGGAGCATCCTGCCCGGCCGCCGGGGTATTCAGCACCTCGCAAGTCGACTCTCCTCTCCGGATAAATGGATACAGAGAGAGAGAGAGAGAGAGAGGAGTGCTTTAACCAACCGTGAGCTCGCCTGGGACCTGCCCAAAGAGCAGCCTCTAAAAAGCTCCGCTTCCTAGACGGATATCTTAGCTGCTTACCCGCGAGCCGATATTCAATCTCGGCGGCGGGGAGGGGGGGCTGCAGATATGGATTCGCTTTTCAATTTCAAGATATTTTACTATGAGCCGCACGCAGCCGCCGCTCCTCGTTCCCTTGCGGATTCGCGCGCGCGAGAGAGAGGCTAATGGAACACGCGCTGCATATTTAACGAACGGTCGTTATTGACGGAGCGAACTTCTTGTCAAATTTAGAGAAAGCGGGGGAGGGGGGCAACTTTTTCATCCCACCGCCGCGCGCTGCCACCATTTGCGGTCGCGCTCGATGGAAGTAATGCGTGCGGTTTTAGGGCGCGGGAGAGAGAAAGCTCCCCGCCGTCTTTCCCGCCTAGAAATTCATATTTCAGCCGGGCGAACAAATAATTTCAAAGTTACGCGCAAGAAAATTTATCGGAACCCGGGAGAGAACCGACCGAGGGGAGGAGGATATATACGTCCCTCGGAAAAACTGCCAACTTTTCCATACATCGCCGCCGTGCACTTTTCAACAAAGGCACTACTCCGATATCGAGCCGCGCAATAATAATCCCCTCCTCGTATCCGATAAAGCGCCCATGATAATTCAATTAAAACGTCACCGCGGGCTATACACGCGGAGCTTTGTCCGCGAAAATTCCACGCGCTCCCTCTCCGCCGTCGGGGCGCTTTGATGAACCCCCGAGAGCGGCAAGACAGCAGTCTAGGCCCCGGGAGAGAGAGAGAGCCGCGACACAAAGCGAAGGGCGAGCTCGGCGAACGATTGGCAATTTGTCGGGAGCGGCTCGAGAGAAAGAGAGAGCTGCGCCCCCTAAGCAACGAGATCGTACGTGCGTCGCCGCCGCGCCGCGATGATTCATCCCCGCGCGTATTGTTGCCGCGCGAGCCGCTCCTCGAGCGCGCGCCCCGGCCAGTAAAGGAAAGTCAATTCGGGTGCGAAAATCGTGACCAATCGCTTCCCCGAGAGCGGCCGGGGGGGAGGAGCGGGAGAGAGTTTATACGGCCCCCCGGACGCACGCCGGGACTCGACCGCCGGGGCGTTAAAACTTTTTTTATTCCTTGGGAGAGGGAGCTTTATTTATCCGAGGCCGCGGCTGATCAGCATTCGGCCGGGGCGCTTAAAAAGTTGATTAAACTCTCGCGGGGAGAGAGAGCAAAGTTGAGGCTGCCCGTAAACGCGGGGCCCGCGGAGAGTCTTGCGAGAGAGCTTCATCAAACGTATCGGGGGAGGGATGAAAAATTTAGCGGCCCGCTTTCCGGCGGAAAGTTCCGCGGGACGTGCTTTTACAGGGGGGGCTCTTATCGCCGGGGCCGCGCGGGAGCGGTATTTTACGTCTATTAAATTGCCTTTTCGGCGGCGGAAAAGCGGGGCCCGGCTTGTAAACTTCGGGCTGGAATATATCGCGGCCGGTATATAATTAAGCTATTCTGTATATATGCCGAAGTCGTTCCAAGTTTAATAAGCTCGTTTTTAGTAGTGCATAAATCCGAGGACGATAAACAATATCCGAAAGCGTTCTCGCGCGGACCTAATACTCGATTTCGGAATTAGCCCTTTTCGAAGGGGGGGGAGCTGGGGCTCATGTAAAATATGACCGGCGTTAATATTCCGGGCGGCGCGCGGCGTCTGAGAGGAGAGAGAGAGCGTGGCAAAGGCGCGGAGGAAATAAAGAAAAGTGGAAAGCGGAAAAGGCCGCGGGTGGCTTGTGATGCAGGAGAGCCTCTCCGCGGGAAGAGCCGCGCGGCGAACGCCGGGGCCGAATGTATTTCTCGCTCGTTTCTTTTAGCTCCCCTTAATTCCTTTTCTCGTTTTCTCGCCGCCGCCGGCCGTCGACGGGGGCGAGGACCTATTTTCGAGCCGGGCGAGAGCGCCTTTTTCCCGGCTCCTCGGTCCATCTCCGCTCTCTTGGTTTTTCGCGCGCGACCGAGGCAGCCGGGAATTCGCGCGGAATAATGCGGCGGCCCTCTTCTCTCTCGCGTTTACGCTCGGATCTCCGCAATTAGAAGGCGCCCCTCGTCGCGCCCACTTTCCTCCCGCGGAATTTCGTTGCGCGCAAACTCAATCGCTCGGCGGAGAAAGCGAAGAAAAGGGACAAGGGGAGAGAGAGCCTGTGCAGCCTGCCTGTGCAGCCTGCCTGGGCAGCTCTCCCGTCGTCCGTCGTCCTCGCCGGCTCTTCCGCCTGGGAGCGCTTATCGAGCGCTGCGCAGTTCGTTCCGTCCCTCGGAACAATGGGCGAGGACTTTTGCCTCGCTTTCCGCGGGACGGCAGTGCGCGGAAGAAAGTGCGAAATTTCCGGGATCAAAGTGCTACGTTATATATCCATTGGCAGCGCAGCCTTTCTTCATCGACGGCCGCGGCTCCAATTTAAGAATCTAACGACGATCCGGACGAGGAATTTAATAAAGCCCGCGCTGCCCCGGCCGACCGTCTTACCTCTGAATAGTTAAACGAGGCAGCCAGCGAAACTCACCTCGGGGGCGGGGGCTGGAGGGAGTAGCTGCCCCTCGGCGCAATTTTTGCATCCGCCTCTCCTAATGGCAGTGGCTTAACTATTTTGCAAGTCAAGCCTAAGCCCTTGATAAATTCAGGCGCGGCCGCCGCCCCGCGCTTTTGTCTCCAATTCCCCATCCGTCCGTCTTGAGGAAGATTCTTCGCCGCCGCCGTCGTCGGGGGGATATCATCCGGAATAATGGCTCCGGGAGAGATAAGACACCGCCGCCGTCGATGCCGTCGATTTGGCGAAAGTTATCCGAGCGGCGCGGGCGGGCAATATAATAATTTTTCTCGAGGCGCCGCCGACGCCACCGCCTCGGGAGGAAGGATTCCATTTCCATCCACGAGTCTCTCGCTCTCTCCCGGAGCTATATTCGCTCCCGGGGGAGCAGCGGAGCTGCCTCTCTCCTCCCGAGTCGCCCTTATCGGCGGGCTCTCTCTCTCTCTCTGCGCAAAGTCGCGAAATTACTAATTAAAGTTTCGGCAGAGTCTGAGAAAATGTTTGCCGAGGAGCTAATAATAAACATTGGCGACTTAAGAGCCGAATATTCGCCGCTGGCTCCGCCGGGAATAATAAACATTCGAGAGAGCGAGAGAGACCGGTAGCAGCTCGCTCGCGCTCAAGATAAACGATCTGCGCGAGGGTCTTTTTAGGCTCCCGGACACCCCGATGATAAGTCGGCTCTCGGGAGAGATGTGATTTATCGACGCTCCGATTGTGTTAGTGCCCCTCCGAGTTCTTATTAATCTTGAACGTGATGCGCGATCCGAGCCGGGCCCGGGCTTTTTATACGCGCGGGAGTACCAGCCGGGCAGAGAGCTCCCTCTCTCTCCTTTTCAAATTAATGTTTTAATTAGCTCCTCTCTGCGCGCCGGGCGAGTGCGCCTTCATTTTTCTTCGCCGGGAATCTCGACGCGGCTCGCCGGCTGTACATTTGTCAGCTTCTATCTCGGATCTTATCGACTCATTGATTCGACGCTAAACCCGAGACTTTTCCTTTCTTATCAGTGTCTCCCCCGGGGGAGCGGATTATCATAATAATTGTACGAGTCGAACATGATTTAGAGCTCCTTTTTTTCGCTCTCGGTATATAATGTACGGGAGACGAACGATCGCGGATTCGGCCCTAAAAGTATAAGAGTGCCAATAGTTCCTTCGCCGTTACTCTCGCGAAGGATATCCCCGAAATACGACGGATGTTACCGTCGAAAGTATCTGCCGGAATACAGCGTCGGGGTGCGGGTTATTTATTCTAAAAGAGGCCGTACAGCGCCGTCGAAATAAATCGGCGGGAATAAAAACGCGATTGACTTGCATATTAGCCGGGGGGATATAAAGGGCCCAATTCGCCGTGAAATATCGGCGAGTCGAAACAAGCTTTACAGCCGCGACGCCTCGAAAAATATCTGCGGGCTCAGCTAGCAAAAGGCGAGAGCTTTAAAAGCTCCTCCCGCGGAAAATAAAAGTTCGCCGCTCTTTCCTCCCCCGTCCGAGTAGTAGCTTGGCGTCTTGACTTTAGCATTCCATTATCATAAACAGAGTTTCATTACCGCGATAACGCCGTTAGAGGGCCTTGCGGATCGGTGGCCGCGACCTTGCCACCCTCTTTCATTCCTTTCTCCGTCTCTCCCCTCGCGTAGCCTTTTTTCGCTGCCGCTCCCTCCCTCCGGGGGCAGAGAGAAAGAGAGAAACTCAATTTCGTCCTCCTCCATTCCATTTTCGTTGTCGTCGTCGTCGTCGCGACGCAGGACGCAGGCAGGCGGCCATCCCCTCAGGAGCGCGGGGCGCGACGACACCTCCGTCAGTCCGCCTCGTTGGCCCGATTGGATGAGGCGTAAAAATTCAATATCAAGGTCTAGGCCTCTCCTCTCGCCCGCGCGCGACGCGACGAAAGTAGATTGGATTCGCAGGCGCCGAGTTTATGCGCGTGTATTTTATATGAGTGCATATTAGATCGATGCCAATTTTCCTATTCCCGCCCGATTCTCCCCTCCTCGGCGACGTCTTCAATTTCCCGCGAAGCTCTCCGGGGAGATTGGGGGGAGAGAGAGACGAAAAAAAAGTTGCTCCCGAAGAATTTTCCCTTTCGAGAATTGTTAGCTGCGTCCGGTTAATCGAGTTTCCAGCCTTTCTCCCCGGATAACGTTATGAAAGAAATTATCAAACTTTCGAGATGACGAGGGGGAAAGTTTCGGGGCAGACCCTTTGTGAGCAAAAAAGAAACACCCCGCCCTCTTCTTCGGTTAACCTCGTCTTCCTCGGATCGGGGATAAGCAGGAGAGGCCCTCTCCGTCCTACAGTTTTTCCAAAAAAAAGGAAAACAAGCTTGCCGCTCTCTCCGTCGCTCGCGCTTACGGACAATTAAAAAGGGCCTCTCCCTCTCTCTCCGCGCAATCACATCGGCGGAGTTGACAAGAGAATCGAGCAGCAGCGGCAGCGGCAGCGCCTCGCCGAGAGGCACAAAGCGCCCAAGTGAATTGCAAATCCCGTCCTAATCAGCTGCTCCGAATCTCCGAGCCTCGGCGGAGCCCGAACAAATAAACAAGGAGACGACGACGACGACCACGACTACGACGCCGAGGCAGCTCTCCCAGTCGACGCGGGCTGTGCACGCCGCTGCGCACTTTCTCAAAGAGCCCCGTTTACGCGCGTCTAAATTTAACAGCCGCTCGCAGAGAGAGCGCCAGCCTCTCCTCTCATGCTTTAATTCGATTAGATGAATCACGCGTGCGGGAGCTTGACAAGTGCAGCGGCAGCAGCAGGCTGCTCGGGTGGTGTCCCCATATCGCTCTCTCTCTCTCTCTCCCTCTCCGGCGAGTAATTGACTATATAATGGATTCTGCGCCTGCGATACGTCAAAGTGACAGGGCCGGGAGGGGAGCGTGCCGATTTCGCGGCCGATCGGACGGACCGTCGCGGGGTGCGAGGAGGTCGAAACCGCGTCACTTTTGACGCCGGGCTGCTCACCCCCCCTCGTATGATTAAACTCGCTTTTTTTATTTGCTCTGCCGCGGGGGAGCGGAGCCCCTTTTCTTCTTTCCCGATAATCGGCCGGCGAGTGACACTCGGAGAATGCGTAATAATGCGAGCGACTAACGACCCTATACAGAGAGAGACTCCGGGCCGAATTCATTAACGTCCTACTTCGGGCTTATTTAAATTTGGCAAATTGCGCATTCAGACGAATTTGGCGAGAGGAAGCGAGGACGAGTCGAGGGTGGGGATTCCCGAATGGAAATATCGACGGGTTTTCTCGCGTAGCGACACAAAGGGGCTTCGGCTGATTAATTTACACCCTCCCGGTGGGAAACGCGCTTTTATGCGCTCTCGTTAGCAAGGTCAGTCCTGCGAAACAAATCTTTTATGACGTGAAATAGATTTCCGACATCGCGGCTTACGGAGAACTACAAGCTGCGTTAAACCAAAAGTTTTCCGAAACGTCGCGCCTTATCTCCGCGCTATAAAACGAGCTTACGCAGAGAGAATCCTCCCCCCCGATTCTCCACGCATCCGAGACTCTAATCGCGCTTCGCGCGCAGCTTATCCGGCGCGAATCAGAAGCTCGCCCCGTATAACGAATAGCCAAAGTCAATAGGAAAACTTTTGTCGGAGAGAGAAAGAGAGAGAGGATTTACGCATCGGATAAAAAGTCTCTCGCCTCCTCCTCGGGCCGTGGAGGGAAGTCAGGCGTAAAAGGTAGCGCGTGCACGTTTGCACACCGAGAGAGAGAGAGAGAGCGATCGGTCAAGGAGATTCCCCTTTGGGAGACAGAGAACGGACGAGAGGGGGCAAAGAGGGAATTCGGAAGCGCGCGTGCAGAGGACAGCGACGTGCAGCCCGCAGCGGAGCGCACGTCAATCCTCTGCCCGGCCGAGCCGTGACGCTGACGCGACTCCCGAGGCAAAGCCGACGACCGCCGCCGCGACGGGGACGCGATCTCGCCGCACGCCGAAAATACACCCAACCCCCCGTTATCGACAGCCGCCGCTGGGCTTTTTGCCGCGGGGACCCGCTTGTTTTAGGGATACGACCCTAATGGAAAGCTGCAGCCGAGAATTAGCCGGCGCGGCGATGTCTCGCTGTCCGGGCTGCGGTGTAGCTTCGAGGTTTAAAGACTCTCGCGCTCGGAAACCGGTTCCCCGCGGGCCCGAATGAATCGAGGTTAAAGTCTGCCAGTTTTTGAGGAAGAACACGGCGACGAGCGACGAGTAAATTCCACCGTCGCTCGCCGCGATCCAGAAAACCGGGCGAGAACATCGGGGCGCTCTTTGCATAAAAAAAAAATCACGCGGGGCCGCCGAGAGACTTGTCTCGATATACTCTCTCTCTGCTCTCTCTCTCTCTCTCCGCGTAAGCTCATGCAAAACTAATTAGCCGCCTCAATCACGCCGAAGCCGTAGAGCTGCTCTCCCTCTCTCTCTCTCGCCGACTCGTTAGACGCGCGCATCGCTCGCCGAGCGTATGCGCGCTCAAATTAATGAATAATATGTATTCCGGAGAAGTTTCGAATCCGCCGAGAGCCGATGTCGGGGCGGGCTTCCACATACTCTGGCAATTACCCGACCTACTTCCCCCCGGGCCGATTTTTGCCCCCACCCCTCCCCCGCGGGCTCGATGTTTATCGATGCACTTGCCTATAGAGACAATTGAGCCTCGACGCGCGCGCGACGAGGCGCCGTTTATTTTCCGAAAGCGAGTCGCTCTGTTTACAGAAGGCAAACAGGCACACGTGCATGTAGAAGGGGGAGGAGGGAGGCACGACGTCTTCCTCGCGGCGCCTGCGTTAAAAAAAAGGGCAGCAGCCCGAGAGCCGTGTTGTATTAAAATCTAATCTGGCTTATTAGAAGCGATATCGCAGGGGGTCTTATCCGCTCTCTAGAGTGATAGATGGACGGCGACTGGCCGATCGATTGTCGCCCCCTCCCTCTGCGAAAACAGCTGTTGGCCCATAAGACGCGGCGCAAACAAGCCGGACAATGCACATCGCGCCGAGGTTTAGGCGAGTATCGGTTATTGCTCGCGCCTCCCTTTACGAGCGCACTGATTTACAATCGCTCGCGCCTCTTTCTCCGAGAGAGCAGCGCGACGAGAAAGGAGCAGCGCGACGGCAACGGCAGCAGCAGCAACGAACGGCGGCGGCGGCGGCGCTGCTATCTTCCGATCGTTTCGAAAGCCGGCGGCCGCCGCCGACGCTTGGCTCCCAATCAACTTGTCCTCCTTTTTCTCTCCCCCCTCTCTCCCTCTCTCTCTCTCGAATATATGCCTCTCCTGCGGACTTTTCGCCCTTTTTTCCCTCGAAAAACCTGTCCGAGCATATAGGCTTGATATCTTTCTCACAGGCTTCGATGGAATGTCTTTGTGCCTGCCTGCCTGCCCCGCGGAGAGTTTTCCCCGCGCGGTAATTGAAAGCGAGAGTCGACCCGATAGATCCTCATTGAGCCGAGTGATAAATGTCGAATTTCCTGCGAAGCGGCGCTCATTCCGAAGGGAAAATTTCTCGTTTTCGCCCGGCCAAATCCGGAAATAAATCGCCGCCTCTTCCGCCGCCCTCCCCCCTCGCAGACTTTATGTACGCGCTTTTCCCCCGATACTACGAATATGTACTTACATATATTACGATCCTCCGCGCGTCGGGATAAATCCGGGTAAATATAGGAGAGAAAGAGAGAGAGAGGGGGGAGAGTCAGACAAGGGACAAATAGGGCATCTTTTCCGTTGAGAAATGTCTCTGATTAAAAGCAAATACCCTCCTACTTCCCTTCTTTCTCGCTTTAAAGCCGGCTCTCGGGCAAATAACGACATCATAACAAGACTACGGGCCGCGGGGCCGATTGCGCCGCCGCGCGACTAGCAAAATTACACCGACGAAAATAAATATATAAAGCCTCGAGACTCGAGGGGCTTTTATTTAGCTTTCTTTTCATCAATCTCTTTGCTTGTGCGCGCCTCGAGATTCCATCGCCCGAGGAATTATATATATATAAATTCGCTAAAACCGCACTAAATAACCCGGCAGCGCTGCATTCCAACGACAGAAGAAATCTATCGAGAGCTCCCCCTCTTTTTTCAACGGCCGCTTCCTCTTCCTGCCTCCGCCGAGGTGCAAAAAGATTATTACCGGCCCCGGCGCGGGCGTGCAGTGTAAAAGCTCCGCCGCGCGAGTCGCGGCTCCCTTTCTCCGCCGAGCCGCGCTCTCCATTTTTTCGCGGCGGCTGCAAACGGCCGAATCAGCCGAGCATAAAGATGATCCGACGCGCGCTTCCCCCCGCGAAATTGCGCCCCGGCGCTGCACGCCGACAGCCGACACGTCCCCGAAAAGCCCCGACACGCGGCGGTCGAACGCTGCCGGCAACGACCCCCGCGAGAGATCCCATTCCTCCGCGATTCATTCCGATCGCCCGGCTTAGGCTCTACGATCGCAGCGGCTGGCGGTGAAAAAGAATTGCTCCCGGATCGGGGGAAAGCCGAGTGGGATTCGGTATAATTAGGCGGTTCGACGGTACGGGCGATCGAGTCGCCGCCTCGGCGTGCGGAAGACGACGCTCCTTAATCAGCTCTCTCTCTCTCTCTCGGGCGGCGGGTCTTCGCCGTCGTCGGCGCGTGCAAAAAAGGCAAGCGGCGAGTCGGGGTGGGAAACGTGCTCTCCCCGTGGCAAACGTATCCGAGGAGGGTGGCACGAACTCAATATATATTAAGATCCGCACGCTCGGCGGAGGCGGCGGCGGGCGGACGGCGGGCGGCGGCGGCGTCGGCGGCGCGGCAGACTGAAAGTTCGTCCACCCCTAGGTCTCTTCTCTCTCTCCCGTCTTCTCTCCTCTCCCTCGAGCGCGTGCGTCGAGTGGTCTGGCGCGCCACCCGAGCAGCCCGCTAAGCAACTGACCCGCAAGCTTTATTGCCTGCCTGCCTGCCTGCCTGCCTGCAGTCCACTCGACACTCTCTGTCATTTCCTGCTTTTCTCTCTCCGAAAATCCTCCCGTTCTTTTCGAGACAGCGACGCCGAGCCGCGCGGGAGGGAGCTGCCCCCGGACGATCGACGGGGCTTTTTGAGGAGCTTTAGGACCGGACGGGGAGGTGGACCTGCCGGAGTTAAACAAACTGCCGGGTTTATGCCGGTGGCGTGAGGGGCGGTGGGATAGGTGGAGCGCACAGTCGGATGCTTTCACGATCGCGGACGTGACTTTGCCAGCTGGTCTTATCCTAGGCTATAGTGTTTATTAAGAATACGCACAGAGTTATATTGCTTTCTGATACCTGTACTCGCACGTCTTCAATCGGGCACATCAAATATTTAAGGACGCAAGCGACATTCAGGTGCGCCCCGCGCGCTCCAATTTAATTACACATATTGGAACATTTATTCATTACGATGAACATATTGGAAATTTGTATTCATTATCTGAATTTCAAATATTTTTTTCTTCTCAAATTTCATTAATCTGCAATAATACTAAAATAAATCATTCATCTATAATTCGTTACTGTGGAATAAATTATTATAAATGGATGAATTATTTTAAAATTATTCTAGATTAACGAAATTTGAAAAGAAAAAATATTTTAAGCTGACATAATAAATATAAATTTTTAAAATGTTTACGTGTAGAATTAAATAATAAATTTTGGAATAAAAATAAATTTATTCAAATATCTTTTATTAGGCAGTATTAAGTAGAAGCTAATAAGATTCAGTTATATAAATTTTTTTATGTAAAAATCAATATTCATTTTAAAAAATTCTAAGAATCCATAATTCTAAAATTCAAACTACATATCGATCAATCAAATCCAGCCTTCAAGCGCTTCAAGACAGAGAAAAATAGTAAACGTTATTTCCACCCCACGTTCTTTCACTTGCCCCTCTCTCGCGCCGCGGAGCGCAAAAGTCGCCAAGTTCGGTCGACCAGCAGTCACGGCGCTCCTAATTACCCCGCAGTAAGAGCGGTTATCCAAACAAGAGTCCCGTCGCGAGCGCACACAGCCAATATAATAACGGGCTTTTCGCTCGCGATATCACATAATACTCGGCGACGCTCCTCCCCGAGGCTTTATTATTTCCTCGCGCCGCGGCAGCAGAGTCAGCTCCTTGCGTCCGTTATATATATCGGCGGCTCGCTCTCTTTGTCTTGCTCGCGCCTGTACCGTCGACAGCGGGGAGAGAAAGTCGAAACCTGACTGATCGCCGCTCGCCGCCGCGCGGGGATATATCTTTGACAGCTTTTTAATGAGCGCTATTAATTTTCGTGCATTATCCGCTTGTTCGCTTGGGGGGGGGGGGGGGGGGGGGGGGGGGGGGGGCGGGGG
>JAWWEM010000010.1:6401964-6414462 GCA_035582935.1 Ormyrus thymus
TTTCGGGCATTATCCGGTTGTTAGCTCCCCCCCCCCCCCCGTAAGAAACGTCATACCGTCAATTTCGGCGAGTAGTATAGGTTTGCGCAACCTCCGCTCCTGCATTTCCTAATACGCTTTATTGTACGCTGCCGCCCGTATATATAGCTCCGCGGTTGCATCACTTTTTTTTTTAGGAAAGCGATCGCGCTTAATTTCATTACTCAATTGCGGGGAACTTTCGAAGATCTCGAGAGCTGGGGAATTAAATCGAAAGCCGACAGATCCTTGTCTCGAATTTAATAAACGACCCAACGTTTTTATACACGCTTCCCCGATACGCTTTATTTTTAAACCCGACTCGCGACTTCGGCGCAAAAAAGCAAACACTCCCGGAACCTGAAATGATTTTTAAATTATTGAACGCGAGAGTTCCCGCTCCTTTTCGCGAAAGCTATCTGCTGCATCTCGCTAATTTGATTAAAAAGGCGGCCCCGATTAAATCTGCGCCCCGCCTCCCTCCTCCCTCTCCCAGGAACAAAAGCGTCGCTGAATAATTCCGCGGAAAGATTACGCGTAATAGCGGAGGCAGCGTCGCGCACTAACGCTTAAATCAATTCTATTTCGCGCGCCGAGTCTTTGCAGGGGTTTAGCGTAAGCCGGCGAGAGGGAGAGAGAGAGAGAGAGAGGCAAGTCCGATTACCGAATGGTAAAGTAATTCCATTTTACGGCGAGGGAATGCCATCTCTCTCTCTCTCTCTCTCTCTCTCTGCTCTCTCGGCAAAGCGCTAATTAATGTCGATCTGTAAATCGATCGAGTGTGCTTCCCGTCGGCTCGGGAAAACAATCGGGGCGCCGAAGCCGCGCGCGCCGCGCGTCTCCATAAATGTTGATTAATTAACGCTCCATTTGCCGCTCACGAGCGGAGAGAGAGAGAGAGAGCGCTGATTAGCTACGCGCGCGACACATTTCGAGAAATTCGCCGATCCCTGCAGCTCCTCCTCCCCCCGCCTCCGATTAACGAGGCGCCCTTTGAAAATCGCCTGGGATGCGCGTGCAATTGCACCGGCTTGCGTAAACTTTTATCGCCTAATTAAGCGCGGCTCGATCATTTCTTTCGCTTTCTCTTTCTCTCTCGCTCGGCTACAAAGTTAATTAAAAATAAAGCCGCGCGCGGCGCGCGAAGAGCCGAGGAGATATGTGCGAGGCGTACATCTCGATAGTAAAAAGAGCGCCCCCGATGTTTACCTCCCTCCCGAAGAGAAATTACAATGCCGGGAGAGGCGGGCGGAGGGGCTTAACGACATCGCGCTAGACAATCGAAAGCACGCGCCTCTCTGTCTCTCTCGGCCGCAAGCACTAAACGAAGAATTACTCGCGAGCGCGGGTTTACGGCTGAAATTAGACCGGGCGTAAAAGAGCTTAATTAATTTTCAGCCCGAGCGGCCAGATTATCCCGGGGACTTAGGAGCGTTCAACGTTAAAGAGCCATTAATCATTTTATTATGCGCGGATGGCTTCCCCGCGCGAGCGACCGAGTCGACGGGGAGAGAGCGGGGAAGAGCGAGAGAGAGAGAGAGAGAGATCGTCGATGTATCCGCCTTTTTTTTGCATCGGTTGCTCGCAAATTTTCGCCCCGGCCGAAATAATTCTGTCGTTTTTATTTATGATTTCCATCGGCACTCTTGGGTGTCTGCTGGCTTTCGCGGCTAATTCAGCAAAGGCGATCGCCCGATGATTTATTTAAATTATGAAATGTATACAAATCGATTCGACCGAGTCGGCATAATTGAAATTTCGTGCATCCGGGACGCATAAGCTGATATTCTAGTCCGCTCGCCTCGTACCTTACATTAGCAGCGAGATTTATATATTCGAAATAACAAATAATTGCGCTGCCCAAAGTTTCGGATGATACTCTCGTCGTCCCTAACAAATGGCGAATTTAGCCGGGAGTTCCTTCGCCCCCTGATTACGTCCTTAATAAGGACAGACAGTTTCTCTCTCTCTCTCTCTCTCTCTCTCTCCGGCGAGCTCTTTGTTTTTCTTTTCCCTCTCCCGCGCAAAGTGCTTCTCCTTTTATTTGCACGTGCCGGTACGGGAAGCTCGGAAAAAGTTTTTATTACAACGATGAATTAATACGGGCTCTTCAATTCGTTCTACTCAAGCAAGTTTTACGAGTGGAAATCAGAGTGTAAATGTTTCTCTTTTCCTTCCGCTATTTACCTCGTTCTGCATAATACATGAGCGTAGGAGCGAAGGAAAATCTCTCCCCCCCCCGCCCTCGGCAATCGACGTAAAAGAAGGGATATTCGGCTCTCTCTCTCTTTTACAACCGGGGCGCGATTTATCGGTCAACTTTGATTAGCCACTTCTCGGGGAATAAACAGGCGACTTTTACTGCCGCCCGGATAAAAAGTTATTTTCAGTTTTTCCGCCTCCCGCCGCCGCCGCCGCCGTCGTCCGAATTCCATACGCGCCTGAATTTACGATTTCGACGTAAAATGTATACACGCGCACAAACACACACACACACACACATACACACATGCACACGCACTTCAGGCAGCGAAAGAGAGTCCGAGAGAGAAATTTATGCTCCATCGACACGTCGTAAATCCCGGTGAAAACCAGCGGGCTTGCGCGCGCGCGCGCGACTTTGCATGGAAAACAATCCGTTCGCCCTGCTTCCTCCGTCTCCCTTATTCACCCCCCGAAGCTCGAGGAGAGAGAGAGAGAGCGCCGCTGAATTATCGGCCCTAGGAGTAATTACGCCGGTAATGGGATGGGTTCTCTCTCTCTCTCCGACGGAGGATGCGCGGCCCTTGAGCGATTGCGCTCGTTGACTGCAGCAGCGGACAGTTTCGACGAATCGAGCTCGAAACGGAGAAGCTGAACTCTCTCTCTCTTGCGGTCGGGGGCGAAAAATCTCGGGAGCGAGCTGCGAGGCGAGGCGAGGCGAGCGGCCGAGTTGCTCGTTCTCGGCTGTTGCTCGACTGGAGTTCGCTGATTTTGGCTAAATGTTCGAGCCCGCCTGACGTAGGGAGGTTCAGTGGTTGGTAAAGCTGTGCAAGGGATGTTTATGTGTCAAGGAGAACATTTAATTTTCGGTAATGACTTTTATGGCGTAATTCAATTCTAGGTAAAATTTTCCCTGTGAAAAGTCACGACTTCCGTCGGGCGATGAGGGATGAAACTTGTTTTGAAGAAGCGCATTAACATATAAGCGACGACAAAAATTTCAGAATATCAAATTTTCACTCCCCCGACGGGGGTTCCTCTCGCGTAAACAGCGTTATCATTCCGCGCAGTTGCGTCAATACTCATAAATATTTTCAAACTATTGCGAAGCCCGACTTCTGGACTACTAAGCACATTGTTGTTTTTTTTTTTTTTTTAATATGATTTCCGTATTTGAGATAAAATTTACGTTAAGAAACTGCAATATATGATTGTAACGAAATCGAACTCCTTACCTTTCCAGTGGGTGGAGGAGTCGTTCACGAATTTCGACAAGGGCATAAACTGGCGGAGCTACGTGGTCTGCGACGTCGCGTACAACAACGTGAACAACTGGCTGTGGACGCCGTTCATCGAGCGGGGCCCCGCCAACCGGATGTACATCGAGATCAAGTTCACGGTGAGGGACTGCTCCCTCTTCCCCGGCAACGCGCTCAGCTGCAAGGAGACCTTCAGCCTGCTCTACTACGAGTTCGACGCGGCCACCAAGGAGCCGCCGCCCTGGGAGCCCGACAGCTACAAGCTCATAGGTGAGTCTTTGCTCATTTCATAAAGATCCGAATATCGATGCGTGTTAAATCGTACGCGCGTTGGCTTTCGGTTTATTTTTATCCGAGAGCGAGCCTTATAATTGTCAGATGAAATTTCAAGCCGAATTATATAGAGTGGCTGTCTTTTGAGTTTATAAACTCGCGGCGCTTCAAAATTGATGCTCACTTTTAGAAATTCCCCAAAGTTTATACCCTCGCTCTTGTTACGGCGTGAAAACTTTTCTAAATCAATACTTGTACTACACGAGCTCCCCTGCAGTTTGACGAATTTACTCGAAACTCCGAAAACTGCACTGCAGCTCGTTTACAGCCTCTCTCCCCCTCGAGCTTCGCTCGCAAGCAGTACACAAACTCACCCGTCCTCCACTCTGCCACTCAGGTCGGATAGCGGCGAATGAGGGCCGCTTCAACAGCAACACCGAGGTGATAATCAACACGGAGGTGAAGTCGATCCCGGTGACGAAGAAGGGTGTCTACTTCGCCTTCCGCGACCAAGGCGCCTGCATCTCCCTCCTCGCCATCAAGGTCTACTACATCAGCTGCCCGGAGGTCTCGGTGAACTTCGCCCACTTCCCGGCCACGCCGACCGGCCGCGAGGTCGCCCTCATCGAGCAGACGGTCGGCACCTGCGTCGCCAACGCCGTCAAGATCGAGCAGCCGACCTTCCTCTGCAAGGGCGACGGCAAGTGGTACCTGCCGAACGGCGGCTGCCACTGCAAGCCCGGCTACCAGGCCGACGTCGAGAAGCAGCAGTGCAACGAGTGCCCGATCGGCAAGTACAAGCACGAGCCCGGCGGCGGGCCCTGCGAGCACTGTCCCGCCCACAGCAAGGCGCCGGACTACGCCTTCACCGAGTGCCGGTGCGACGCGGGATTCTACAGGGCCGGCAAGGACCCCAAGAGCATGCCCTGCACGCGTGAGTCCATTTATTGCTTTTTTAGAAAAAAACCATTTTATCGGAGAATTCGTCATTTTTCCTTGCTGATTAATTGTATGCTAACATAATCGCAGTCGTACACCTGTAATACAATGATCGCCGAGTTTCACTTTACCTCTCGGTCTCCCCTATTTTTTTTCCAAGCACCGATTTACCTCTTATTCTATTATTGATCAAGCAATTGAACAACCCCAATCGCAGTCGACTGCTGAAACTTGCGATAATGGCCAAGATTTACGACGCTTTATACCAGTACTTAACAGTAATTGTCTTGAAATCATTCCACTTTGTCATTACAATCTATTCAATAGTGAAACTTTATTGCCGAGGAGTGAATCGAACGATCAGGCCGAACGAACTTTATTATAAAATGGTGTTGTAGTACAATCAAGTACTTGGTTAAAACTCAAATTTCCGAATGGACAAGGTGCGGAAAAGATCCCCCGAATTTCTTTGCGAGGACTGCTTTCCGCTCAAAGTTCCCTGAGAAGCATTGTTTGAAATCCGCTCTCGCTTTTCCCGCAGAACCACCTTCAGCGCCGCAGAACCTCACAGTCAACTTCGTCGACCAGTCGACCGTAATTCTGTCTTGGAACGCTCCGCACATACTTGGGGGTCGAACGGACACGACGTACCGAATAGTGTGCGACGCCTGCAATACCGGAGTCAAGTACATTCCTAACACGGTAAGTCCCCCCCCACTCCTTCCCCGACTGTCAGTCTTCCCCTTTCCCGAACCCCCTCGGAAAAACTTGGCAATCGCTAACTCGGCCGCCGTCGCTTTTCCGCAGGAGGTCTTCAACGACACGAAGATTACGATCACCGGATTAAACGCAGTGACGACCTATCGCTTCCAAGTCTTCGCGGAGAACGGAGTCTCGCCCCTGGCTGACAAATCCGAGTACGTGGACATAACGGTGACGACGGAGGCGAGCGTGCCGAGCCTCGTCAGCAACGTCCGGATCACCAGCGTCAAAAGTTCCGAGCTGAGCATTAGCTGGGACGCCCCGATCAATGACCTCGGCGGCGACGCCGATCTCGTCGAAAAATACGAAGGTATGTGTATAGAGACGGCGGACTAAATAATCCCCGATTTTCTTTGCCCAACTCTCGGAGCTCAAGTTTTAATTGCCGGGCTTTACGGGGAGAGGCTATAAGCGGATTTCCGAAAAGTTTCCTTCTCTCTCTCTGTCTCTCTCTCGACTGAAAAGTTTGCTTTGCAAATCCGCAGTGAGGTGTTATCCGCGATTCGAGGAGGCGACCAACGGATCCTCGGTAACCACCGCCAATCTCTCGGCGACGTTCAAGGGCCTGAAGCCGCTGACGGACTACGCGATTCAGGTGCGCGCCAAGACGACGCGCGGCTGGGGCGAGTACACGCCCGTCATCTACAAGAAGACGCCCCACGCGATGGGACTGGGTGAGTATCTTCGAGCGCGAGGCGACAGGCTTTTAGAGCGGACCTTTTTAAAACGCCCGCTCTTTGTTTTCACGGCACAGATTACGTGGGCGACGACGACAATATGCAGGTGCGGATCATCGCCGGAGCGATAGTCGCCGTAGTTGTTCTCCTTGTGATAATTATCATAATGACAGTGCTCTTCTTGAGGAGGTAAGTTTCGTCCTGAAATCGCGAAAGAGCCCCGCACCAGTTACCAACGAGTAATACTAACCCCCCGAATACAAAAGCTCATCGAGCCCCTGAAAAATGTACCGTTTTTGACTGATATAATGCAATTTCGATGCAGCAGGGCCTCGGACGAGTGCAACAAGAAGCAGCCAAGCGACTGCGACACCCTGGAATACCGGAATGGCGAAGGTACGTCGAGTCTTGCTCAAATCGCTCACACTACTCAGTATACTATGTCTCTTAGTAATGTAATATTCACACCCCCTTACGATATAATGTTCACTCTTATATTATAGTTTGTTTCACTGCCCCCCACCGTGTCTTGTATAACTACTATTGAGATCACTATTAGCCCTCTGCAAGTTAAATATTGAAACCCTGTATTGAACCCTTGAAATGATTTGTTCAACACCCCATCGGTTATTAATACATGAATAAAAGAAATTTAGTCTCTTTAGACCATTGAGTGACGATAAAGTAACTGATTTTCGAGACATCAAAGAAGGAAATGATGATTTAAGAAATTGTAGACCCCTAGTCAATTATATATAACCAAAATAACAATTTAAAAAAATTCGCTTTTAATATTTTTTTTTTATCAAAATTCACTGATTTGGCCCTGCAGCTTGAGCATCAATGTCTAACCAAATTCTTTCGATTCTTTCTTTTCATGTGCGAATTCCCTGAACTCTCGAACCTGCCTCCATGAACAAAAATCCACTTAAAAAAAACCCAATGAAACAATGTACACAATCGCCTGCTACTACAGGACTAGTTGTGACCTACAGTAAGTCTTCTCCAACACCTAATTTTGACTATCCAAATTCTCTTAGATTTACTAGTTTTGCACTCCTTTGCACGAAGTAGAAGTAGTCCGCTAGACTTTAATCATCGCCGCACGTTTATCCGTATTCGTACGGGCATTTTTCACGCAGAATTCAAGCGCTTAATTGGAGAGCGGAAGCTTATTTGAACGAGCAAATTGAAATCTTTGTCCGTCTGCGTGAGCGATGCGCGTACGAATACAGAGCATGAGCTTTGACGTAGTTGTATCGATCATAATTACAAATGCATGCATTCATCCTTCATTATCGCCGAGAGATGCCGCTGACGCTTAACGAATTCGAAATTTCCATACATTTTTCAGTGCCACGTAATAATAACGTAATATCAACATATTTGATGTTTAACTTTCATTAGACTTAATTTACTTTACGCTTCGTAACAATCATTGTCTTCGCATCAATCATCAAGCTTACGTTTCGCCGCTCGCAGTTCGCTTAAAAAGCAGTCATTTTGCATTGAATGTTTATTTGCAAGCCAAACAAAAAAGCAACAGAAACTCGGCTTTTGTTTAGTCCTGTTTGTCAATCAGTTCGTTGGTTGTTGTGTTGTTCACAGTGCACTGCAAAATGGACAGTTCCCCAATTGTAACAACCCATGCCAACAACAAGAACAAGTCTTCGCGTAAGTCTTAAACAAGCTTTAGATTTGCAGTGTTTTTTTCTTTTCTCTGCGCTTTCGGATTCGAAACGAATAATCAACCGCGGCAGAACTTTGAGACAGCGATTATAATTACCCCCCGTTTCTTTGCTCGCGTCTGCGCATTTTTGGCTGCCTGCGATAACGAATTGTCGACACATAGTCGTCGGAATTCCGTAAAAACCGCATGCGTATGATACTTCCCTGCACACTTGAACTGTTCTTTGGACCTTCCAGCCTGACCGTTTGCTATCCTCCTTCATTCGCCTCTTCGGAGGGAGAAGAGAAATGCGTCCCCTCGCACAAGCGGGAGCATTGTCCCGCTCTCTCGATGCGGCGCATTTCTCAAATTAACATTTTTATTTTACATCATATATATTTTTCAACTAAAACCGACGCGTGTGGATTTTCAGAGTCGCATGTCAGCGGGTCGGGATTAACCAGACGCACTCGGGTTTCTCTTGCTGTTTACTAAAATTTGGGTCGCGCGTTAGGCTGCTAATAAAAGAGCTTGCTGATTCAGAGCTGAGATAATGCCCTTGCAATTGACACTGGATCTATAAAGATTAGACGAGTTTTTATACAAGAGTACTTGACACTTTATGGTCGCAAATTTAAAAAAAAAAAAGTCACCTCACTTCATTCCATTCATTGAGACACCACAGAAATCACAGCAATTGTATTTGTTTGTTTGGCAGTACAGTATCAGAATCACTCATTTAGATACATTAAAGTTTCGTAAGAGCAAAGTGAAATAGCACTTTCATTAATTTTCAATTCTCAAGCTACGACGCTTTTGACGAGTTTCTTTTTAAGATGGCACGATTGTTTTGAGCTAACGAAAGCATGGACATTTTTGGCTGTTTTTGTCGGTACTTTTGGCGGCTCCTTGGCAGAAGCGCTTTTTCTTTGTCCGCCGAGCAATGGACGATATTTCGGAGTTTACGTTTGTAGAAGCAAATGGAAAATAAAAAGAAAAAGGAATGGAAAGCAAGTTAAATACGGACAATAAGAGGGTATTCTCTTAGAAAAAACTTGGGGAGAACTGGGTCTTGCACTTCTCGACAGTAATTGGCCTCTTTACTCTTTCTGGAATTTAGTGGAACGGCATAAATTAAGCATAAATAAGGCATTAACACGAACGCTGGAACACCGAGCGTAGACTCTTGTGGATAATGGCATAGCTCGCGAATAGTCGGGGGAAATGAGAGTACGAGAAAAGGGATTAAAAGAGAGAGAGAGAGAGAGAGCCGGTGTGCGCGCGAAAGAGAGAGAGCGAATGTCTACCCGCGTCGGACGCCTGTAAATATAAATGAACTCTGTTTTGGTGACGTTGCAGTGACCACGCCGCTCTTCACGCCCGCAGTGGGAGTCGCCGCGTCTGCCGGAGGCCCTGGAGGTACCAGCGGCGCCAGCGCCAGGAGCTACGTCGACCCTCACACCTACGAGGACCCGAACCAGGCTGTAAGGGAGTTTGCCAGAGAGATCGACGCCGGATACATCACCATCGAGGCCATTATCGGTGAGTGTTGTCCTTTGAATGCCACCAAGAACTCCCTCGACGGGCGTGCTATCAGCTTCGCGGCATCTGCCTTTGTAAGCGAAATTCATTACGGACTCGGAAGTAGCTTTTGCGAGTCATTAGTTTTTCTAGGCTATCGTCGTGTAAATTGACTCGTCCTTCTGACAAATGACTTGACGAGGACAGCGCAACTCCCCCGTAAGATAAAGGGTCTCTCCTCGCGGGCCATTGATTAATGGAAGGCGCTTTGCCGTTTAGGTGGCGGCGAGTTCGGCGACGTGTGTCGGGGGAAGCTGAAACTGCCGCCAGACGGCAGATCGGAAATCGACGTGGCCATAAAGACGCTGAAGCCCGGCTCGGCCGATAAAGCGCGCAACGACTTCCTGACGGAGGCCTCGATAATGGGCCAGTTCGAGCACCCCAACGTGATATTCCTCCAAGGGGTCGTGACGAAGAGCAACCCTGTGATGATAATCACCGAATTCATGGAGAACGGCAGCCTGGACACTTTCCTACGCGCGAATGACGGCAAGTTCCAGGTGCTCCAGCTCGTCGGTATGCTGCGCGGTATTGCGAGCGGTATGCAGTATCTCGCGGAGATGAACTACGTGCACCGGGACCTGGCGGCGAGGAACGTGCTCGTCAACGCGGCGCTCGTCTGCAAGATCGCCGACTTCGGCCTCAGCCGGGAGATCGAGAGCGCGACGGAAGGAGCGTACACGACGAGGGTAAGTAGCTGGAGGAGTCGAGGAGGAATTGCTGGAGTTTCCATTTTTTTTTACTGGCAACTTTTTCCCGTCTGTTAAAATGTTTCGTGAAAAAAGAGGGATTAATACAAAGCTTTTTGTGCAAATAGTTTTGGATAATACTGCTGTTGTGTATTTTGCCAAGCTTTGATGATACGTCCCATTTTGCGTGCTTGCACTGCACAAAAATATCGAAACTTTTCAATGTAATTTTTACTTCAAACAAGACGATTCGATACAGAAATTGTCATGTTTGAAAAGCCCAATGAAACAGCTTCTCCCCCCTCCGGGGCAATCAAAGTTGGAAAATAGTTTTAATTGGTGATATTGATTGGCCAGGGTGGCAAGATCCCGGTGCGATGGACCGCTCCGGAGGCGATAGCCTTCCGCAAGTTCACCAGCGCCTCGGACGTGTGGAGCATGGGAATCGTGTGCTGGGAGGTGATGTCGTACGGCGAGCGGCCCTACTGGAACTGGTCGAACCAGGATGTGATAAAGTCGATAGAAAAGGGCTACAGGCTGCCGGCGCCCATGGACTGTCCCGAGGCGATCTACCAGCTGATGCTCGACTGCTGGCAGAAGGAGAGGACCCATCGGCCGACCTTCGCCAACCTCACACAGACGCTCGACAAGCTCATCAGGAGTCCGGACACTCTCCGGAAAATAGCTCAGAACAGGTACATTTACCCTGAGTAATCTGCGCCTCGATACACACATTGTTTAGCGTTAAGTCTCGTGAAACCTATATGTCATAGGCTTTCGTTGTCGTGTACTATCAAGATGCGATAGATTTAATCGTGATAAGCGTTATAAACGAGTTTTCTAAATCGATTCAGAGCTTGAGTGAATATAGTTGTATGCGTTTAGAAGATTCGTTTTCTCAGTAATAAGCATAATCTCGGTGTGAGCAAATTCGCATTCATTTTGTTCGAACGATTTGACGGAGAGATATTAATTTAAGTAAATGTTGGTGTACATGACGAGAACGTTCGAGTTTTGCAGCATGCTTCCACGTTAAATCGTTCGAGAGTCATCATTTCAAGTGAATCATGTGCCGCATGCCGCGCGAGTCCATAAATTAATTTCTCTCGAAAGCTATAAAATGTTTTTAATTGATTTGTTGCCGATATAAGAACGAAGCCTTCACGCTCTCTGTGTTGTTTCTTTTATTTATTCGTGCTGTCGCACGTTTTAAGCTTTGGTGTTGTACTTGAATCGCAAACAAACGCAAAACGAAACGTAAGATATAATATATATAACGAGAAACAGCGAGAAAGTTATGCGGATGTGTAATGTACAAGATTAATGATTATTTAAGAACGGTAACCTGATTGGCATTACTGGAACTTACCCAAATTCAGCAACTCCGACTCTATATTTTTCATGTGTAAATATTTCAACAGTGTCCTATTTTGTTCTATTTTTTACTCGCAGGCAGAGATATTGGACGGGGACATTTTACATATTTTTCGTTCTGTTTTTTTTTCACTTTTAGTTTATCATTAACGAATCCTTTTTGTTTGTCAAAATTGCTTTATCATTTCTGTTCGCCGACGCATTCGCACGTAGTAAACATTGCCAAGTATACGCAGCTTTTGACTTTTGTTTGCCGATGAAAACGACGCAGCAACAGCAGCAGCAACTGGGAGCAAAATTAATTTATGGACGAAAGTCTGACCTCACACATTGTTTTAAATTTATTTTTTTTTCTTTTCTCGACAACAACGATCGATTTGTACGCGGTGGCTTTCACTGAGCTTTAATCGCTTATGGCGCTTTATATCATTTTTAAATTCTCCTCTCCCGTCGTCCCACAGCATCCTCGTATCTAACAAAGATAATTAATAATAATAATGTAGCTAAGATGTAAGAACTAATGAGAGCCCGATTAACCCATCCTCTAAGGGAGAAAAGCATCTGGAAGGGTTCAGTTGGCAAGCGGGACAAAGCTGCCAAGTGAGCCTTTCTCGTACGACACGGCATTTATTTATTTATTTATTTATTTTTTTTCATTGATTTATGATTTTTGTTCGTTTATTTAATTAACTTAACGATTGTTGAAAGCAAAATAGTGGACGCCTGTTCTAAAGTCGCCTTTTCTCTTTTGTTTCTGGGCTAATTCTTTGTGGTTTTGGTTTTGTGGTGTCTTTGGTACCGTACTGGTCGACTACTGCTACCGCTACTGCTACTGCCTACTGCCTACCTGCCGGCGGGTGTGAACTACGACTACGAACACGAACAGCGTGAGGCCGCCCGCCCACAATCCGTACTACGTGACGACGTCGCACGCGGCGGCCGCTCAGGCGGCGGCGGCGGCGGTCCAGGCGACGATGCCGCACGCCGGACACTCCGGCCACGAACCCTTTGTCGAAGTAGTGGCCCATCCCGGGCCTGCCGTTCCAGTAATGCCA
>JAWWEM010000010.1:6424698-6441958 GCA_035582935.1 Ormyrus thymus
CTTAGTAGATGGCTCTCGGCTGCAGAATCTGCTTCCGTCTCGAGCGCGGCATTGTAGGCACTCGTTGTACCGCCACAGACCGTGCTCTCAGCACGCCGTGCTGTACGTTAGTGGCAGTGCGTCAACACGATGTTATCTGGGGTTCATAATAAACCCGTAACCCGTAACAGACAGTAAATTACGGTCATTCACAATTGCACTCAGAAACCACGGGGCACGGACTCACGATCACGAAGCGACGGAGTCACGGAACACGGAGCAGACCACATGAATTATTTATACACAGAAATCAGCTGTTGACTGGGAAAACGTTCGAACCCATTCCGTTTGTCATCATGATGCATTAATTGAGCGTTTCGCTTCAAAATTGAACAAATTTTTAAGTGAAATTGTAAGAATAGAATGAACGTCATGAAATCTTTCAGAGAGACCCTGTCCACAGCAAAAAACATTTTGATTCTAACCGGTAGTGGAGTGTCCGCTGAATCTGGTGTACCAACTTTTCGCGGTGCCGGTGGTTTTTGGAGAAAATATCGGGCTCCCAGTTTAGCTACTCCAGAAGCTTTTGCAGCAAATCCCTCTTTAGTATGGGAGTTTTATGAGTATCGAAGGACACTTGTTAGCAAAGTACATCCTAACAAGGTATATTTACTGGAGTAACATTACTGTATTAATTATTAAGCTTGGCCCTAAATATTTGTTTAAATGTATAATTTTTAATAGGCTCATGAGGCTATAGCTGAATTTCAAAATCGTTTACGTAAAGAAGGTAAAAATGTAATTATTGTAACTCAAAACATTGATGGCTTACATCAAAAAGCTGGAGGAAAAGATATATTAGAGCTTCATGGCTCTTTATATAGAACTCGATGCACAAAATGTAAAAACATTGAATACAATGACAAAATTCCAATTTGTCCTGCTTTAGAAGGAAAAATGTAATTACAATATTTTTATTTTTACTACTATTATTGAAATATTATCCTTACTATCATTTTTATGCATCAGTAATTATATAAATTAATAATAATTATATAAGTTTATAGATCAGCTGATCCAGATTTTGCATCATCAGATATTCCTATTAAAGATTTACCAAGATGTGAAAAAAATAATTGTGGTGCACTTTTGCGTCCTGATATAGTATGGTTTGGGGAGGGATTAAGCACAAATATTCTAGATAAAACTCGTAAGTAGTTCTTAAATATGATCTATTTATTTTTCAACTTTTTATCACAATATTTTCGCATAAAATAGATGATGCTGTAGAAACATGCGATGCCTGTTTAATTATTGGTACTTCTTCAATTGTTTATCCTGCAGCAATGTTTGCTCCTCAAGTAGCTGCTAGAGGAATTCCAGTAGCAGAATTTAATATTGAAGCTACGCCAGCCACAAGAGAATTTCAGTAAGTACTTTTCTTTACATAACATGTAATATTTAGCATTAATTAAATTCGTTATTAAAAACTGTAAAACATGCATTATTAAAAAATTTTTTTTTTTGTATTTTGAAAATTATTTTTAAAATTATTCCTATCAACTAACTTTAATAAAAAATACAAAAATGTTTTAGTTGTAAAAAAATATGAATCTTAAATCACACTATTTCGATCCCCTTCCTGAAGCTGAAACAAAACAAAAATAAATTATAAATATTCAAAATTTGTAGAAAAATGAATTAATGAAACTTTAAGATTTAGTTTAAATAAAAATATTATTTACAACTATATGTTGAAATAAAAATTAATAAATTTGTTTTAAGGTACCATTTTGAGGGGCCATGTACTGTTACGGTACCAGAGGCGTTGGCAGCTTAATTTGATATGAATAATTAAAATAATTGTATATATTTTATCCAAATTTTAGATTAAAAATATTTTAATACCTTCAACATGACAAACTTCTACTTCGATTCCAAGGCGTTCTAAGTATTGAAGCCAAAGTTTTTGTTTTTCAGATAAAAAATCTCCTGGTCCTTTTACTTCCACAATTTTACACTAGAAGCAATTATATAAGTTAATAGCAAGGAGTATATACAACTAGTACAATAAAATATTAATGTAGTGTAGAATATCAATCTACCTTAGGAATTAAAATATTCCATACAATGAGATCTGGAAATCCAGACCTCCATAATCGGAAATTAGAAACTAATCTTTCACATATACCCGTAACTCCATTTATTCCCAAACACGTCACAACATCCTAAGAACATACGGAAAATTAAATTTTTAAAATACAAATTTTTCTTTTATTTATTGAAGGTTGCAAAAAATAATTTTATAGTAAATATACCTTAAAATGTTGATTATTTTTAAATAAAGTATTAGTCATTGTTGACTTATATTGATTATAATTTGAATATCTTTCCTCCATCCAGTCAGCAAAAGATTCTAAATCAAGATTTCGTACATTTTTTAATTTTTCTTCAATAGATTTTTTTCTGTTTTTAAAAAAGTCAGCAGTAAATAAATCTAAAGGAACTTCTTGATAAGGTGAGACGAAAACTCCAGGTACAAAAGAATTATACAATTCTTCCCAGAAAAACACTGTAAACATTGTGACTGGTAATGAACCCTCACAATGAAGTCCTTCATTATACTCTTCTTCACTAGTATAGTGTTGAAGAGCTAACATTTCTACACTACCATAATACTTATGAATACCATTAATGTTCAAGGACCATGTACTTTTTCCACCAGCTTCGATTCTATACACAGATCAAAATAATGATAAAAAGATTAGAATATTTTATAATTTTCTATTTAGACTAATTTTACCTATTTGCCATCGCAGCCATTATAGTTTTAGAAGCAGTTGGTTGAGGTGCTAAGCCTTTATTTTCTATATCTTGTTGAGTTTTTTTAATTAACAATTTTGTTTCCTCTGATATACCATTTTTTCTTCTCATTAATTTTCTTAATCTTTCTAACAAACCTGATACATCAACTTCTGTTAATGTATCTTGACTTAAGGCCTCTAATGTCAAAGCTGCACTAGCTTCTAAGTCTTTCTTGTGATACATTTCTATTAAAGCAAGTTCACTGTACCATTTTCCTCTACTACTTTGTGAAAAATGCTGATTGTCAATAAGAGTTTTTAATATATACACTGCTTCATGGATAGTATCTGGAGTCTTTTTAAATGCATCAACACTTATTGATAATACTTTTGTCCATTTAAATGCAGGTGCAAACTTTTTCACATGCAAAGGAAGAGAAGATTCTTCTTGACTAAAATAATATTTAATTTGCAATAATTCATTTATAATAATTATAAACGTAATTAATTGTAACTTATGTACTAAATATATTTTAATGAATAAATAATTTTACCTTAATTGTATTTTTGATAATTGTTCAAGTGCCAAACGTCCTAAATCTCTTACTGCATCCCATTCTTTCTTTTCAATCAAAGCTAATATTTCTTTTAAGGCATTACTACTTTCAACAAAGCTGAAACAAACGATATAAAATTCTTATTCATAAATTTTCTACTTAAAATCATGAAAATAAATTATTTAACTTACTTTATCAAATGTGATCTATTTTTAAAAATAGGAAATAATTCTTTTTTTTGAATGGGTGGATATAGTAATTCACCTTTATGAACATTTGTTAAAGTGAGGAAAAGATCAGAAATGCTTTCTGCAGGATCTTGAACTGGATGCAGCAGTGTAAAAACTCTATTAAATATATTAAAAATATTTTTTGGTAAGCAAATGCAAGGTTGCAGAATTAACAATGCCATTGATCTTAGAACAGCTTTAGGACTTTTGGCTCCCAGAAAAAATGATTTTGAAGAATTCCCATACTTCAAAAGTCTAGACATCTGTATAGCCTTATTTCCACCATGATCAATCTTTAATTTTTTACACATACTTCGGATTTCATCAGCTTGAAGCATATTTAATAAAACTGACACATCAGTGGACTCTAAATCTAAAAAATATTTATTAAAATTATTTAATTGTAAAAACAAAGTAGGAAATATCATAATATTACCTGATGTGCAAAATCCGTTTTCCACCAATTCTTTAAAAAAAGGTTCCAAGTTATCAGAAATTTCAGTATATTTAATATTATTGGTTCTGTGCCATTTTATATTTCTTTTTAAAAGCCTAACAAATAACATTTGTGACTCTGGAGATAATGTACAAAGGGAAAATATTACATTAAGCTCATCTTTTGAAAAATAACCACAATTCATTGTGTTAGAAAAAGTATCCATGATAATCATCATCAGATGATCAGCATGTTTTTCTCGAGGAAATTTGATATCTTTCATTTCAAACTTTTGAGAATTTGGTATCACAGTATTACTATAAAGCATATTAAATTTTTGATCTCTATATATAGTTTCTAGATCAAATTCATTCAATACAATGCTACCTTGTTTAACAAGGTTAAAGTTTTCCACTGCCTGTTCAACAGTTTCAATGTTTATTCTGTCAGAGAAAAACAATTTTCTTGGAGAAAACTTTTTACTTTGTGGAGATGTTTTTTGTCTTTGTGGAGTAGTTTTTGGTGAAAAAGTAGACTTTTTTTCTGAAGAACTATTTTGATTTGGAGTTGTTTTCATTGGTGTTTTATTATTTACATTTCTTTCTAAGGAATTAATTTGACTTGGAGTTCTTACTGTTAATGGTATTTGACTACTCACAACTTTATCTGATAAATTTTCTTCAGAAATATTATTTTTTACTTTCAATGATGTTTCATTGTTCACCGTGTTTTGTAACTCATTTGTTTCAATTGTACTTTTTCCTTTTTCCTCGTTGTTTAAATTTTCTAGGATTAGGTTTATTTCACTTGGTCTTCTAACTTTTAAAGGTGAATGATGATTTTCAATTTTTTGAGGAGTTTCAATGTTTAAGTTCTCTTCTGATGAATAATTTTCACTTACTCTTTGTATTTGTACTGGAGTTTGATTGTTATCTTTATTAGAACTAAGAGAAGTATTTAGTGCTTTATGTTTTTTTGGTGAATTTTCTAATTCACTTAAAGATTTTCTTTTAATGCTTGTCATTTCCCTTTTAACAGGAGATTTCATGCTGATAATTTCAACTTCGCTTTCAATTAAAGGATACTTCTTTGTTTTAAATGCTGTAAGCTTAAACTATGCAGAATAAAGCAATTAATTAATTATAGTTTTTCACAATTGAATAAAATAATAATAATTAACTTACTGATCTTCGACGAATTTTTTGACTACATGATCCATCAGTTTGTTTTATGCCACGACCAGTATTTGTGTGAGAAACCACTTTAAAAAAATGATCTATCCTAGTTTGTTGGGAGCATTCTTGAGACATTATGCATTTAACTCATATTTTTCTGCACTTATACTATTCACTATTATTTATTAATAAACACTATGAAACGTAGTCTCTTTGAATATATAACCTATAAATTTGTCCATGTAATTTTATTAGGTTAAAGCGCCGAAATCAACGAAGATAGAGATGATAGTGTCTATCTTCGTTGCCGAAATACAGGTGCGAAATGATCTTCTGACTTAAGTTCGAAAATAATTGATATTAAAAAATGTCTTCTATATATTTATATAAAAAAAATAGATATAAACATATTTTTAATTTTATTTCTGACAGTTTATTGAATAATATACATCAGTATAATTATATATACGCGAAAACGAGATGCAAAAGCTGAATGTGTACCTTCTTTTGGTAGCTCCATAGTACAGCCAATTGCGGCTACATATCTTAATCAACAAATCATGTGCTTGCGCGCTGTGAAGTCCAAAAGGCGGGAATTTTGAAATTGTTCGTGGTCATCGGGTTGGCCGTAGAGTACCTGTGACAGAAAGATAGACGTTTTCTGCACTAAAGGGATCCTAGAAGAGGCATAAATGTCGAAGAATCCGCCTTGTGGCCGACGAAACAGACCTCGTGGAAGCAGGATTAGATCGAAATCCACCGCGAGGGCTCATTCGAGCGCGTCCACCAGAGTGGAAAGAGTGCGTTAAAAAGAGTTAGATAATGAGATTGTATTTGGCGAGGAATCGATACAATACTGATGACATACGAAGGATTCGAAAGGAACGATATGATGACGAAAGGCGGAAAAAGTTTGAGTTTGAATTTAGCTAACTAAATGTACCTCTACTGCAGATGCAATCGGCACGAGCACATTCTGCGAACTTTACAATTGCGCACACGTTGTCTGACTGCACTTGTCAGAGAATCACTTGTTTAGGTCACTCATGATTCTGTTCGAACTTTGAGATATGTTTTCTTATTTTTAAATATGAAGGAAGCCGCGTACGTTCGGCCTAACGCTCGATTTTTCAAAAGTTATGAGCTCTTTTAGCGAAAAGCTAAGAAAAATTAATCAATCAACTATTAATTGTAGAGTATTTTAACTCCCGGCATTTAAAAGGTGAGATCAAATCCTATTAAAAAAAGGACATTCAAAAATATTTGTTCAAAGGCTATATATAACTAAATGAAAATTTTTAATAAACAGAAGCTAAAATTACGTCAATGAATTTTTGTGGATTTTTTATGCTACTTTAATCGTCGAAAATCGATAGGATTTGATTTCACCTATCAAATACCGGGAGTTAAAATATTCTACAATAAACAATTGAAAAGTTATACGTGATTGAATAAAAATCGATTTTTCTTAACTTTTCACTAAAAGAGCTCATAACTTTTGAAAATCGAACGTTAGGCCGAACGCACACGGCTTCTTTTGACATTAGAAAACATATCCCAAAATTCGAACAAAATCCGTGACCCAAATAAAGTATTAAATATTTGTAAATTATATTTGGATGTTACTTTTGGTTTATTATTAGATTTACAACGCCATCAATTATTGATTAATTATTTATTTTGTAAAAACTTTATATTTAATAACTGATTTAAATTGGATGTTGCTACAAAACTTGTAATGTGTAAGTGTTCTACTTTAAAGAAATATTTATACTTTTCTATTAACTGTTGCAATTACCAATTACAAGTTTTGTAGAATGTAATCTAAAAAAATAAATATTAATTCTTTTTTAAACCTTTAGCTTTCAAACAAAGATAGATAAAAAATTCACTTAGCTATGAATTACTACATATGAACTTAAAATTTAATTAAAAAACAGTCTTTAATAATTATTACAATAATAAAACTTTAAAAAAGTAAAACTATATTTCAAATCATATTAATAGTTTAAAAATTAAATAATAACAACGAGCAAGCAATGACCAATATAATATACTTTATTAAATAATTATTAATAATTTTTTATTGTGATTTCATTTAAACTACTTCGTTATTTTCACTTACACATATACTTGAATTACTCTGTTCAATTGATAATTCGCATTTTATTTCATTCAAAGAACAATTTGGCTGATATTGATCTACGGCTTCCAAAAGGGTGTCAGGATAACCAGGAGAATAGTATCTGCAAGTAAACAATCAAAATATAAATTACTATTAAATATGATTTATATCATAACGTTCTTAACGTGATGAAATATTCTCGATTTAACCGAGTTTCTAACGACATATTGTGCAATAATAGTTTTCATAACAAAAAAATGATTAACATTTCAATATATATTAATTCATTCTCGGTACTATTTCGTTAATACAATTCTAAGAAGAATGCCGTCAGATATAAATAATATCACAAACAGACAATTAATAGATTAAAATAGGCGCGGTAGTGGATACACTATGCGTTTAGTCAGGCTCAGGCGACTAAATTAAATTATTTAATTTATTTACTTAGGATGTTTTATTTTTTAAATGTAATTATTTATTACTTTTACTTATAAAAAATTCATTTTCATTTTATCAAATAAATATTAATAAATATCGCAAAAACACGTTGTAATAAGGTAAAAATTTCATTGATAAGCTTTTCATTTCTAAGAATTAATCAACAGCACGTGACCTAATTTTCATTCATTTTTTCATAGGATATTACAGAAAAAGCAACAAACAAATATAAAAAGCGGAGTAATATACATATGAGACAGTATAATTTGTGTACTTTCTCGGTCTCCCTACTCCACGGTAATATTCCTCTGTTTACCTGTCAGCTCCAGGTCAGCACTCAGCTGTGATACTATGGCCGCTTTGTTATAAAGCTCCTCGACGGTTTAAAACAAACGAAAAGATCTCAAGGCATACATGGTGCTTTTGTAAAGGAACGCGTTTTTAAAGTTTTGCCACTTTCTAGCGTGCAATTTCAGTGCTCTACTTCGTAAGTACGTAAACAATCTAAGAACAAAAGCGCTGCAAAACCCTTCGATTTCTGACAGATTAAAGCAACTAGTGTTTTTCGTAATCGTTTATGATAAATACTCGAAATTGATTAGGCCTAGAACGTTAACTTTTCCATTTTGTAAACTTCAAGTAGTTGTTAGCCTTTTCAGATTTATAATGGCCTAATTTAATTTTAATATGTCGTGTGGGTGCTAATTAGTTTAGACAATTATAAATATTCATAAAATAAATATTTTGTAAAATGATTTTCAAGTCTAAATTCAACATTAGTTTATTTTAATTATTAAGATGTAAATAGATGTTTATTTGTATAAGATCAAATTAATGTTTATAGAATATTAGTTTAGTTGAATGCTGTTTTTCCTCAAGTTTAAATTTAAAAATCTATATATTAAAGATGCAACTATAAAAACATTTGAATGTACATATTGCATATTTCAAAAAAAGAGTAGTAAAATAACTTGCCTGACAATTTCTTCTGGGAAGCAGCAGTTTATTACTGTTATATATTCTGCTAATGCAGATCCAGGGTCTGCTTGAATTTCTTGAACTTTTTTTAAACCGCCTGTTGTTACAAATAATCGACGTGCTCTAGCATCATTTGGTAAAATCTATAAAAATAAAAATTTCAACAATTTAGTTTATGTAAATAAAATTATGAAATCAAAGTTAATTTTCAAACAATTTTAAATGTTTTATGGTTTCTTAACATTTCTACGATAACAATCATGTAAATTAACTGATATCTTTAAGATAACAAGTACACAAGATAAAAAAGACAAAATTTTAATTGTATGAAATAACAGGAAAATATAAAATATCAACTAAACCTTTTTAAATACCATAAAAATTTTTAAACTGATTGATCAAGTGGTGTCTATTCTAAATTAATAAAAGAATCTAAGGCCTTAAATTAATGTATTGACATGTGTGTTCTTTGACATTGGTCTTAAAAGACCAATGTCTAAATATATCATTTTTGCACGATACCTTTATTTGCATTCCTTCACTTAGTTTCATGCTTTACACTTTGTAATTCTTTCCTACTTTTCCTGTTTATTAATGACACAACTCTGTGTCTAATTTCAGTGAGTCAGTTTCTACATGGAACTCTAACAGCAATTTTGATATGTACTATGAAAGAGATTATAAATCAGAAGAGCTTTATCGTGACGGGCTTAATGTGTCATTCCAAAAAAGAAAATTAGTGCGTAGCAGAATCCAGAAGATAAGATTGTGTTTGATTCTACAAAAAAATTTCCAGTAGAAGAGACAAAAAATGACAACACATGTAAATTTCAAACGATGCCTTTCAAGAAAAATCCATTTGTAAATAGTAGCTTGATATATTAACTACTACAAAAAAATCTTAACTGATAAGTTATGCACATTCGTACACAAGATTTTTAACATAAGACACTTTGCAATCATCTTACTTGCTTACAAAAAGTCAAGTGAGCAAAAACTATAGAAGTGACTCCTATATTATTAGTGTGCCTTTGTAGAATTATCAGTGAAAATAAGTTATTATTTTCCACAAACTTAATGGATTTATAATTACATTGGAACCAAAAAAATTAATTATTTTGTTTATCTTTTTGCAAAATGATTAATAATCAGCAAAGAATAATCTTAAACTCAGATGCCAACATTCATCATCAGCCAGTTTCTGCAAAACCATCAATAGTGTCAGTATCAAGCATAGATTCAGATGTCAGTGATCGACGTGACATTAGAGAAGCTTTGTACACTGGAATCTTTAAAAGACATAGAAAAACTATTTTGGTACTTGGCAGCTTCCTTAAAATGCTAAGGGTGAATAGAAATATGAACAATTATGCTAGTATTAAAGCAAATGACGAAAATGATGAATAATCTATAGCATAATAACTTATACGATAGGGACACTAACCTTTTTCATATAAATTAGTGGAATAATTTTGTAAATTTAAAACTCCACTATTTTCCAATGAAGCTGGGCTCTCTAATTAACTAACTCTTAAGATTTCTATTGAAGTTTAAATTATATACTTGTTATTTATTATGAAATTTCATAGTTTAAATTGCCATGACAAGCTATACTGTCAATTCAGCTTTAAACATATAGCTTTAAAGAAATGTGATTAATATTATTGTTGCCTGCAAATATTTTACGTTCATGTGATCATAACATTTGGCTCTTATATTTCTAGGAGTGATAAATTTATAGCTTTCCTACCTTTTTATACAGTAATATTGAAAAGATCTGTACATTAACAATAAGTGATAAATTTTAATTTGTAAACTGTATTATCATAACTGCCAATAATAGTCGCCCAGATTTTTAAACTAGCAAAATTTTGCAATCTGAAATAAGTGTTATCAGTTTGAATCTTCCATTACTTTAACAGCGTTTACATAATTGTTCTAGCATTTTAATTTTGGTTTTTCCTTTTTTTCAGAAATACTTGGACAGAATGCATGCTTTGATTCGCGTATTCGCTCCTATCGCTACGCGATTAGACACTGTTGTAGATCATAAATTTTGTTAGAAGGAAAAATGCCTTGATTTTACGATTGTAAAATTATATTATTGTAACATAGAGAGATCCAAGCCATAAATACATGTTTATTAAGTAACGCAGCAGAGTTTGCTTCGTCATTCTGATTATGTCGTGATGAACAAGCTTACTAATTACTTTTGCATTTGTGTAAATGTAGTATATTGTAATTAAATATTAAATATCCTGTACACTAACGATACACCGATGCCAATATCAAATGCAATGCCTTATTAGTCCATATCTCAGCTCTGCTCATCCTGTCAAAATTCATTGTAAATTACCATTGCAAATAAATTTCAAAAAGTCCATTTTACGTTTGAAATTTGTATTTCTAATTTCGATTGTTCTGGAAAAGTCTACCAATGAGAATCATATCTTTGAAAAACTTCGGAATTTAGAAAGTTCAGTGACAACAGGTATTAATAATGAATGAAAATCCACTGTTAATGCCGAGTGATTCTGTTTAAAATAGCGACACGATCCGATATGAAATTATGCCATTGATCCAACACACGTTTTTTGTACAAAATACTGCCAATAATGAGATTAAAAATTCATGTACCACAAGCTCAGTTCTGAATGGACATAATTCGTGTGTTTCTATGTGCGCTATTTTCGTTAAAACCTTTTCTAAATGGAAAACTAAAACATTTGCATTTATTATGGTTTAATTAAGAATGTTTTCCTTAGAAATTTCATGGAATTATAAAGTATAGTTGTAAGGTTTATTCATTTCATTGATTACAAAATAAGGCAAAAAAATGAAATCAAGCATGCTTATAAAAGACTGAATTACATGGTTGTGCTTTTTATTTTTACTGAAAATTCAGTTACCAGACGTAAATAATTGTGGTCGCTGTAAATGTTCACTGCAGAGCAATATTTGCAACTCAAAAGAATCTGTGTAAGCATCGTTTAAGTTATCGCGTGATTTTCAAACTTTTAATTTCACGACATTTTCTAACTCTCGTAGATAATGTGCATGATGAGTGTTAATAATTCCAAGTTAAAATGTATATGCGTACCCAAGTTAAAATAAAATGCATATTTTGTAAAAAAAAATAACTACTCCTCGTTACGCAGTGTCAATCAATTCCATGAAAGTTGTGGCAATTTAAAAAGTTTAAGAAAAATTCGAATCAGTTCCATTTGGTAGCGCGGCGATTGGCAAATATGAATTTCGCGAATCTATAAAAACCGACTGATTTATAGATTTTTATACGTAAAAATACTTGTATCCGACGTAAATTTACTATTCCAATAAATGTTTGCCAATCAGTGTACCTACAGTATTTGTAAAATATAGGGATCACGTTGAATTATGACGAAATTTAATCGAAAAGCCAAATGAGAATGCATGGGATCTTAATGATAGGGAAATTATTAGTGGTATAAGCCAATGATGAAATTCGCCTTACAACTGCTTGACCAACTTCTCAGACGACAGGTTTTTTGACTCATCAATCGAATTAAAGGACGATAAGTACTCAATCGTGTACTTAAAAAATTTTATCAAAAATTTGCAGATTCTGTAAACACAGCTTTGAACAGTGATTTCTTACGCAATGAAATTAGATGTAAAAGCCGTTGTAAGAAAAGAGGTAAATATTAACGCATACATAATGTCAACATCAGTAGACTTTGATGAAATAGAAATTGTATTAAACCTAATAGCCATATAATGCATAGTTTATACAATCACTTTATACAGTAAGAATTTACCTATATATGAAGTAATGTAAACACAATGATAACAAAATTATCGATTGCAGGTTTAATAAATAAAAGTTTAAAAACCAGAGCAATGTTTTCCTTTTAATTATATTTGAGTGTTCTTGAGAGTATTAAATTTAATTAATAGTTAATAGTATATTTAATGCTTTACAAAAACGTAAAAATATAAATTTATTTAAATTTTGAAATGTAAAAGAAACCTTTTATATATTTTTGTTTTTGAAAACTGTTTATAAACTAAATAAATACGCAGCTAACTAATATTTTTTATACAAAATAAACGTCACTTTGCAACTATAAATTCTATTAAAATTTTTAAATGAATTTCGTATTCAATTAACTTTTTTAAAAGAGCGCGTTGGTCTACATTTTGCAACCCACAGTATTCAATATAGTTTACAATACATAAGTTACGTATAATAGACAAATCTACAGTAGTTTTAACTACTGCGTAACGATTTTTTCGACATAATTTATTGCTACTATGTGCTTGCCGTGCGAAGCACATGAAACAGACTGACTATAAAATCTTCAGTATAAACTATAATAGATGAATTCTGAAATCGGCATAAATGTGTTCATATAACGACACAAAAATAATGTAAAAATGCGTAACATTAAAACGGCATTTATTGGATATTCTTATTATGCATTTTTTCGTTGTACCATGCGCTGTATATTTATGCCGATTTCAAAAATCATTTGTCGTTTGAGACTAAGTATTTTAAAGTCAGTCCAGTAGTTAAAACTACTGTAAATTTGCTCGTATAATAGTAACTAATAAAATAAATATAAACGGTAAGTAATTTAATGTAAATGTGTATCTATATATAATATAGGTTGGTGTTTATGTCAAATTAGTTACAGTTGAAATTTTATTAAAATTCAAATTAAATATTAAAATTCACATTGAATTCAAAATCTTTTGTAATGAAATACTAAAATATTAAATCAATTATACTTTAATATCCTACAGAAAGTAATAAATTCTTTATCCAAATTATTTGGAACACAAATGGAACGCAAAAAACTGAATATTTTAACCTTTCCAAATGAGTGCTATAAATAACAAAAACTGAAAAAAATGTTTATGAAGCTTTACAAAAAACAGATTTACAAATCAAATTTTCAAATTTTCAAACTTGTTTTTCTCAGCAAAAATTAACGAACTGTCCATTAAATCAATCAAAAACTAAGCGAAAAATAAGTAATTCCCTTACCTTACTGAATTGTCCAAGAATATACTTAAGAATATTTGGTGGAGCATCGTACAAGAGCGGTTCCAAAGCCTCAATGTGCATACACTTCTGCAGCACCTGTTTCAACGTCGCTTTACACTTTATCTTTAAATCCTCGCAGTTCTGTGCGTTTGTATACAACTGAAAAGTAAAAACAGGTCGAATAAGTAGCCAGTTTCAAGCTGCCACCAGTTGAAATACTCACTGATAATATACAAGGGAAGACGTTTGCAGTGGCAACGGCCTTTGCGTGGTCAGGCGAGTGCCTGCCTATCTGTCCCAAAGCCCAAATCGTGATGGCCAGTATGTGATCTTCGCACTCTTTTTCCAGGGTGATTGCCAATTGGTTTATGCCCTCAATTTACGATTAAAATGCAATGTTAAAGGTTGTTTCTCTCAGAATTTTATGATAAAGACGGGTGTCGACGACAAATAAGGTAACCTTTTAGTTTTTCATTATTTAATATCAATAAATAATTTTTATACTTCAAATCGAGATCAAACACTATCCATAAAAAGGTGTGTAAAAACTTTTATTTGTTCAAAAGTTATAGTTTACAAAGGTACAAATAAATTATAAATAATTGCGTCGATAAATTTTTGAAGATTTTTTATGTCATTTTTATTGTAAATGATTGTTTGGTTATAATTTTTTAACAAACAAAGATTCTTTTGGTAATCCTTTGCAGTCGAAAGGATTTGATCTCATCTTTTGAATATCGTCGATACTCGATAGAATTAATTGTTTTCAAATTAGTAATATCATAAGGTAACAAAAGCATCCGGACCCAAACACGTGGCTCTCCGCATTACTTTCTTTTATTAAATAAATTCCAGTTCAATTAAGAAGAATGTTAAAAAAAAATTTTAAATTTTAAATAATTGCAAGTAACTCAATTATTCCCCACATTTTTTCAGAACTTTTTCAAAATCTAAATCTTTTATTTTGAAATCTTTTTAGTGTTATAGTATATCAATCAACCGGGCTATCGTCACAAATCGGCTCCTACCTTCATTTCAATAACGATCGAGGCCAACTCTTCCGAGTGTCCAGCAATGTATCCAATAGCCATGATGGCGGGCAATTTCGTCGAGGACTTTTTCGAGTTAATCATCTCGATGAGGAATTCAGTGCCACCCATGTTTGCTACAAGTTGCGCAAGCTGCGATGCGTGAAAGACTCAATATAGTATATATATATATGTACAATATACAATATATAGTATACATACTATGTACAATATACAATATACAATATAGTATATAGTAGACTTTCAGTTACTAATTTGTCTGATCAGTATTCATTTATAAATTGCGACAATAATAACTATAATTAACTATTGAACTGATGATAAAGATTTTTTTGTGCTTTACTGACAAAGGTGTCAATAAAGCACTTTAAAACTTTGCTTTTTTACTTCTATAGCTAGTTGAAAAAATATCGAAGTACTTACTTGAATTTTATCTAAAAAACGGCCAAAAAAAATCCTTAAAAAGAACCAGAGCCACTAAGCAACCATTCCGAGTGATCGAAGCAGACCTGTTGCGAAAGCGCCGACTCACCTCGAGAGAGTGCTTGCAGATCTCCTTCGTGAGCATCGCCGCCGTCTTGGCGACGATCTCGTCCTGGTGGCGCATGTGGTAGAACACTTCCGGGAAGATTTGCGCCTCGATCACGAATTCCGCCAGCTCGATCGAGTGCTTCGCGAAGCAGGCCAGCGCCGATAACACTTGCCGCTGCAGCGCCAGGTTAGTTAGTGGATAAAGGAAAAAGTCTTTTTAAGAGTAAGGCAGCCCTTCGGCTGGTGGGCAGACTTTTGAGAAAAAGTTTTATCACAATCGGCTAACGTCTGATATAAGAGACAATGTATGTTTAAAGTGGGATGCTTGACGCACTGGAGAGCAAATTTGGTTCATTAAGATGACAATAATTTTTTTATTTTTCGTATAATTTTAATACTAAAAACTTATTTTGCTCGTTGAATAATTGTTTATAAAATTGTAAAATAGTTAATGCGCGCTTAGGAAAATCTAATGAGTTATAAGTTTTTATTTATTTGAATATAAATGAATGCATTTTGTACTAACTATTTTACAATTTTGATTCGAAAACTTTGCAAGCAATTATTCAATGAGTAAAATAAATCTTTGTTTATTAAAATAAAATAAAAAATAAAACAATTACAGCCATCCTACTATATTTTTCCTTAATGAACAATTCTACGTTGGAAATATATGTCAAGCATCCTACTTTAAATACATATTACCACTTATAATATCAGATCATTGTGGCATAAATCTTTTCTAAAAGATCCCCTCAAACAGTAATGAGTTAGCTTAAATGTAATAATTGCAGTATCAAAAAGATGTTTTTAAAAAAGTTTCTAAAGAATACAAGCTCAAATTATCCACAAACCAGTGAATTAAATAATAATATCTCAATACTCATACTACTTAAAATCTTGAATCTTTTTGCCAGCCCAAAACCGTTACAACTGCTAGATACCTTCAATTTCGGATCTGGGTTGGACAGTGTTTTGACCAAAAGTGGAACCGCTCCCGCATCCACTACAGTCTGTGCTAATTCCGCAGTGTGCTTGCTAATGTCGCAGAGTGCCGACGTGCTGATCTGTTTCAAGCACACTTCTGATTCTTGAAGACAAAGCACCAATAACGGAACCGTACCTGCAGGCAAACCAAGTAATTAAAACGTCGCACGAGACGAGCATCTTTTGTGGACGGCAGACAGGCGGCTTTCGATCTTTCAGTCGAAACTAACAATTGAAGATTCAAACTATCTTTACAGACTCGACAAAGGTACAATGCATTCCCAAAAAGTGCTCTTTTCCGAAAGTTCAGCCCAACAAAATACCGGCGTCAACAGCTGACTGCGCCAGGCACTTGTTGTGCCTGGAAACGTAGCCGACGGCCCAGGCCGCTGCTTCCTTCACTCCGGCATTGAAGTCCTCCAAGCACAAAGCCATCGCCTCTAAGCCGCCTTCCGTTACTACTGCCAGTGCCATTTCTGGCGAATGCTTAGCCAGCGCTCGAAGGAGGAACAGAGCAGCTTTTTTGAAGAACTCCTGAAAAAGAGATTTGTTAGTTTGCCGGGGGAATAAATCAGGAGTAGGTGACAGTTTTGTATTTTAAAGCGCTTGAAGAGGTATTCGACAAATTGCTTGTGAAATATGAAAATTGAATTAAGGTGCTTGGAACGATTTTATCCTCAATACAATGTCTACAAAAATTTAGCCCTGCCTTTTTGGCAACGTTATTTATGCACTATTCAAATTTCAGCCAATTTTCCCGAAAAGAACTGGAAATATAAATGTTTAAAATTGATACGTTTTACGCAGTCCCTTATGAAGGAAGGTGCCATAGAAAATCTTTTATCGATTTGTGATAGAAAACGGTTAAGGTAGTACCCTCGACTAAATCTAGGGTTTACAAAAAAATCTGTATCTTTAAATTTTTAAATCTAACAATTC
>JAWWEM010000010.1:6442058-6456981 GCA_035582935.1 Ormyrus thymus
GTGCAAAAACCGAATAGGTTATGCGGTTTCTGCACCCTTTCTATTGGAATTTATAGGATGTTTGCAACCGGGATGTACATAAGCTCTGCGCACGACTGTGCGGCTACTGCTGACACCGCGCGGCGCTGGCTCGGCGTGGCGTTGTGCTGTACTGGCCAATCTATTCCTATGTCTTAATGGTCTACAATAGCTTCATCTTTTCATTCACGTCCATTTTAAATATTTAATAAAATTAATAAAAGTATTTTAAAGCATTTGCATTGAAAATATTGAATAAAAAAGTTAACAGAACTGTTTGTTACGTCTTAGCAGTTCACCCTCGGCGTTTCACGTTTCAGCGGCGTTCCACGGCGCCGCGCAGCGCAAAGCCAGCGACGAACCGTGCCGCGCAGCGCTTATGTACATTGCGGCTGACTTGTAGTACGGACAAGTTTGGGGAAAAGTAAAAATTGATGCGAATGAAACAGAACATCTATCCGATGAAGCTGCAAACAGCTGAGGTATAATTATTTTTTTAAATCACCCACAATAGAAGTTTAGAATGTAGTACATAGAGTATTAAATTTTTTTTAATATTTAAATACTTTAAAGAATTAAATTTTTTTTTTTTTTAGACAAATTAGAAAATAGTATTTTTAACACTCCGTGCGAAGTACCACTTTTGGATCCGCAAACATGCGCAAAATTGGCCTTTTTGCTCGACAATAATAATCGTCGAGATATACTAATTCAATACACGTGCGAAAGATGATCCTCGACTCGTGATTATCTCACATTCGGATGAGAATCATCTTACTCGCACTAGTATTGAAATGTACTATTAATAAATTCTTTCCTACTCTATAAAGTTGAAATAGTGGAAATTTCACTAATTTTTGTAATAAAGAGATTTTCTATTCCTAAATTAGTAAAATTTACTATAAATTAGTAGAATTTCCCTAATTTCTATAGTAGAAAGATTTTCCACTATTTAATTATTAAAATGCATTACTCTTAAATTAGTGGAAACTTAACTTGATGTTCTATCTTGTAAAATATTTTTCTAATTTATAGGGAATTAATTAATAAGTTGTGCTAAGAGCTTTTATTTGTTCAAAGAAAGGTAAAAAAATGTACAAAAATCTTGGTTGCCATAAAGGGTATGCTAGTGCACATGTACAGACTGCCGAACTGGCGATTTCACTCATTTTTTTTAGTAATGTTCATTAATATCGCAAATTCAATTAGTAGATTTGCACTAATTCGCAGTGGAGTACTTTACATTATTCCAATTAGTGTGTATGCACTCTGATTTAGTAGTTTTCCACTATTTCAACTTTAGAGAGTATACTTAGAAAGTGCAGTTAGAAGTAATGAAAAAATAAGAGTATACTATAGTGAAAAATAAAAATGTAAAATTGTAATAAATAGTTAAATTAAAGCTGATTCTAGAATTCAAATCTGTAATATATATATAGTAGAAAATATAATAATATAATAATTTAAATATTTAACGTATGCAATTTTGCCCGTAGAGGTGGGAATCCTTTTTGGCTCAATTCTAAAGACTGCACAGGAAATGGGGGATAAGCAAAATAGAGATGGTGAAGCAGATGGATATACTAATGAAGGGATTAAATGAACAGACACAAAGGCAAATTGTACTTCATCAAACAGTTAAAATGTCAGAGGTAAGCTCAATCCTACATGACTGATTCACTTCCAGAGTTCCGCCTACACAACAGGTACGGATAAACATCAATTAATAGTAGTTTTCGATACAAGTGCTAGAAAATGATATTATCCTCGCGTGGTCCTACTACTATAGTATAGCTTAAACTTGTAAGAAGACCATGCATCTTTAAAAAAAAATCGAACTGAAATTTTTTATAATCTTAAACGTAAATTGGAATATTGATGGTAATTTTAATATTTTTTATAATGCTAGATAAAAAAAACCATTTATCTTCGTTAGATTTTTTAAATTATATTTAAAAGAAAACGCAAATAAAATTTATATACCATTTTTAGTATCTGAATTCTTTGCAACTCATTTTCCGTATTTAGCTGACTTCGAATATAATATAAATAGAAATGAAGTAAGTATTATTAAAATGAAATCAATATCCACAAAATTTTACGTCTGGAAATTGATTTCCTTTTTAATAAAGATAAGCTATTTATATGGAACAATTGAAACAAAAAATTTTTTTTTCTAGCCAAAAAATGTAATAAGTAAATAAATAAAATGAAACAAAAAAATGTAAATAATCAAAATTGAAAAATCCAAGTTCTACCAATTAGCGAATATCTCTTAATATTATCAATTAATTATTATACTTAAATGACTATACCTTATATTATCGTAATGCCGTTATTATACACCTAAAATTAATGTATTCTGTAAAAATTAAACATATAAAATTTATTATTCAAATTAAGTTATGTTTCTGAAATTAAATTAAAAAATATAAATTTTCTTTAAAGTCAAATGATTCACTATAAAAATTTCGATTATGTATAGATAACGTTACGTTTACTTTTGCGTTTTGAGATATAAACAAACATCTATCATGAAAGTTTCTTTTTAGATATAACAAAATTAATAAGATCGTTGACAATTAGTTCAAAATAAATATTGGCGTCAAATAAATTTTTTTAGATACAGTTGAATAATTTGAAAATGTTATCTCAAAATTTAGGGATTAAAAAACGGATTTGATTTCAACAAATAATTATACTATCCCATTTGTTTTTGTAACGTTTTTTCTTTAATACGCGAGTATTCGGCTTAAAAGATAACCATTTGGAATTTACATTGTTACCGCCAGGTTACAAAATTTGAAGACTTCCTTTTTGCACAAAAACAAATTTTTCGTTTCGCTTTTAATATTTCGATTAACTTTTTTGTCTTCTTGTTAATCCCATTCATCGTAGCTAAAAATCTCGATGATGTGCGAACTTACGAGACCTACAGGCTTGAATTCCACGATCTATCTCGTCATGGCGTCCAATAGAATTTTTTCTTTCACTAACAATACAGCTTATATTTTACATAATTTTTCCATATTTATATTTTTAAAAAAAATTCAATAAGGAGAAGTTAAAAAAACGGTTTTTTAATTAAAAAAAAAAAAAAAAAAATATTTAACTGGATACCATGCTCGAACATAATTCGTACAAGCCTAGTAGCTGACAATGATTTAGTCGCATAGCGACATGATAGAATCCTAGCTGTATTCATAGAATAAAGTAGGTAATGCATGGCAGATACAATGCGCAAAACGATGTCTTTCACTACAAGTAAAGGTGAGTATTGATGAGAAGTTTCAACATTCCGAGAATGTCGCCAAATTTATTTCAACAGTCAATGCAACGATGCAAGCTCTTTAATTCTAAAAATCTTTTCAAGACATTTAAGTTTACGAACGCGATTTTTCTATGGTCCTGCTTGAGTTGACGTAAAAACAAAATACTCTGAATCTGCTTCTTTCTGCGTGTATTGCGATTTACTCCATTGAAAGTACAAGCTATTTTTACAGAGGAAAAAGCATTAACGGCTGCGCAGCAATACAACTGATTAATTTATCGAATTTATCGATCGGGCGAATACGAGTCTGACGAAACAGTTATTAAACTTTAGAGGATCCGTTCGCCAAATCAAAGATGTTTATAATGAACTCAGTCTTTATAGTTGGAGGGATTTTTTCATGCATCTGGACTTTTCGTTTACTGTTTCATCAACGATAGATGCAACAAGGGAAAATGACAATATTTGAAATAAACTTGCTTCTGTTATTTGTTTCTTTGTTTACTTTTATATAAAAATTCTGTATACCATTATATTTTTGCGGAACCATTCAACCAAGTCAACAGATATTTTCATACACGGTTTTCTTTGTCTCGAATGAAAAACCAAACAAGAATTTTACAAAACTTTTTTAATGTTTTTGTCTTTGCAGATCAGCTCTATGGTTAGAAATAAGTTGCTGAAATTTTGTAGGAAAGTTCTGTGCTTAACTATCAACAAGACATGCGACCTGCATCGCTTTTACGATACTTAAAAAAATTACAATTTAATAGCTTAATCGTTTTCAATAAAAATGCCTGATGAATTTGAAACCTCAAAGCAAATCTGCAAAAACTATAATACGTAGTTAATAATAATGCTTAAGAAAATATTTACAAGTACATCGAAGAAACGCATGTAAAACTTGTTCGCGCGATAATGTACATCATACGCAAGCGGATGATCTATTGACATAATAACTCAAAATTCGACGAGTTCTTAAATCCATAATAAATTCATATTCGATAAATCTAAGATAAAATTTTTCTTTATTACTCCTCCTAAAATCGTTTCGAATTAATATTAATTTTCTTATACATCGCTGTGCGCCTACCACAACAACATTAATTACATTTATTTAACTAATCACCTAAATATAAGAGATACAGTAAGCGTAATTATCTTTATATATACAATTTATCTGTTTTTTTTCATTTTTTTTTCTTCCGTATAATCGAAGAGCCCCTATACGTTTACAACGTTCGCAACGCTTTTTTGTTTACACTGTGAATTTTGTGGCTGGCACCAGACTTCCTCTCAGATAAAGAATTCGCGTCACCAAAGCACAAGAAAGCCGAAGTAACTAGGTGATTTGTCTGCAAAATTTATTATTGTAACAGAAATCAAATTCAAACAATATTGTGCATCCTTTTTTACTCAAAACAATTTCTCTTTTAAATACGTTTTATTCGTAGTTTGTTTGTTTCGTAAGTGCTTTTTTTACATTGTACGAGAATATGGGATTTGGAAGTGCAAAAATAAATCAAATCATGAGATTATGAGATATCTTGAAAAATTATATGTAATCTTTTTAATCGGCAATAAATAATTGTAAAAAAGGACCTAAGTAATTCTGTTAAGTCGTTCGCGTAAAAAAGTTTGACTAACAGAAAAAATGCTACATGTTCGTCATAATACAATTATACAGTTCGTTCTGCATAGCATTAAACATCCAACTCTTTGCTGCTATACTAATTACGGTCTATTTGTTACAATTGCTTCAAAGCGTTAACGCACGTGATTAGTGAAAAAATTGTGATCTAAGTCATTATTCACGAGGCAAAAGGAAAACGTCATTCTATATGGCTCCTTTGTCACGAACTACATAAGATTGCTTTAAAGGTAAGGTTAGCTGTACACGAAACAGATTTCAGAAAAGAAGAAGTGGAAGCAAATAAAAAAGAGAGCGTCGCACCAGCCCTGACTTTAATTTAAACTAGGAATGCAAAGTCTTTTCTTTCTTTTCTTTTTCTATTTCTTTCATTCTCTCTTTCAATCTTAACCTTTTTCATACACACACACACGTTTACATTTTTCAGAGCTGACATAGGCTTTCGTTAGCAGGAGCGTACAATCGTTACGTAGAAGAACGCTTGCCTAAAGATTAGACATTGGTACGCTAATACCTTCAAATACGCATAAGTTGTGTACATTTAGATTTATCAACGCCATTGTCACTTCATGTTCAAATGGAAAGATGGACCTTAATTGTGCTGTATTTTTGTAAAATTCATTCTTTATTGTTAAAATTTCTTTAACATTATTTACTAAATACTTTTTAGAAATTCTAAATTCATTAAAAGGACCGAAATAAATTGGTTTTTCCTCGCTACACGTGGTAATTTTGCTGTAAAATAATTTAGAATCACAAGTAAGATCCATTCTTATATTTGACAACATGTTTGCAATAAATATTAATCTAATTTCGTAAAGCGTTATTTTTCGTATAAATCGGTTGCATCTAATAGCATGAAAGACAGGAGTGTTGATATACCTGCTGAATGCCTTTTAGGTCCCAACACAGGTGATTGTGTGATAAACCGTTCACTACTTGAGAACAATTAAAAGATTTTAAAACACAATATTATAACAGTACAATAGTTATTTTTATTATTTTTCTTTAACAACGATTAATTGGGAGAAAACTATGTTTAAGCATTTCTTATAAGTAACATTTATTTTATGAACCAGAAAAATAATCAAAATCATTTTTTATTATCTTTTTTATAGTAATATTGTGCTCAAAATCTTAAATAACTGTTCACAATGACTGAGATAGAAGTAACATGTTTCTTCTACGTAACGTGCGTTATCAATAAACTTTGTTGCTACTCGTAATAAAGAAAATGTTAATTTTTGCACATTAAATTGTAGAATTTGATTGTTAAGTTGAATACTGTTTAAGTTGATAAGGGTCATATTGTTTATCTTGTTGCGAGCGCACTGTCGTTACTTCAATCTAGTTGTCATGAAACGGTTGTACAACGCATTGTTGTAAATGTGCCTAACCATACCACGATTAGCATCGGAACAAGTAGTCTGCAGCCAGTGCCAAAATCAGGCATACATCGGCAAGGTAAGGTTAGCGAAGCCCCCAGTGACGTAATGGCAGCAACAGGGGTGCTGATAGCAGGCATCATGTCACTTCCATTGCCAGTGAATTCGTTTTGCTTGCTCGTACTAATTGCTGCTGCTGTGGTTTACCATCACACGGAGAACTCTGGACTCCATCCACTTCCATGTCCAACCTCTCACTATAAAATAAACCAAACACCTTAAAAATTGAAAGGGAACATATTTTTTTCTGATGCAAGGTAAGTAAGAAAAGAGTATTTAAAATTAATATTTACAAATACACTTTGCTCTTTGCTTTTTACTTTTCTGAATTACATTTTCATTAAAGTTATTTATTTATTTATAAACTATTTATAAGGTTAAAGAGTAATCTCTTTAGGTAAATCCTTATTAATCAGATTGCTATTTTTTAAAATTAAAACTGTTTGTGCTATTACTTTTTCATTTATTTACAACAGTTTAGGAGAAATTGAGAAGTACAATTCTCGCCGAAAAACTTACGAACGATGCGGTAAATAAAATAAAATGTTTTTAACTGGTTTCCAAAGAGAAGAAAATAAACGATCATTTTTATGACATACCTATTTGTCGAAGGCGAAATCTCTAGTTATAATTCCTGGGGAGAACTATGTACGAAAATTTGGATTTTCGTTTTCTTTTCCTATTTGGGGTTTGATTAATAAATTTTCTGTTAAATTATTATTTTAATAGTAATTTTTATTTAAATAGTTTTACTACGTTTTTTAGAATTATAATGGAATGGAATTTAAATGATTTTGGTTGAATTACAAAATAATTATGTATAATATTTAGCAAATAACCAGTCATAGTTGTAAGTTAATAAAAAAAAAAAGAGAAAAAACTCGATTTAGAATAATTTATTCTGATAAAAATGTGATTTGTATAAATAAACTTTTTTGAGAAAATTATAAAAAATAGAATACGATAAGAAATTTAAACAATCATCCTTTTCTCTGAAGCAACTGGTACAAGTTGGTTTATGTATGTAAGAATTATACCCATTTTACCATGGTTCAATGAATATAAATACCAATATTAAAAATGTGTATCATTTTACACACATAACCCAATAACCCCTTTGAAATAGCAGTATTGTACAAAAATAAAATTTGAATGTACAATAAAAATAAGAAAGTTTTGTGCAACATGGCTTTAATAATTTCTGGTTTAACGTTTTTATTATTCATTTATTTTCTAAAATTTAGTTTCAATAGATTTAATTGAATCTATTTGTTATATATTATATTAATTTCTAAAAATCTAATGAAAGAAAGCAAAGTTTTCGCCTTTGAATTTGCTAATGAATTTTTTATTTTGCACTTTTAATATGAAAAACTGAAACTAAATTATAAAATTATATTTACTGAATATTTATTAAAAGTAATTTATTAAGTAAGTACATGTAAGTGTCTTACTTAATAAATTAAAATAATTTAATCACATTTGTTTTAAATAGTTTTAATTAATATGGTTTTTTTACATTATTTTCAAATATTTAATTATTAAATTGTAGTAAATACTTGTTTAATAATTTTATTTCACAGAAAAATTTTTGATTTTAATGTAGGTCCTTTTAATTTTCTTTTGATTTATTATTACTGATTACTTTTGATTTTATTCTTTATTATTTGTTTTTAGATTTTGTATTTCTAAAAAAATTACTGCTTTTCTTACTTGCATTAAAATTATAGAAAGCTCAACGGTATTTACAGCAATTTTTTATTTGTAAAAAAATTAATGATTGTGATCATTCATATAAATATTACATTAACATCTTATTGTTAGATTAAAAAAATTCTAAAAATCTTTTTGATTCTAGTAGAAATTCATGCATTTTTTATATTAACATTTGGGTTTTAACAAATATATTTTACAAGATTATTTTCAAAAAATAAATTCCACTGCAAGTAAAAATAGATTTCACCAATATTGAACAAATTTGATTATTAATATTTGAAGTTCTTGTCAAAATACCTTATAACGTTCAAGATTTGGTTTCAATATTGATTAAAACATTTTTCAAAGAAAAAGCAATTTGATAAAATACTTTCGCAAAATAATTTCGTGAAAAACGTTTTAAATAATCTTTTAGTAAACTTATAATATTATTTAAAAATTTAGAATAAATTTGTTTTATAAGATCAAAGTTATATTAATTTTTTTAACAACTAAATAAATATATAAATACTAATTAATTATTTTCTTTCACAAGAATTCAAGTTCTCTTTCGTATTTAATGAAATATAATAAATATTTCATTCAATATGAAACGTAATGTATAAAATTTTTAAACAAAATAAAAAGTAATTTGGCTTCAAAATTAAATAATCATTAAAATTTTTTCGAAAATAAAAAAAGAATTATTTTTAGTATTCACAGAATTACCTATTACTATTAAGCGTAATTTCCCCGGACGTTGGGATTTGCTGGGTCTGATTTTGTGTTTGCTGCTGTTGTCTGGCAAGACTGGCAAGTTTGTTGAGGCCTGGCAGCAGATTGGACGGTGGATGCTTTTGTGGTAGAAGTAGCGTCGATTGGTTGTTCACAATATGAGTACTGTTTGGTAAACTCTTTGAGTTATGTATGTGAGTAACAGGGCCGTTTTGGTGGCCATTACCAAAGTTTGTAATAGTGCTACCACTACCACTAGTCGTCGTTCCTGTTGTGCCAAACACTCTAACCCCCCCGGTGCTACTTTTGTTATTAGTGGGACTAGTCAGAGACTTCGACAATATAGAGGCAGCATTGCTATTATTTGGCAACTGTCTGTGTTGTTTAGTTTGATGATTTGACTGAGCCTCAATATTAACACTCGTACACTGCGTGGAAACGGATGTACTGGAGGCTGTGGATTGACTGCTTGTACATAATGTTGAAGAAGCAGTAGAACAATTTGACGTATTTACACTATTAGCACTACCACTGCACTGTGGTCGGATTTGCGGCGCAAACAAATTTCCGACTTCTGGCAAAACTATAACCCGCGAGCTTCCCAAATCGTCTGTCCGCCAATCACTATTGTCTGATGGTCCTGCACTATTATTCGTAAAAGCCAAGTCAAAGTCCGATAAAGTATCAGCGGAAAAATAGTCTGATATATTAAATTCAGACGTGAAAGGTGGCTCATCATCCAATCGATCTGATTCTATGTCGACACAGATGGATGTTGCATCTGGTGGGAAAGGATATGGAAGTATTTCTGGCCTCGAATTTACTGGTTCCTCTTCGGAATCACTGTCACTGCTCTCCTCACTTGGACTGTGTTCCGAAGCTTCCGGTGTCTTTGGTCGAAAATGTAGCCTGAAATTAAAGTCGTTAGGAAAAGTTTGGATAAATAGAAAATTTTTAAAATAGTTGGAAGTTTATTTTACCAATCTCTTTTAACTGCAGTTGTCGTGGGCGCAGTCGCCATGGGATCTGTTGGAACTGGAGTTTCACGTTTTGATTCGAGTATCGTGAAATCTAAAGAAGACCAAACGTCATCCATGTCGTTCGAATAACGATCAAGTATGACTCTAAAAAATACATTATTATTGATAATTTCAAGTACATAAAATCATTTATCTTATATTTATCTTGTATCCACGGGTACACACCTTCCACCTCGTCCTATTCTGCGCCTTGCAAGACCAATACACCTTGGTGTAGGTTTACTAATGCTAGTAAGAGCAAACCTATATTTTTTGTCTGCTACACCACCTTCATTTCCATCACACCAAGGCCAATTTCCAAACCCACCTGATACAGGCTGCAAATATACAAATTTTCAATTAATAGGTTTATAAATAAAATATACAATTACATCAGTAAGTTAAGTTGTAAATAAAATATGAAAATAAACTTGTAGTGTTCTTACAGGTAAATAACTATTATTCCTATTTCGCCGAAAAGCGAATTGGCCCTCATCAGCCGTATCTTCGTCGTCACGGTCTAAGGGAATAGAGGGCTGTGAATGAGATGGAAGAGGACTATCTTCATCCGAACTAACAAGCGGGTCCAGCCCGCCACCGAGAACCACACGATTGCCTCGGCTTCCGCTACTTCCAGATCCACTGCGTAAACCGCCATCGTCCAATCCTCCACTTCTGACGTCTGATTTGTGCTTTCTCTTCTTGTACTGTCTTTTTTCTTTCCTTGGAACAACATCGTCCTGATTGCAAGAACAGTATTTTTAGAAATTTTCTACATACTGCCCAAAATACAGTATCCTGAAGAAAACTTACTTTGCTACAAACTTTGTTGGCCCAATTTTGATGAACCCCAAATTGGTTTGTGAATAACGGTGCAAAGGCAGGCCTCGTTGTTTTTAGCGCTGATACTTCAGCCAGTATTTGCCCACTGAAATCTTGCGCTTGATACCTATTGCAAAAAAAAAAATTAAAATTTTTAAATGAATGTATTTATGCAGTTTTAAGAGCACAATAGAGGTTAAATATCCAAAAATAAGAATTATAGTAAAATATTTATGTTAAATTTTGATAAAATAAAATAAGTGAAAGAAAACATTATGTGCTAATAAAAATACAAAATAAAATACTTTAACATTCAATAGAAAAATTCACATTAAATGATAAGACTTTTTTGTTTCTCGTTCAATTTTGATGTTTGAAGGCTGATTGAATTGCTCAAGCATTTATCAACAAATCAACAAGATAGAAATGATAAAATAATTCAAGAGTTTGATAAGAAGATAATTAAGTAAGTTTTTTCATGTATACATTGTTTCATAACTTTTATTTAGTTATGTGTAAGAAAGCAAATAAATCTTACAATACTATAACTGGATGAAAAACAAAAATGTCAAACATAAACTAATATAATAACCGTTATTCTATATATTCTATTTATTAATATTGTTCACATTTTAAAAATTCTTGCTTTTATCAAATCATTCTCTAAATTGCAACCAAATTAATCAAATAATTTATATGTAATATAGTGCATATATGAATTAAGAACGATTCAATACTGCAAAAACGAGTACACATTATTAGAATAAGACTAACCTTTTCTCATAAACTTCAATTGTGAGATGCAGATGTTCACGTTTTGTTTTTTCTCGCCTTTTCACCATTTCTAACAGTGTTACTGCTCTACTAAGATCCCTACGAAGTTTTAGCATTTTTTCATAACTAGTTTCATCATTTTTACGGTGTTTACGTGTTTGCATTTTTTCCGTTCTTCTTCTAAATGCTAAGTAAGGGTTATTTGCAGCAGAACCATGTCGATGTTCAGTCTTAACTGTTAAAAGAAGTGGATGTTGCTGCAAGAGAAAAAATTTACAGCATTAATTAACTGTAAGTGATGTGTTACAATCAATAAGTTTCTAAATATCAGAAATATAAAAAAAACTTACTGTTTTAAGGCGTTTGTTTAACCAATAATCAAACACTGCAATAATTAAGTCATCATCTTCTTTTAAAAGCGCTTTTGCTTCGTTTAACGTGACAACTGTTTGCCCAGAACTTTTTTCCAATCTGTCCATCATCTCTTCAAATTGTAGAGGTGTCAAATCCATCTTTCGACTTTGGGAACCAACCCACTTTTCATCTTCCGAGTCCATGTCATAGTCTGGGATATCTTGTTCCATTGCAAAAGCTGCAAGTAAAATTGTTTCTTAGTCACTATTCTTAAAAGAAATAAACAAAGCTCTTAATTTATAATAAATACTTACGTTGCATGTGGATTAGTTGTCGCGGTAGCTTATAATCTGCAGGATATATCCTTTCATACGAATCCACATCTGCCAGACTTGTGACTTCTGGTGTGGGGATTATTAATCCCGCACATATTGCCCTTTGTAAATGATGTTCCTGATAGTACAAAAATATATTAATAAAATTCAAAGGAAACACAGCAAGTGGCTACAGCCGAAGTTGAGTGTAGCATACAAACGTGTTTTGGCCAAGTAAGCAATAACAAAATCACAATTGTCAGTACTATGATTAAAAGGGCTTTGACAGGGACAAGTAGGGTAGTAAGAGAGTCCAGGTTTGCTAGCTGCAGGCCAAAAAATGTGTAATTCCATGAAGCCATAGGACAAGCCAAACACTGAGGAAACCCTGTTCGAACATGCATGTTTTGACTTTTGAGAGGAGTGACAACTCTAGCCAGAGTTACAGAGAGGATCGCTTAGGCAGAAAGTACAAAGTTCGGAGTAGAAAAGGTCGGAAGAATAACGAATTTACTTGAAAAAGTAAAAATTCGGGACGGGTTTCGGTGAATTTGGGTTGGAACAGCAGTGCCACCTGGCGAATGTTTACGGGAGATCGGTGTTTCGGGACAGGCCAAGATGGCGGAGTTGCTTTGGCATGCTCGGGGTTTTAGGCTGGGAAAAACTTACGCATTCCTCCTCCTTTTGCATGCCGCTGGGCATCTGCGGCACGGCCCGGTTGATGGCCGAGTAGTCCGGGAGATCCGGCAGCTCCTCGGCCATAAAGATGGGCATGGGCTTGGAGGCGTCGAGGGCGCGCGCCCTGAACGAGAGCTTGCTCATGGCGGGCGGCTCGCGTGTTGACAGCGGGCGCTCGGCGATCCTTCTCGGCTGTTGCGGGCGGCTGGGCCTCGCGCTCTCTCCGTCACCGGCGGCTGCTGCGGTCGCGGGCGCTCGGAGGCTCGGCCCGGGGCGCTCGGCTCGCTGCCTGGCTGCTGGGCGCGCGCGCGCTGCTGCTGCCTGTGGCGCGCGCTGCTCAAGCCGAGGGGGGCTGCCTTGCCTCTGGGCTGCGCTGGCCTGCTGCGGCCCGGGCGGCCAATCACCCCACGTAGCGGGGCTCAGGGCCTCATCCTTGCCTGGCGGCCATTGCGCTTAGCAGACACCGATCACTGGCTCGCCGTGCCGCCGTCGCACTCGGGGAAATCACTTTGAAAGCGTGTTTGCGAGACACGGGCCCTAAGCAAAGCCATCATGGCCGACGCACCAGCCATTTGCACGATCGGCCATGTCCCGCGATGCTGCTGCGCAGGGGAGACGGGCGGCCGGAGGATGGTGGCGCGCGAGGCGGCGGACGCGGCAGCTACGGGCGGCCCGGGGGACGCGCTGAATTTGCTCAACGAGCAGACAGCGCCAGCGGCCAAAGCCTTCCCTTTGTTTTCGCGCGCGCGGACGCGTGGACCCTGCGGACGGTTGCACTTCGAGCAGCGGTTCCCTTCCCAAGCCCGCAAAAACTGCACAGCCTCGGCTCAGATTCGTAACCAATGCTCGAGTAGCAGACCGAGATGCTTTTTCTGTCTACAAAAAAAAAAAAAATTCGAATCAGCGGCATTTTCTATGGCGTCCTGAAAATAACGTCGAGTAGTATGCAATTTTAAAGAGCAACATTTATGCTCGGTGTCCGTTTAAATTTTTCGTTTATTATTATGATGTTTAATAAGCAGCTCTTTTAAATTGTTTATATTATTACACCATCGTTCTTTGCGTTGCTACTTGAAAAGTATATACTTTCTTAATTTTGCATTACCTTGCTTTATGCAGTCGACTCGTGGATGAACTTATACTCAAGTTACCTATAATTATTTGTGAGATTCAATAAAATTTTCAACTTGCCTACCATAAAAATGGCACATTTTGAAAACGTTTAAAAATGTATTCCAAACTGTTGAGCAGTTTTTTTTTTTTTTTTTTTCTTTTGTTTACACGACCAATACAAGTTGCATTGTTTTGAAATTCTCAAAAAAATATTTTCATCAGCAATCGTCAACCAAAGCACCTCTATAAAATTGCAAAAACTTATCCAAATAAGCTAAATGACAAAGTAAACAATGAATTTACAAATTCAAATTCGGACTTCCGCTCGTCTGACTCCCGTAGTCGTGCCAAAAAGGCGTGGATGGCAGCAAGCGTTCTCGCTTCCTCGTTTAGTGGCACAGGCGCTTCTGCGAATTGCGTCTCTTACTCAAGATGACCCGATTGGTAGCGGTATGGTCGACGATTCCGCAGCTGTTGCAGCACCTCGAGACGGCACTTCCCAACGTTCTTTTCATGGACGTGACGCCATCTCCCAACCCACTTTTCTGGAACGCGACGGAAGGTAATTTGAAAACTCGGGAGAGTAGCTGCAGCTCCTCGCTGCCTATGACACTTTTGCACTCCGCAGACACGTGCTCGGGCTAGTGTGCTGAGACGCTCACCAATCGGCACGATGAGTAACGCAGTCGGCGGCCAATGGCAGGCGAGTTCATGGCTGCGAGCCTCGTGGTGCTTTTAACGCACTCTGCGGAAGCGCGGGAAACGACGCGTGCTCGGAATGGTTTAATTTAGCGGCCGGAAGTAGTGAGATAGAAGTAGGAATTTTTTATCGCTTTCGAAAAGGGGATTGAGGAGAAAATCTTTTAGCTTATCTTGGATTCAAAAGGTTTAACTTTAAATGATTGCAAATCATTTTTTAAACGCTTTAGATTATTATTGCCTAATTTAAATTAAATTATTTAGCTTATTTTGCATTAATTATATTTAAAATTGTTAAGGGGATGTCAAAGCTAATATTTACCGACCGAGCGCTG
>JAWWEM010000010.1:6459898-6471258 GCA_035582935.1 Ormyrus thymus
TGGAATTTTGGATATTTCGAGTCGAAACGAATGTGTGTCATCGGCACCTTTAGTGTATCTTGTGCCTGACGCAAATATTAGACGTCATCGACACTCGGAAGATTAGTATTATAATGATACGTAATTCCTGAAGTACAATAAAAAATAACGGTATCTAGAAAATACATTTTTTCAGTCTTACGTCTTTTCAACCTTTAGTCTTGAAATTAATTGAATGACAATGCAGATAAAAATGAATTTAAAAAAATTATATTATAAATAATAAATATGTAAAGCTGTATACTTTATATAAATTTTAGAATTTCCGTTGAATATTAATGTTAACCCGCAAATTTATCGGCTTGTAAAGTTACTTGCAAACTGATAATTATTTTGTTGTAATATTAGTATTCTCTCATGAAAGATTTACGTGCAGTTCCTCGCAGGTGACAAGTTCTTGCAACTTATATAATTAAACAATTTTCGCATCAAGTACTTTCTGTCAATGCCGAAAAGGTTTTTTAATATTCATCGGAATTGAAGTTTATGCACTGTCATACCTTCTTACGTTTCTTACGGCGACTAAAATATAGGATAGTCTTATGGGTTGACAACGTAAAATAACACTTGGGCTCAACGCGACGCGGCGACTTAATGTCGCGTTTGCTTTCGCCTCTGCAAATTGTGCGAGTACATAAAGGAAAAAAATAATAATTTTGTAACTTCAAGGAAATGATAAGATATTCAGTGTTGAAATATTTAAAAAAATAAATTGGAATTGAGCCCGTCAATTATAACGTAAATTTTTTTTTTCAATCATTCAAAGAAATTCATATTGAATGTAACTTTATACTAATATATATATTAAAAAACGAACTCATTCAGGACCCATAGAAATGGATATTTTTGACAGTACACGTCAACGTTTTCTCTTATCTAAAGTAAATCGTATTTTTACAATCCTTTCTAATCCTCAAACATGAGACAATCGGTCTTCAAAACTACATCCACTACAAATTACAGAAGTCCCCGATAAGCCCCCAACACCCGCCTACCTCGGGCAATCGCGAGATCCCTCCAAACGCAAGGGTCGCAAGGTATGCCAGCTCATCCTCAAAATCGAGAATCAGTAAGCTGACGGTCCCCCTGACGCTCGGTCCCAGGCCCGCCGATGCCGCGGATGTGTGTGTGCGTGTCCCGAAGGCACGGTCCTCTGCGCTGACGCATTCCCCGGCGAGCCTCTGCGGCTTAGCGCACGTCGAGAATGCCGATTGGCCGTGGCGCCGTGCCACGTAGAATCGTTCGACGGATGCAGATGCGCGGCCTGCGTTAAAAATAGGAGTCGCCGCGCGATTTCGCCGGGTAATTATTGCCGCGCATCGTACGATGGGCGGAGGAAAGGCGCCCGGTGGCTTTCCCGGCGGATGACGGCGCTGATTGCGAAATATGCTCCAACGATTCCGCCTGTTTGCACTGGGGGATTGGCGTGTAGGCTTTCCTTGGGGCGTGAATTGCGGCTGGGTTCTCACGACCGCTGCAGTGCCGGCTCATTAATCTTCTTATCAGGTCTCTGTCATGTTTTGGAGGAAATGCGAGGCCGGAATTCTGTAGGCTGAGGTTTCCAGGCGCCGGCGGCGGTAGAAAGGAAGAATGCTGCTGTAAACTTTAAATAAAACTGGAACTTTTTTTTATTGGATGCATTGATTCTTTTAGTGCAGATGTAAATTATGTAGATTCAACTTAGTTTTCTCTCTCGGAAGTTAAATTATAAAGAAATGATTTTATTTAATTGGTTATAAATAATTAAAATATTCAGTGAGATCGCTTTTTATTCATTGCATTAAACTTTCGAAATTTTCTTGGGAATTTTTTCAATTTTAGGACGAAAACAGTAGAAGAAATGTATTGAGCACAAAAGTAAAAGCTAGTTCTGGAAGCATTTGGTATATCTTAAAGCAAGTCCATTATTCATATTTAAAAAAAAAGTAAACTATCGACTGCCTTACTAATAATAAAATTAATATTTTATAAACATTTACATTAAATTTGAGTTTTAAATAAAAACAAGAAAGTTTGAAACTTTGAACAGCAAACATTTAATAATTTTTTATAATATTATTCAACTAAAAAATTCAATACATGAACAAAGAAGTATTAACTATTCAGATGAAAGAAAAAACATATGAAAAGTGTCGTGTTATTCACAAAAAGTTCTAGTCGTATCTTTTTTCAAATTCACCGCGTCAAAATTTGTAGTTAAATAGTCGCATTCATTTTGCATTTGATAAATGTATTAAAATAATCTTACCTTTTTTAAAAGTTTATTCTTTTTGAATTTTTATAGCATTAATTATACGTTTCCAATATCATCAAGTTCTTCAAATTTTTCATCACAATATTCCAGTATATATATAATATTAATAAATTTGAAAGTTTTAACTTCTCCTTTTATAGATAAGCTATAAATTACAGAATAAAAACTCAAATATTCTTTTCCATATTTTAATTTTTTTTATTATACTGTTATAAACGTATTACTTAAATTAAAAAATTCTTCCATAATATCAATTGTTTTATGCATGTTAACTTACAATATTTTAACTTGTTTAATAGACTAAAAGTTTTATTTTATTCTTCGAATTCTTTATTTTTACATGCTCGAGTTCGTCGATAATGTCTATGTACGACATTTGAGTCTGGAAAATAAACAAACAGTTCAACTGCTGTAGATGAGTAGCCACTTATCATTATTAACGATGTTGGGTGTATATGGAATTCAGTATCAGTTTCCATTTTTTAGAACAATTGCAACAACTATTACATAAATAAGATTAAAATTATTATATTCAAAGCAATAAAAAATAAATATCTTTCTAAAAAATGCTTACCTTATTATTCCTTGGGTGGAATTGTTATTTTTTGTATCAATTTTCGATTTTTTAACATCAACAGGTTAGGAACAAAATGCACATATTAACTATTTTGTTTTATAGGCAACAAAAGCGTAGCTCTTTTTTTTTTACTTTCAGGAAACTTCAGGCAGCTATTTTTTTTAATTATGAACCAGAATTATTATTATTTATTTATAATTTATTAATATAATTTTAATTTAAATATTTGTATAAGTGTCTTCTGCATTTTTTATATTTTTGAAAATATATGTTAAATATCTATAGAATTTTAAATTTTAAAATAATAAGAAACCATTTTTTTTAATAATAATTAAAAATTAGTAATGTTATTAAAAGTTTTTTGCGTTTAAAACTATTTTATTTATTTTGGTCGGAAATTTTTATTACATTTGTATGTCATTATGAAAGTGCAAACGCAACTTATTTTAGTTAATGAAACATACCATTCTTAAATAGATACATACTGTACAATTGAAAAGATTTTCATTGATTACGGTATTTCACTTGTTAAAAAATTAAATATACAAAATTTCAATCGGGCTACATGTCACTATAAACAGTTGATTAACCAGTATAATCACTTACATGTTTAGTCCATACTGAACTTTTGCGCATCGAAATAAATTAATTTTTCACGTACATTTTTGTAAAAAATAGCAATGATTAATTTGTAGGTAAAAATTTATTATGAAAAATAACGTCTGTTTATATAAATAACTACATTAGTTTCATAAATCATTAATAATTTATCCAAAAGTTTTCAGCAATATTATTAAAAATTTGTACAAAATGAAAAAACTTTATTTCGCTTATTGTAAATTTGGAACACCTACAAAATTAATTTCACAATTTATGACAATTCACGTATAAAAATAATAAATGAATATTGCCACGAAATTTGCATAAAAATTAATATTGGACATTTTAATGTCCATTACATTTTATTCAAATCGATTCTATTAAGTTTATGGATCATTATATTTTCTTTCAGTCTGTTCCAAACAGAAACTTCATGTCATGCGACATCAACACCGGCTTTTTGAAGATAATTTTTAAGATGATTCGCACTTACTGCAGGTATTTGATTAAATAGTGCAGGTAATTCTTTCATACTGCCCAATCTTTGAGCAAGGTGCAATCGAACATCTGTGACATCTGAAATATTAAGTTTGTGATGTTAAGCTTTTAAATTTTAATGATTATTTCTGAATAATAATATTAATTTCACTATCTATCCTAATGCATTTAAAACATAATGATTGTATCGAATAATAATAAAATTTATGAAATAATTATTAATTGCTAATATGAACTTACTAGGTAAAGGATCTTTTCTTGGATTCTTAGCAAATATTAATTGACAATAAGCTGCCTGATAACCTGTATCTTCAATATCAATCAGTTGATCTTCTGGAAACTGAGATGTATCGTGTGGTAATTCGAAAAATTCGATTAAGGAAGCCAGTAAACGAGGATAATACATTGAATAAGTTTCTAGCATAGTGGGACTATCAGTTAAAATATTTGAAATGCCAACTGCAGCAATTTTTCTTTCAATTTCGCCAGACACTTTTTGCAAGTCCGTCACAAATACCCTTTCTATTACCATGCCAAACATTCTAAAAAATAATTTGAATGAAAATATATTATTTTAAATGTACATAAAAAATTATAATTTTTGTAATTATTATCGTGCATTTTTCTATAAATTTAAATTATTTGTATACGAATTCTTACTGAGGTTGAATGGAATCTATAATAGTAATCAAACTGTTCACCCCATATCGAATAGCATAGAAGCAAAAGAATACAATGAGATTTTGAACAAATTTCGTTGTTTTCGTAGATGATAACCTTTGAAAGAGTAATATAAAGACCTGCTTTATATAAGGTTCCAATATATTTCTAAAAAGATAATGCAGTTTAGTTTACACAAATTAGTACAAATCATTTTATATTTACTTACGGTGGGAAGTATTCAAGAATAGATTGCATTAATAAAAAGCCTTCGTGATCGTTTGATTTAGAAGCTATTAATTTCTGAAATACTCCGAGTAAACCGCTTAATTTATCTTGTGCTATAATTTGACGTGATCCATGACTAACGAATGCTTGTAAAAGCCGATTCAACGGATGAATATTACCCTGTCTTTCAAATAAAACTGGAGCTAGTAAACATGGAAATAGAGCCATGTACGATTCTGGTACATTAGGACCAGTTTGTAATTCTAAGAGTAAAGCCAAAATTTGGAAAACGTACGGAATGAACTCTGGAAAAAATTATTGTTATTAAATTAAGTTTTATTTATTAATAAAAAAAATTGAACTTTCAATAAAAAAGTTGATAATTCAATTGAACTTTCAACTTTTAATTTTTTTTATAAATGCTTTACCCTGAATATCTTGTTGCAAAATGCCTTGGAAAGTTGGAAATAGAGCTTGTTCAAACGATTCAACAGCACCTGGATTTGACTTACAAACTATTCTGTAATAATAATAAATATAAAAAAAATTATTATTACTAGTAATCTTTTAAAAAAGTAGTATATTAGATTTGAGTAAAAATTTACAAACTTTATAGATATACTCAGTGTTTCAAATAGATAATGATTGAAATTAGGTCGACTGGGATTTTTAGCAACAATCTCAAGCTTTTGGGTTAACTTTGGCAACAAATCTGCTAAGAAAGGTACAACAGCCTCTTGTAATGTACCAAAGCTTCTCATTGTAGCTTTCATCACGTACTCGTTTTCTTCCGATCCTGGAGTATCAAGCACTGCAAATAATCCCTTTAACAAGTCAGTAGCAAGGGGTGCAATGATCTGTCCTTTTATTCTAAAATATTAAAATATGATTTTAATAAAATAACTCAGAATGCTGATAAACATAAGAAATAAAATCCTAACATTGGCATATTATCCGGTCCTTTCAAAGCAAGAATTTTTTCGATTGCATTTGCAGCATAAGTGTGCACTACCGGACTTCGTGCAGTTAAATGCCTGATCATTTGTGGTAAGCTTCCTATAACTTGTTCTCGAGGTAAAATGGACCTAAATATCATAATAAATCTGATGGCGTCAGCTTTTAAAACTGGGCAATCGTTCACTGAAATTACAAATAACTTATTAATTTATCTAGCTTAATTTGGCAATTTTTTTAATTGTTTTAACTAATTAGGTAGAAAATTTTGAAGAAAAGTCAGTTACCATCAGGCTTTGCAAGCTCTGGTTCAATGTGCTGGGCAGTGAACTGAGGAAGAGGTACAAGTTCGCTACTTTGTGTCACTCCGTGCTTTTCAGTTTGACCTTTACTTGCGCTACTTGTTACAAGATAAATTGCTGCATCTTTGCTTCGCCAGTTTTCTGACGGTTTGACAGCATAGATTTGTAGCATAGCCTATAAAAATTCATTTGGTATGTATACAATTAATTTATAAGAAATATGCTATCTTTTTGTTTTCTTACTTGTATGTAGGCACCGAAAATTTCCATGATTTTAGCTTCAAAATATTTTGAAAGAACTTTTACAATGTCGCAAGCAGCTCGTCTTCTCGTATCAACGTCACTACCTTCAATATCTCGACGAATGTATTCTTCAGGATTATCTTCAAACAACTCATTATCAGATTCTGAAAAACAATTTTTTTTAATTATATAAACAATCTGCAAGAATACATTTTTACGATTATTAATTTTACCTCTGAATTCCATATTTGGAATAATAACTTTTTCACAAATACTACTCAATGTTGTTGGATCTTCAAACAAATGTCTATAATGAGAACGATCTGCAACTGTTGCTAAAAATTGTAGGGCATTAGATACCAACTGAAAAATGTATAAAATAATTAAATTTAATATTAATTATTAAAATTAAAATTTGATAAGATAAAGAAATTACCGAATCATATTTTTGTTGTTGACCAGTAGAAGTAAGTAAATTCCAAACTGCTGTGACAAACTGTGGTAAAAATGGTTGAAACTCTTCATCATAATTTTGTGCATACAAACAAACATTATTACAAACTTGTGACTTCAACTGTTCTATTACACCTGGTTCATCATCATCCTAAGTTTAGAAATATACATTTAATATTTTACTTATTTAGATCAAAATAAATTATTATTGCATAGAATAAAGTTTACACACCCCAGATTGCAATGATGGCACATTGGTAGTTAATAATATAAGAAAATTACTCATCCACGTTTTCATATTATCTTCAAAAAATTCTGGCAAATCCTAAATTTTTAGAAATATGAATATATAAATATATGAATTTTTTTTTATTAAAACTTAAAAAAGAGATTTAGTGAATGATTTACCTGGAAGTTTAGAGAATAAAATACTTTACATATAATAACTAATGAATTATATATAATTTTTAAAGCTTTCACATTATCAGCATGCATTTGAGTTAGATTCATTGTTGCCTAAAAGTAAGGGTGTAAAATTAAATGGTAGTGACATAACTTGAGTTTATAATTTATTATTAAATATTTTCTTACGATAAAAAGATCAGTTAATGGCTTTGCAAACTTATCTAGTACATATTTTATTTCAGTCCATAAAACCTGACTTTTAAATTCATATCTATATCTTTTGAATAATGAATGTGCCGTGTGTAAAACTCCATTTATGATATGGAATTCTCCTGTACCAAAATATTCCACCATTTGATCTATTAGTTCTGGCCAACGATCAGGAAAATCGTACCTGCCAATAACTGAAATCGCATCAGACAATTGTTTTTGTATAGATTCAGGTGATTTAAGCATCAAGTTAACAATAAGTTTCTTAATTGCTTCTCGATCTTGACTGTGTATTTTATCAACTGCATCATCTTCCTAGAAAAATAATTATTTGATTAAATATATTTACAAAACTTCTATTATTTTAATTCAATACTACCTTTTTTTCACTTACTATTTTCCAGTTTCTTTTAACATAATTTTTGAATGCGATAGCTCCGGCTATCCTTATCGTTATATCCACTTCATTCTTATCCACTAAATGAAGTAAAAGCAGTGGATAATTCTGATTAAGCTCTATTGATTCCAAAAATTTTTCAGCTAAAATATAAGAATATTATTACAATAATATTATACCCTAATAACATTATTTATTTATGAAAATATACACAAAGAATTAAACAAAATTAAAAATAAAAATGACTAATTTTTAATAATACTAAATTGAATACTATTTGTAAATTATAAAATTAGTAATAATTTGACCAAGAAATTTTGTCATTATTATCTTTTAGTTATTTATGTAACATTTAATGTCTTAGATTGAATTTAGTTCTGAATTCACAAATCATTTTTTTTAATTAAAGTAAAGAGAGTATTAACTATATATTCTTTAACTGTCATTACAAAGTTGTTAATGGTAGCAATAATCTATTTTATGTGTAAGCAAATGAAGATCTGCAACAAGTAACAAGAAGTTATTTTCTAATTTTAAAACAAATAAAATCATCTATTGAAATGAAATAAATGTGTAAATAAAATATTTAAAAAATAAGAGCATGGTTGTCTTCTATTGTTTGCAAGACAATGGAAGCAGTTTATTTATAAAATTCCTTACCAGGACGCCTCACATTTACGTCTGGATTAAGAGTACGTTTTAAGTATTCACTTAATGTGAGCAGATTGTCATCGGTGAGCTCCATTGCAATGCCTTTGATTATCGAAGTAATTACAAGAATTAAAATATATTAATTCTTCTTTGCTGATCAAAAATTTAACATAACACAACCTTCACCGGTTTTCTCCGCTGAAATTCAATTTCCTAACCTTTGCAAAAGTGTTCGCTCCACAGGTAGTCAGTGGCGCCACTCACAAAAAAATTAGCGTAAACCGAAATTTCCGGTTTGCGAAATTATTTTAAAATAATGCCGAAGTTGATTTCAACATTTATTTCAATTAGTTTTTTTACATAAAAGTCTATAATTTTTTAGACTGCTAAATATTTTTACTGTACTAGAAAATTTTTTTCATTATTAATATTTATTAAGTTTTTGTGCAGAAGATTTTAGTTCTTTTCGTTTTTCTTCAAGTTTTTTAATTTCATTTTCTAATTTCAGTAAAGTCCCTTCCATCTCTATTTCAGGACGTTTCAAAGAGCATTCAAATCTGCAATAAATTATAAATAAACATTTGAAAGTTAAATTGTTTAAAGAAGCAGGAAAAATAACTTACATCATTTTAACAGCTTTATCTATATTTGAAATTTTATTTGATTTAGATTTTAGCAAGTTCTCGTGTCTTTTTGCTTGAAGTGCGATTAGTTGACCCTGCTTTTCCATTAATTTTTTTTTTATACGATCGATTTCACTATCAAGAGATTCAATTGAAGCTTTTAAAGCATCTGAGCTCTAAGAAAAATGATAAAATTTGGAAAAATCATAAAATTTACTAACTTACCGACCGAAGATGTTTTAGATTCTTTATAAATTTTATATCTATTACAGCATACATTTATAAACAATTTAAAATGAATTTATACTTACATAATCTTCAAAAGCATTGCAAAATAAGTTGTCAGTTTCTTTCAATTTCTGCACAACTGAAGAGCTATAAAAAGTAAAAAATAAAACTATGAATTTTTGAAACTTGATCAATAAAGACTTTACTTACAATTTTTGTTTTAATTGAATTTTATTGCGCTTTTGTAACTCTGTTAATTTATCGTGTAATTCTTCTAAAAGTTCGCTCTTTGATTTCTTCTGACTTTCAAACCTTTGACAGGAATTAGATAAATTTTCCAAATCCACCTTTAACAAATTGTTCTTCCAGTGTAGATCGTAATAAACGCCGGAATGTTTTAATTCCATGTTTATCAAAGACTCAAGCTTTTCCTTTTTATTAAATATTAATTTAATTTAATAAAATACTAACATTTTGCATTTTATATAAAATTGTATTAGTTTATCTTATAGCACCTTTTTAGTTGTAACACTAGCATTTGATTCATCACTTTGGATCGATTCACAATCCTCATTTGCAGGCGATTCCGTCATTACCTTTTTCTTTATTTTTTTAAATCTGTAGCCCTTTTGAAAATAACTTCTATTTTACTTTCAGTAGACTGATTAGAAATCGTTTTAGCTAATAATTACCAACCGTTAGTATTCGAATGTATTACAAAATTACAATTAATAATTTTATAAATTATTTAAAAAATTATACAGTACAACCAATCTTATAAAATATAAAAAATTGACAGCTAACTTGTTTAGATTGTTTCGACGCGTTATTGCTTGTGTATTAACATTTTAAACATTGAGCACAATTATTTAGCATTGGTAAAATTTATATATTTATTAAATAATAATTAATATTTTTAACTAATTGTTTTTAAGAATTTATAAATCATAAAAAATATTTCTGTAATAGTGATTGGAGTTACAAATCTAAATATTCTAAATATTTATGTGTTTTAAAGATCGATTGATATTACTGCGATTCATAATCGTAAAAGTTGCTTTCGTCTAGAAAGATTTTTTCCCTTCGTCAACAAAATATACTCATTTACAGAGGTTCTTTGTATCTAAAACGTGCCGATGTTACCAACACAACGATACCTAATCAGTACCGGCTCAAGTTTTAGATTGTTTTTAAATGGTTTTTATTCAAAATATTAATTCGTAAGACAAATAAAACGCCTAAATATGTCATATTAGGATCCTTGGTATTATTGTACTAAAGGTAATACATATATATATTCAGTGTTGCCTACATGAATATACAAGAAAAGCTTTAAAGTGAATATCGCCAGGCAACAGAAATTTCAACTGGCATGCCCATATACATATATACGCATTCACCACTACATCTACATACTTGTTTTCAAAGAAATGTAAGCCAGCCCGGCCGCTAGAGACAGTGAACGCTCAAGCGGGCTTTTCATTTCTCAGTACGCTTTAGCTTGACTACGACAACGGCTCAAGAGAGACGTGCGCTTCACGCTCAGTGCTTTAGCGCAAAAAGAACCAAATTAAATTAAATTCTTCTTGCTTTTAACAGAAAATCTTTAGACAAGATTAACGATAAGTTTTACAAGAAGTGAGATTGCAAAAAAAGCTGTAAAATCCTTTTCTTGAAAAGGGAAAAGACAAAACACGTGAGGAGTTCAAGAAAGAACAAAGACATCTACTGAAAAAGAATGTACGTAGAACTTAATAGTAGAATTAAAAGCTTTATTGTATTTAATGTTAATAGTCAAAGTAAGATTTTCCTTATTATTGGTATATAATTATGTATACATCAGTGTACAATTTGATTTCGATTATCTATATATATATATATATATCACACTTTCAGAAATGTCCGAAAATTAGTTTATCTTTTAGTTTAAATATTCCTCAAATTTTTATTCATTGAATAAATAAAGGATAATATTTTGAATAAACAAATTAACATTATGTATTTTTATCAATAAAATCTAACAATTTTTCTTATATAA
>JAWWEM010000010.1:6473512-6508674 GCA_035582935.1 Ormyrus thymus
GCATGAAAAAGATTTCTAAATATATCAGAGTCAGATTTGCACAATGATATTGGGTGTAAAAAGTGAAAGGATCCTACGTATCCTTCTCATTCTCATTCGGATTCAAAAATTCGCCCGTTACAACAAATATTGTTAGGTAATATAAATGTAAAGTGTGCTGCAATGCTACAAAACATAACAAAAATAAAATAAGCTCCTAAATAAGCCAATGATTTACGCGTCTCGGAAAACCAAATTAAATTAATAATTAATGTTCAATACCACAAATAACTTATTGAGAATGGAGATGGAGTGTTTTGCACGGCGACGTCATTAATTGCGTTTTCATGAAATTATGCCGCAAACGTGTAATGAATTATCCGGAACGCCCAGCACAAATCACGAGCAGACTCGAGCGACTTCCTACTCATATTCATTATTCTTCCCCGGCTAGAAATCGAAATCACAGCCGTTCAAAATTATATACGCCGCCGTTCGGACGGAGCAGAAGAAGGCAAAAGTGCTGACAAATTATTAATAACTAGAGCTTTGGGAAATGCGTATATAAGTGCTGGAACAAAGAGAGTCGCGAGATTGTGCAATCTAAGAAATATAGTGCTACAAAAGGCGCTGAAAGCAACAATAAATTCTGGGGCGTTAATGGAGGAAAAAATGAATGCGTCGCCGCTGTGATTTAAGGTGTGATTTAAGGAGCTATGCAGTACCTTTAACGAGTATCTTTATGACTGCGAAACTGTTCTCAAAGAAAAAAATGCGGTCCATCGTCGCAGTGCTGTTATTTTAGCATATATTTTGCTTGGTTTTCACAACATTGATTTAGGATTTGTGGAATTCTTAACATATTTTACTACTTTTGATAAAATTTTCTTCGGAAACTTATGAATATTTTCTGTAAAAATATGGAGATAACTAATGTGCAAGTCAAACTTAGAATTTTCCAGAAATCATAAGAGAAGTAAACCAAAATCTTCCTTGGTATTATTCTCTTTCAATATAAAACGATAAAAGTATCCTCAACTTTTCGCTTAAATTAAATTCTTCGTGGTAAACTTGATTTTTGAATACAGATAAACTTCCAAATTCCAAAACTTTTGTAATTTTAAACTCCCGAAAAGCATACCGCGCAACAGCGCCGAAAAATAAAGCAGCCCAGACTCCCTCGAATCGTAATAACAATTAAACTGCATTTCATATCGTACTTCCCGAAACTCGAATTTCCAGCCGCAGCTGACGCAGCGAACCCTTCCAATCCCATCGGAGGAGCCGGCATATTCCATTGTCTGAGAAGTGATTTCCCGGTCGACCGGAATCATATAGAGAGTAATCGGTTCCCGGGCTATTTAGTCTGCAAATGTTTGCCCGGCTCCGGCAGAGCCGATAATTATCTGGGCGCCATCGTCCAAACAGCCGCGGGCCCACAAGTTTGCCCTCGAAAAAACTTTCGCCCCCGGGATTATCCCACGGCGCGATAAACGGGACGGAGAGGCGAGCCTGTAGCGAAGAGCGCCGTCGCTGACCTCGACGTTCGCGGGGGGACCTCCGCTTGGCTCGGGGCTACGCGAGACCCGGAAGTGGGATTTTCGCTCGCGGGAGCGAGATACGGAGGTATTTGAACGTAGGTTTTTGCCGGTCGCTGGCGTATGCAGCGAGGATCATGATTTAGGAGGGCTGCTACACGTGCGATACATTAATTGCGAGAAGCAGAGGGCGATGGAGCTGTGTGTTTTTGTTGTCTAATTAAGATTCGAGGCCTATTTTAATGGCTGTCTTTGGACAGCCATTGGAAGGGTTTTTTGTTACTTGGACATGATATGTGTGTTTTGAAATTTTTATGATTATTTTCATTTTGAATTTCTTATCTGCAAGAAGAGATTTTTAATTAAAGAAATAGTTTATATCTGGATTTCTACATAAGAATCTTGAATATTTTTGCTATTTAAATAAATATTTTAATGTAGCGACTTGCATCTTAAGTCCTCGAATTTGCACAAACTCCGCGCTGCTTAAAGCTTCTAAATAATTTTAAGATAAGACAACCTTTTAAAATTAATATTTCCGGGTAAAATTCTCTTGTATTTCTGCATCTTCTAAAATTAATTAGAATTTTCGTGCGGTCTGCTCGAATTAAGGCGGAACATAATTAACGCTTACGCTTAGCTTTTCTAATGCATATTACAAAAATTTTAGATTAAACCGAGGCAATTAAATCTCATTTCCAAAAATTCAGTGAGCATGAAGGTTTATTAATTACAGTACATTCTTTATAACAATCTGTACAACCTTTTTTTTTAACCAAAGTTAATTTAAAAAATTTTGAAATGTTTTACGATTGAGGCTAAAGTAGATGTAACTGCAGTTTTGCTAGAAATGATGAAGATGATAAATCAACCGGTAAATATTTGTACTGCCTGTCGCAGAAAGATTAATCACTGGGCTGTGGAGAAGAAAATTTCGTTTTTCAAAATAAACAGAAGAATTATGATAAATAATGCACGTGTGAATGAAAGCTGCGCGAACGCGTTATTTCCCGTCGATCATTAACGGAATGCAAGCTTTTCACTCCTTCAATTGGCCCGCAAAAGTCAAACACGACTCCTAACTTTCGTATCCCCTAAGATAACAAAGTCATAGATCATCTTTGACGCTTTCGGTTTCTTGACGGCTGACCACCTGTCAGACGATGCTTAATAAAGCGGAAAAAAAATGCAAGTCACCAAATATCAATCCCAATAAAGAAGCCAAAACTATCTCGCCCCAAAAAGTGCCGAGATAGTTTTTGGTCGACGCAGAAAAAAAAAATGATTCTTCGAGAAGACCGCGTTCTTTTTCCCTCGCTGGCACCGCACAGACGACTCGCCGCGGCTATTGATCATCGCGGTAATCACCCACCCTGGTTTTGTAAGCTCGTAATAAAGGACCCCGTATCTCGACACATGCAGAGGAGAAGCTGTTTCACGAAGACGCTCAGCGTGACTTCGGGGCGCGGCTCTATTTTTTATGCGCGCCGGATCATTTTTCACGGCCGTCATTCGGGCGTTTCCTCTCACGACGAGACGTCCAGATCGCGTTAAAGCTTCCCTTGATTGTCGACTGTTCCGCGGACGGACGACTGTTTGAGCAGCCCTGAATTACGCTTGCAAGTTTCGCGCCTACGTTTGCGCCAAGTTTTCGCGAAGGCGCAGCTGCGGTGTGTAGTTTGTCGGCAGTTAGTGAAACTCCAACTTTTATTGGCGTTGAAATCGCTCGTATAAGAATGCTTCCGAGCTTCTGTGAATTTAGGGAGAATTTATTTAGATTACTGCTTGTTTAGGAAGCTATACCGATTCTTCTGGGCGGCCGACATTTATCAGGGGAGTAAACATATATACTAAATGATGCGTGAGAAGAATATCTTGCGTTAAAAATCAATTACAAAACAAGCGTTTGTTACAATATTTTCTGTATAAGAATATTGAATTGAATTTATAATTATTTGCACAATATCTTGCTCTTAATTTATGATAAAAAGTTATGGCATGCAATAAAGCTACGTTTTAAGTTAATGCTTTACCTAAAGTACTTAACATAAAGCTGCGCAAATATAACGTACCTCCTCTTCAAGTACAGAGGAGAGCTATACTCTAATCAGTTTTTGCTGCAATTACGCGTAATGAAATTTCGTATTCTACGCGACAGTGTAAGCGAACCATTCTCTTGCTCGGTTTCTGGTTTAATGCGGAAAATATCTCTGCGTGCAATTGAAAGAATAATGTTTTTACGCAACGGTTCTCGTAACTGTAAAGATAAGTAGATTTGTGTAGTAAAGTTCAAGCTCGTATCTTTGAAGAATTACAAGGCTTTATTGTTAATGAAAGTAAATAATATTTTAAAATTTCAACTTTTGTAGCTTGAAAATTTTTTTATCGAACTTAAGTAAAAATGCCGTTAGTCTCACAATTCTGCAAACCATTTCAGCTTGAGCGAACAGCAAAAGTAATTCCCCGCTCAATTTATGCAATAATAATTCAGTCGAAAAACCAAAATTTCAATCCCAACAGCTTTAGACACAAACTTACTTCCATCGTCGTTCCCTTACACATCGCGCAAAGTCCATCGCGTGAAAGTCAATAAAGCCCAGCGGTAACGGCGCTCTTTCCTTCCCTTTCCAGAGAACGCGACGAAAATCTGCTGGCCAAACGCCACCTGGAACAAGTACTCGAACTACACGCTGTGCAAGGAGCTGCACAACCTGACCAAGGAGGAGGCCGAGGACGCGTCGTGGGGCGTCGAGGTGGCGACGCACCTTTACCTCGTCGGCTACGGACTCTCGCTCGTCGCGCTCATCTTCGCCGTCAGCATATACACGTACTACAGGTACGCGCGCTGCTTATATCATTCGAATTTTCCGAGTTTTTTTTGTTGCCACTGAGCTCTGGATAATTGGCTGTTTTGATTGCGCGCGAAGCTGCGGGCAAGATCGGGCGACTTTTTTCTGTCGGGCTTTTTTGCTCGGAGTTTGCAAGTATTTTAATTAGCTGGTAACGAGGGGATGAAGGTGTCGGAAAAGAGCTTTAATAGTGTGTTATGTAAGAGGGGGATTTCGGGGTAGAGCTTCGATAATGATTCCTGTTAAATGCATAATTTCTCAATTAAGAAGTCTATTGTTGTGCAAATTCCGCTGCTTGTGATTAATTAACGTCCGAACTAAAGTGAGAAATTAATTAGAATACTCGTTCTATTAACATCGGTATTTCAAGATAGATTTTTAATTCATCACATATTAATGTAGAACTTATCGTAGTAAACGTTTGCTTGTGATTTCTATATTTTATAATTCATGTTGATTTTATTTATTTCAGGGAACTAAAGTGCCTTCGGAATACTATACACATAAATTTAATGCTGACTTACATCCTAGCCGACTCTATGTGGATTATAATGACACTTGCTCATGTAATTAAAATTCTCTTGTACTTTAATAAACTTCAAGCAACTTAACCGAGCATTACTGCAATTTTTCAACATTTATTTCAATTTCAAAATAATCTTTTTGTATCTTCGCCATTGCAGGTGTCCCTTGAAAAGAACATACCATTTTGCATAGCTTCTTACACACTTTACCAATATTTTCAATTAACGAACTTTTTCTGGATGTTCGTAGAAGGTAAACTATAACGCTATTATATAATTTTATTTTTGCGTAAAGCATTAAAGAACAATAATATAATATTTTAATATCACGTCTGCTTCTTAGGACTGTACCTGTATTTATTAGTTGTAAAAACGTTCTCAGGCGACGGCATCAGGCAGAATATGTGTATGATCATCGGTTGGGGTACGTAATTTATTTCCCCCTTGAATTGTACTAAAAAAATATTATTACTTTAAAATAGGCTGTGCAAAAGCGTGTAAAAGAATGATAAAGAAAATCTATATTATTCCAGTTGCACCTGTTGTCATTATACTTGTTTGGGCCATTGTTAAAAGTATAATAGAAAATCAAGAACCGGCAGGAATGAAGGTAAGAAGATTCATTACGCCGTAACATTTATCATTGAGCTCGTTGTAAGAAAAAATTTTTAATAAATTTAAGCATATATAGATGGGATTAGAGTAGGATTTAATGTTGGATTATAACGATAGTTATATATTATTTACCTCCCATTTTATGAGAGATATAAAAAGGAGAATTGCTGTTTTTGTATACGTCCGTATAATCTACCGTTGCCAGAATAGTGTGATTGACTTTTTATATATTTACTTACGAAAGTAGAACACCGTTTTTCTTTATTATTATTTTTCAAAAAACTTTCGTAGCAGTCTTATCTTTACGCGAAAACCGTAAGCGAATCTTTTCAAAAACCTCATTCGCATTGTACATTGTTCCTCTGAAAAACTGTAGACTCTACCCGGTAAGGTTCAGCACTAAAACGCTTTATCAAAGGAGACAAGTAGCTCGCACGAAAAGAGCCGCTTGGAACTCCTCCGCAGGATTCGCCCGGACGTTGGATAATTCGCGCGAACTTTTATGCACCGTTCGATAATAGATAAATGATCCGCAGGAAGAGGCTCTGTCGCAGCACTGTCCCTGGATGGTCTCCCTTTCCATTGATTGGATCTATCAAGGCCCGGCGATTTTCGTGCTCAGCTTGAACGTCGCCTTCCTCTGTATGATAATGGTGGTGAGTGAGCTTGCAGTCGAGGCAGAGAGGATTGATTGATCGACTGATTGATTGATAGTTTATTCATTTAGAAACGGGGAGGATGATGTTTCTATAAATAGATGAGTTAATTAAACTTTGAGCGGGATTAATTTGTCTGCATGAGTCGACGAAATTCGAATTACATATAGGATATTATTTTATTGAGATGTATATATATATATATATAATTTATTGATAAGTTGAAACGGTTGACTGCAAAATTTATTATTAACTTTCATTACAGTTTATGTGCCTGTTGAAAGTTAATATTAGATTTTGCGTTATTAAATATATAATTTATTATTCATCGCACACAAATGTAAGCAGATTTAAATTATATTTTACAAAATATTCGTACAATATTGAAATTCACATTTTATTTACTGTTATCCTTTATCTCTTGAAATGATTTATAAAAGCTACTTTTCACGAAACTCTCGATAAAATCTGTTATTCCAAACCATTCGTTAATAAGCTTGCGACTGAAAAATTCGTAAAATTGCAAAATTCAATCCTTCGCGATAAATAATAATCAAGCTTTCCGCAAAAGTCTAATAATTCGAAAGAAAAACCCTTAAAAAAGCAATAAAGCAACTCGACGACTTTTTCAGGTGCTGATAACGAAATTGCGATCGGCGAACAACGTCGAGACTCAGCAGTATAAGAAAGCCGCCAAAGCTCTCTTCGTTTTGATACCGCTCCTGGGAGTCACGTACCTCCTGATGATAGTGGGACCCTCCTCGGGACCCGTCGCCCAGGCTTTCAGCTACGCCCGAGCGACGATGCTTTCTTTTCAGGTAATGCGCTTTTAAGCACCGCTCCGCACTTCTGATTTATATGCGACAATATTATCCTGCCCCGCGTCTGACCAGAGTCGCCTTTTTCTACTTCGAACGAAGTGGCTGTATAGCTAGATTAAAAAGCTTCGGGGGGGGGGGGAGGAGGATTCTGTTAGTTATTTATAAACTAACGAGGAAATTATCTATTAGTGAGTATAGGTAATAAAGGAAAATACCCTCGAATGATTGAGGTCGTAAATGCCCGAAAGTTTATATACCCGAGCCATCAGTAGACCTGAAGGGTTATTGCATAAGCTTGGTCCTTTACGGATATATATGTGGTCGATGACGTAGTCAAAGTTACGACCGTTAAAAAAAATGTGTCTACGGAAACTTTACTTTTTTCACTTTTCGTCGCGTGATTATTTGAATGAACATCTTACTAGTCATAATACGTGATTTAAAAATTAACGGAGATATTATTTTAAAAGATCTTACACGTGCAATAAGAAAATGATAAAAGGGCAGTATAATTTTGAAAGAATTGAAAATCAAAAAGCAAACGTAAATTCTATGATAATATTAAAATGTGAAATATCGTATTTGCAAATCCTTTGTTAAATAAATTATGTACGCTTTGTATGGTGCATAAATTTTGGAAATGGATATAGTTACGATACTTCGATTAAATATTCATCTTTGTAGTTTCGCATGAACATAAGGATATTTATTTATCTACACTTTCTCGCGTGTAAGTTAACGAGCATCGATTAACATAAAGCGTCACAAATAAATGCTTCACACGAGACTTGCAGGCTAAAAACTTAAAAAATTACAATTCCTTTCGTCATAAGTAAATAATTCGTTTTTCTTCCCTGCAGTTTTCAAAGCAAAATCTTCCCCTGCAACCCGACAGGATTTCTCGAGAATTTTCAAGAAACGTTTCGCAAATGTAGGCTAAGCTTTAGAAACCCAACACCTCCTGTACACAGGACACGTTTCATGATTTATACATAAAAGTCCAGCTTCGCCGAAGGCAGACCAAAACAAGCAATCTGCAGGATGAGCCCGAATACGACCGCGACTATTCCGGAAAACCCATATAAGATAGCCATCGACAGTGATATGACCCTTTTACGTCCTCGCGTATCGACGTACTTGATAGCCGTTTTAGCGTTTAAGGGACTGCTCTTTATGCGCGGCCCTTCGAGATTATGTGGCGTTCCTTAATGAAAGACTACTCGCGCGTTCGGTGTCAATTACTCTCCCGACGATCTCTTTTTTATTATGCCCCCTCCCCTTTTCGCCCCGCCGTTCCATTTTTATTCCCCGGTCAATTTAACGGCTCGCAATCCGTTAAGTCGAATTGCGTCCAAGCGACACGTTGACGTTTCGCGCCTTTAATTGATTATTCGTTAAAAAGAGGAGCGAGACTTGTTCGATTGTTCGGGGATGAAGCTATGTATTATAATATAAAATGATTTTTTACGAATTTTCGTGAGGATTTAATCGGTTGCACGGAATTATGTGCTTTTATTGAAAGTCGTATTTTATTGTGCTTTCAAAATTTTATGACGTCATTTTTGTGGCGGCGTAAAAATAAGAACCCTTATATATTTATTTATTTTAATCTACATTTGACTTGCGATTTTTAAAAAAAAAAGAACTTGAGTCGATTTTTTAAAAATAAATATTGATAAACAAATGTGGAAATATTAATTTTTAATCGTTATAAACACGTATTATTATTTACGCATGAAATTTCTGCAATCCTCTTCGCACGTAGCTTTCATCCTATTTAACGGAGTTGTGGAATACAACCTGAAATAGCAATACTTGATATTAATTTTGTTAAAATAACTTTATAATACCTCCATTGTTGTGGCTTCCTGATTCTCTGCTTTAAATTTCAACCAATCCCGTGAATTTTTCAGAATGTGATTGTAGATTCTACCTCCGACTAATCGTTCATTCATGGATCGATTTCTGGCGTAGGAAAGTAACCCGTTGGCTAATGCACGAATTTACGTGGTCAAGTCGGCAAGCCACCGAAAAGGCTTGATAATTTTTCTTGTGCTTTTGCTTTTGATGGAATTATTCAATCGTTGTATAAACACGGTGAATAAATTCTTATAATCTGTATTCGCGCTGCTTGTTAATTAATTATACAATCGATCACTTTCATTTTATAAATTGGAGCAATTGCAACCTTTATATCATAAAATTAAAACGCACAACTTGAGTTGCTAAAAAATAATTAACTGCCGAGAATTTTTAATTAAAATGATAAAAAAGAGTTAATTCAGATTTAAAAAGCATTGCGTTACTCTGTTAAAAAAAAAAGAACTGTTTTAATTCCAAGCATCATTTTATAGAGTCTTTTGCCCTTCACGAAAGCGCCTAACGCAACTTCTGCTTCCAGGGTCTATTCGTAGCGATCTGCTACTGCTTCCTGAGCAACGAGGTCCGCAACGCGCTGCGCCACCACTTCCAGCGCTGGACGAACCAGCGGAGCCTGGGCGGCCAAGGCCAGCAGCAGCGCTACTACGTGCACTGGGCGCCGCGATCGCGCACCGAGAGCCTCAGGTAAAGCAAACCAGGGCTCCGTGCTCGCCGGAGTCGCCATTGGCTATCGCGCTGAGAGAGACGCCAAAGCGAAATCATTAGAGCGCCATAGCCAATAAAGCGATGACCGGTCGGGGGGGTTGGGGTTCACCGCTCTTCCAGATACCTCATCAATAATAATTTAATTTATTGAAGTTTGAATTCCCTTCCAGACTGTACTGCCGACCAACAGCAGACGCAGTCGCTCCAGAAGCCTGCAACAACGGCGGCCCCCCCGTCAACGGTAACAATAACTGCAACCATCACGCCGCAGCCAAAGAAGCACTCGTAAGCGAGGGCACCACCACCTCCATCGTCAGCGGCGGCAACAACCACTCCGGGCACGGTCACTTCTTCGCCAGATTCAAGAAGAGCCAGATGTGAGCTGCAGCCCGCGATTATCGACCGTCGCCGAGTCGACTGCCGATGGAGCGCGGGTCGCTGCTCAGGCGGCGGATAAGCGAGGATTCTTATAATTGTTCGGCGCGCGGCCGCGGCTGCGAGTTCTCTGACGCCGAGGAGCCGCGGACTTGAAGATTGGCGAGACTTATAGCCGTCAATAGCACACTAAACACTACCGGCGCATTAACGCTACTTTCTAAGGCTGTGTTCTGTATAAATACCCGTGAAACTTTTGTACATTTCAGTCAGATTACCTTACCCAAAACTGCACGCTCGGATAATTTCTATATTATAATCTATTATAATAAGTAAAAGAAAGATTTTGGATTCTATTCGGCGGTCCTCTCTTTCAATAAAGCAGCTATATATCTTGATTAATCCAATGATTCTTTTACGGCGAAAGAAAAGAATTTTAGCGGTATTACTGAGAATTAAGAAGAGACAATTGTACATAAACATGAAGTGACAAAAATATTTAAATCGGAACAAATATTTGAAAATCCCATGAAGAATATTTTTGACAAGTCAACTATATTAAACAGTATCGAAAAAATCTTTCAAGACGAAGCTTATAATTTGAAAGAAAAGTACGATCTTAGTTAACTCTTATCTCTACCAGTATTATTTTTTAATTTAAGTGTACATAAAAACGATGGCGAACGTAATGTCTTCCACGCTACCAATTAAACGCAATATTAAGTTTAATTTCATATTTATGGTCTCAATATTGTTAAATGTCGTACGTTAATAACAATTAAAAAGGGTTGTAAAAAGCCTTAAGATGAATTAAGAAGCTGTAGAGGCTCTCCTGCAAGTGACATGTTGCAACATTCTGTTCAATGACAAAAACAAATCCACCTTCGTCATACAACGTATTCATGTTACATATTCCGCCAACGTACCGGTAAGATTTGTAATTTCGTGTTTTGTTGATAATACGATAACTACTTTTTTTCCTCGAGTGAATTTTGTTCACATTATTATAAGTTGATTAAAGAGTTGAAAATAATCCATAAAAATGATGTCACGTAAAAAGTAAATAATTTATTTAGTTTAAGTAATTATCATTGATATTGAAATAAAAATCATGTCAAGTAAAAATCATTATCTATAAAGAATTTTTATATGTAAACTACGCATCGACTGGCAAGGATTTACTCCATGTATTACGATTACATTTTCTACTGTTCTGATGGACGTCAATGTGCGGAATATTTTATTTGTTACTGCATTATTGCATACTTAAAACGATGAACATAAAAAGACCATTTGCATACTAAATAAAAGTTACCTAATTATTAAAAGTGGTAACTTAAGTAATCTTAACATGCCAATTTGACTTACATATATATATTTTTACGAACGTGTGTCTATTTTTTACGAAACGACGAAGCGTTATAATGTGTGCATTCAAAAATAATGTGGTTGCTGAAGAAACTTAGTGTAACGGCTAGTTGTGTTTAGATATAATTGTATTTGAATTTTAAGATAAATGTATGTACATCTGGTAAAGTTAATATATCGAATGGAGTTGTGGTTTGTTTGCAAACGAATAAGTGTACAAAAACTATGTGGAAATGACAGTTATTTTATAAAATTTTAATAAATCAACGATGTTATTAATAAGATGTTAAAAAAAAAATATTGGAATTGTACAAAAAAAGGTTGTTTTTACATATCCCGTTTTTATTAAAATCGTTTAATATTCTTCTAAATAATATATTATCCTTTAATAAAATTTCATATTTTAAATACAGCAGTTGAACATTCAGTTCATGCTTCACGCTTCAAGTTTACAAGATAATGTATTCAGAATAAATTGACAATTCTAATAATTGCTGCATAATAAGCTTTTTGTAAAGCTGCATCGCGTGATCACTGTGCCGATAAAAGAAAAACAAGAAAATCAAAAAAATTAAAATTGAAAATTAATTTCCAACGTGAGCAAGTGATTCTAAAGAATTATTAATTTATGAACCATTGATTAACAATGCTTAAAATTAAATAAGCAAAACTTTACACTTTATAAAAAATTCATCTCTAAATCTATTGACAAAACAAGGTCATTTCATGTTCATAATAAATAACGTATTTTATCGATCTTATAAAACTACATGTTAATAGGATTCTAATAATACAATTTGAAAAATAATACTTACAGATGAGGTACATGCAAAGTAAATTTATTATGAGATTTTTTAGAATAGAAATTAATAAGAAGCACAAACATTAAATTTCTTATTAATAATGTATTTATTTATAATTCTTTCATATTTCTTTCACCACAATAAAAAATGGTATTGATATCAAAAACTACCGACTAAACTTTTTCAATTTATTTATCGAATCAATATTGATACTGATATTTGTTGCTATTACAGATTTTTCATTAAAACATTGTAATAATTTGGAATAATTATCTAAGGACTAAGAAATTATAATATTTTGATTTTAAAAAATAGTTGCGACTCAAGCAAATTCTCTATCTTAATAAGTCTTCTGAGGTATTGCAGTATTGAATTAGGATGTTACGTACGCTATAAAATTGGTTATAATTTAGTAAAGATCCTTTCGAAATATTGGTTACAGTAAATAAAATTTCAAATGTAAAATAAAAGTATAAAAACTAAAAATCAGGTTAACGGAATGTATGTATTGGTAATTTTATAAAAAGTTCTTCTATAGTAAATAATTTTTTAATCGGAAGAAATTTATGAATCATCGCGTTCATTTGTATAAATTGATGAGTCATGTACACTAGTATATTTATTCAGCGCATATTTTTTGAACCAAATATTATCAAAAAATTGTAAACTATAATGCTTCTTAACTTTACAAAATTCAGTCTTAATATGATAAAAGTTCATTTCTTAGATTACACTTTATCAAATTTTTAAAATAATAGATTTCGTTTAAATTTCTTTAACTGGAAAATCATGTTCAAACAAAATTACAATATTTCAACTTTTGCATACTGTGGTTCTTACGTTGCTTACCTTTTGAAACAAATTATTTTGTAGGTTTTTGCCGACTTGCGCAATTTTTAAGGTGATTAATAGTAATATATTAGAAACTCGTATTCTTACGTAGTCAAAAGTATATATATATATATATATATATTAATAGGCTTTTACAGAAATACAATTATCTGCTGCTTTTATCTGCTAGACGTAAACAATTTTGGACATTGACATTAGGCGTCGGGTATGTAAACATATATAAAACGAATCTTTAAAAGGGATTAATAACAAGTATTTGCTTTATTCTTTACAATTATTTATCTCTCAATGAAAATTTTATGCACTGACATTTCTTCCTCTTGCCTATAGTAAGAATCTATAGTTAAATTATCGATTTTAAGCAAGGAAATGCGAAATTTTTGTTATTAATTTTACTCTGCTTGAAAAATATTTAAAATACAGATAAAACAGAAAGTTTCTTTATAATAATTGTTGAAATTGCAAACAATATTATTGAGTTAATAAAATAATTTAGGCCCTACTATAATTTAAATTGAAAAAAAATTTTTGATTTGCATAATAGTTTTAAAAATAAATGTAGTCCAAAAGATTTGAACAAAATGACAAGAATGGTGACTAAAAAGTCTTCCTTATTAAAATAAAGAAACATACCACACAAGCATAAAAACATTAAAATCTCCTATTACCATTTTAATAAATTTTCTACGACAATTAAAGTTATCACTTAAAAGCACAAAAATTACGCTAAACAAAAACGATCGCTCGCTTTTTAACAACATTATTTTATTTGCTTCAACTTTACTTTCTAACCAGGACGTTGACTATCGCTTTTTTTGACATCAACTCACTAAATCGCTGTAAGTTTGATATGATCTATACCTGGAGAGAAGAAAAATTCTTTAAATCTACATATACACATTGGCAACAGCGAGCAAAATCTACCTGGAATGGGCAAAACTGCCTAATGCTCGTCCGTGCGAATACATGATAATGTGATATAAATACGCTGATCGTAAGATGTTCAAAGTGAAGGAAGGAAAAAGAACCAACCTTACTTTCCTCTTGATTCTTACATTTTTATTCTTTATTGTTCCACCGCTGTGACTGCGATACTTGGTTAAAAATTGTTGTCATTTTAATGCATTTTAGATAATTCATAAAACTTCAATTATTTTTTTTTTAAACTCCTTGTAATCTTTATCTCTAATGTTTTATGTTTTAAAGTTACCGTTGATTGATATAACATTATAACAAATGCTAACTGAGTTTTTCCATATTGTTACCTTGTCCACATTTATGTAAGACCTAACAATACTTTGTACAAGATTTATGATACAAATATATTAAGACAATTCAGTTTTAAAGTATATCGCGCACATGTCGCTGCACCAAGGAGGCGTTTTTACAATTTGATTTTTTCACTATTCACTTTTCCGTTTTAATTTTATTTTAGTATCTCCCTGAAAATGCGACGACTTTATCCATATAAACTGTCATTTAAAAAACAAAAATTCATTTACAGTCAATTTGAAACAGCTCTCAAAAATAAACAAACAAATAAGAAATATGTACGCAGAATAAAATACGTAGAAACTACGCACATATACGCTTTTGCATCTTCAGCAGGCATACTTTCAATTCATTCAACTTTTTAATTACTTAACATCAGTATGGTTTTGGTACTTTGGTTTACCATGTGTAAAAGGCAGGTATCTATATTTTATCATATGCTAAAAAAGAAATTGAAATATTAAATATAAAAGAAATAATAAAATTTCTTATAATAATTATTGAGAAACCAATTCTTTACCTTGATTTGGCGTCTCATTGTTATGCACATCAATGTGATAAAGTACATCACAAGAATTGGCCAGAATACTGGAATATTGAAGAAATCAAACATCGTACATATTAAAGAAATTACAGTAGATTTACACACGGAGTACCAAAATTTAAATTCTGGTAATCTTCGAATAAATGGCCTAAATTCTTCATTTGACCTCGTAGGAAGTTGAGGACCATCCATATCTATTATACAAACATTTATCAAAAATTATAGCTTGATAAGTTATTCTAATTTGATGAAGTAAATATCAAATATAACTCTTACCATCAAAATCCATTGCAGGATCATTTTTTGGTGTAAGAAATGATATAAATAGGTTAAGGTGGTAAATTCCAAGTGCATAAGTAATAATATACCAACCCTATTAAAACAATAATATTAGTTTAAATTATAATTAGAAGTTATAGTGTTATGAATAAGTAATAATTTCTAACCTGTGCTAATAATACACGAAGAAGGAATACAACTATTAACAGTACTGCAAATATCCATCTTGGTATCACATGTGGTGTCCAAAGATCCAACCAACTTTGATACATCTTAAATAATTGCAAAATACATATTTCCAAAATTAATACAAAATTAGAGATAAACTACATTAAAAAAATAAGACACACTAACATTACCGACCTGTGATATTCTTGTTACAGCTTTACTGAAAACATTCCTTCTTGAAGGACCACCAAGATCCTCATCTTGCATCATTGTATCTTCCTACAACAATGATTTACACTTACTAATCTATAAATGCTGAAAATTTTAGATAAGTAAGAAAACAATATAAAGTTCTAAACTTCTAGAAAAAAACATTCTTATATCATAAAACTACTATCTTTATCTACTAATAAGCTTTTGTAACTCTATTACAGTATCCAGATACTAAATTACAATGACATTCGAAAAACGTTCAAAAGAGTTTGACTCTCAATCGGCAGTATCGCTTATAAAAAATGTGTAACTGGGACTACTAATTGAATTTCCCCTATAATGAGTGAATCCCGCTCAACGTTCAGATAGCTGCTGAGTTATCAGTGTCATTAGTCCAAAAATTCCTTATCCTTGCAAATGTAATGCGTGCGAGTCACGCTTCCTCGCTCTTCTCCTTGATAATACTCCCGAGAATTACAATCAGTCACGTTGACAATGATTACGCGGCGATTAAAAAAAAGAAGAAACCTCCGTGAGCTTTCGGCAAAAGGTACAGGGCGCTCCTAACCTCCAAACCCCGTACCACAGGGGTTATTTCGAGCCGTCGTTGCCCGTCTATGGCGCTGTTTTGGCTTTTTTTGAAAAATTACCTCACTCCTCGTTCACTGCCGTCGTCCCTTCAAGTGCTCCGACGCCAATAACTTATGAATAAGAGACTTTTTATAAAAATATAACACGTCACAACATCAATGGCATACTAGCCGAGTGAGGGACTTCGGCTCGCTCTGTCTCTGTCGCGCAACTCTTCGTCGCTTTTTTTGTAAAGCACACGATTTTGCTGCTGCTGCTGCCTTACGACGGAACTCCACGCGTGCGAAGAGTATGGGGGCCACGGGAACGACGAGTGCGGCAAGGGGGACAGCCGAGCCGCGCGCTCCTCGGCTGGTATCGGCTTCTTACGGAATGCACAGTGTTTACCGTCTTATGATTCGAGATTTTAAGAGCCTTAAAAGCGCGAGTTTTCGGATTTTTCGCGAATACTCATTGCGGTGCAACGTGTTGTTATTATAATTCGAGAGGTATTGTTTAAAATAAAAAGTTTCTGAGATTTTTGAAGAATTATTATAGTTTTATTCTGAAAAAATTACGTCGTTTTTATATACATATATACTATTCTAGTACGTGGCATAATCAATAATCATCATCTATCATGGAATCAGAACAGTTAATAAAAATAGTAAATCTTTTGACTTTACAAATTGAATAGATCGATTTTTTCTATCTTCTACGAAATTCGCCGCTAGTTTTTACCATATTTTGGGATAATTCATTTTAACGAATTCGCAAGTTTTACATTTTTTAAGCTAACTAAATTACTGAATGCAAAAGATTCAATAAAATTAAAAAAAAAACAAATTTACAAATTTTATATTTGCTAAGCTCATTAAATTTATATAATTTAAAATTCCACTTTATTTACTCTAAAACAATGTTAATTACTTACTTTATTTTAGCACTTCCTTATTACATCTAATACGAAACCTCATTACACAGCTGTTTACTTTGAACAATTTTATAATTGTTAGATTTAAAAATAAATGCATCTACTTTCCACAGAAATACATTGAACATAAGTTATTAAAAACACTAAATCATGTCAATAAAAATCAAACTAAAAAATTCAATTATGTGATTAATACCGGGTCGAAGGACTTGAACGTTTTATTAGCAATGCAGGATTTGAAATGCGCACAGGACTTTCTACTTGACAAGTAATTTCACAATTTTTCCGGTTTCAACAATGTTGCTTCACAGGAAACACGACGTTAAAAAAAACATTTCTACTGCAAAAATGACTTTCTATTTCTCTCGATTCATAATATTCTATACTCTATAGTACACCTACATGAAGAAAGTATTATGATTTTTAAATAATGTATTATTTCAGGAAAATAAGAGTATCCTATTGCGTAAAGCGCTAAATTGCAATTGACATTGCTTTAAAAAAGTACATCCTTTTATCCTTTACAGGATTTTGGGATATCATCACAATTTAATGAATAGAGAAACTGCAGGGCATGCATTTCTGGAAAGAAATACAAAAGGGGAAAAATGCGTTCATAAATTGTCATTGTGACCTCATTACAACGTTCCTTCCTCCCCCACTAGAAAAACACTATATCGATGACATCATTGCTGTACTCCTGGCACAACAGTCTCATTTAGTTCCTTCTCAACGAGCAAGCATAATACATCCATCAACATTTCCAGATCCTTTAAGAATATGTGGACTGACTTTCGTAGGTATATACCATTTGATTCTTAAGAGTATGTGCTTTTGATAAGAGTTCAAAAATTAAAGAACCGTAGATGACATACATGTTCTCTCTATATTTTAATAAAAATTACAGCACCGGTAAAAATTTACGTTAATCATAATAATTTTTGCCGATTCTAAATTGTAGTTATTTTCTAAATTGTCAGAAGATAACAACGCGAACACAACTGTTGCGAGTAAAATAATTTACGGAAAAACGAGTAGTTAAGCGATAATCACCGGCTGTGGATCAGTAAAGCATGGAATATTTATATAAATAAATGTTGTGCACGCAACAAGTGCGCACATTACATCTAGATCATCTGTGTTAAAGCTCTTTGTTTTTATGACCCGGTTGAAAAAGTCTTAGAAAAACCGGCATACCGGCATTTGTGTATCAATCTGCACCATTTCACTGTAAGTTTATCGGATTTTATCATTTCTTTTCCGTAGGGAATGTAGAAATTTAATATGTAGAATTCATCGGTTTAGAACATTGTCGTGGAGAATATAATACATTTACGTTAGAACATAATTGCGTTTAGGCGAGATCCCGATGCGTCGATCGACGTTGCATCCGTTTTAAAATACCCCTCAATCAAATCAAACCCAGTAATTGTCTATCTAGGCCTGAAATGGGGTCTACTAATAAAAAAAATTTTTAAAATTTTAAAAATAAAAATCATTTTGCCCGCTGGTAAGACCCGCGGCGGGGAAAAATGTCATTGGACGGACAAACAGTTTTGTTACACGTTTGAAATGTTTGATATTCACCCAACTTTCTAGCGTGAAATGAGGGCCATTTCAAATTTAAGAAAATCTGGTCGTAAGCCAACCTATTTTCTACATGTAAGAAAATATTTGCTTACATTAATACAAATGCACTAGATATAATACATAATTACTAGATATAAGTAAATATTTTCTTAAATGTAGAAAACAGGTTGGCTTACAACCAGATTTTCTTAAATATAGTAATTTTTTTTTTTAGTGTAACGTAAGCTACGTGTTTAAACGTGCAATTTGCTACTCGAAACTGTTTCCTAAGCTGTGTTTCGCAGTTCATTTGTAATGTATCAAAAAATTAAAAGAATTTCAATGTTACGTATGATAGAAATATTTTTTATTAAAAGCATATTAGTTCAACATATAAAATATTCTGTTTGGATGGTGCTAGTATTGTAAAACCCTGAATGAATGCATTTGCGAATTGAATTAAGTTATTAACCATCAGCGCTGTAATTTTTTTAGTTCAAATTAAGAATTCGATTCGGAAGTAACATTCAAATACAGGTTGAATAAATAGTAGTCTTCATCCCTGCATTTTACGTTTCTGCACTTTTCTTACATTTCTTTTGAATATACAAATATACACACGATAAAACTATTTTATTCAATCCGTCAAACCTCTAAAAGTTGCGTTACTACGCCTTTTTTCAAAAGGCTCAAAAGTAAGCCGAGGTAAAATTGCGTACAAACCAATTTTTCAAAAATTTCTAAATTCAATTCAAATGTCAAAAGGAAACTTCCATCGAATATATATACTTATTTGGGATATCTTAAATGGTTAAAACGACCTGTAAAGGTTTGCACACAAATCCACAGATCCTGTATCCTGTATCGAACCGAACCCTTTACAGTTTGAGATTCTTCCGAAAATACACCTCAGACTTCAGGGTACACTGTTTCTGTGGCTCCGCCAAGCGGGAAAAAACGGAAGGGCTTCAATAACAGTCACAGGCCATAGCAGTTTAGAGGTGGGGGAAGGGTAGTCGGTCCGCCTCTTTATCTTACACCGTGCTCAAGCCCTATACTGTGTAAGCCATCAAGCTTCCCACAAAAAACGCAATAAAAAAACAACAGATCGAAACAGGTCCATCAAACACTACTTCTTAAAACTTAAATGGCACTTAAATAATTTTTTAATTTTACCCTAACCAAGTAAGTAAAATAAAAGACTTATCTACTTATTTACGCGCCAAAAACAAAGCATATATGTGGAAATTGTGTTTGTGTAGACTGTAGACCATTGTTTGTTTTGAAAAGATGGCGTCGTTCGCGTTGGTTACATGTTTTTTGAACGAGAGAAGTCACCTACAGAAGTTTCAATAACAACAGAAATTTATTTAGCATTCCAGGATCTTATCTAAGTATACCCACCGGATACTTAAGTTCCTGTAGCCATTTCAATCACAAGGCACATTGTCGAGGTGAAAAGTGTATTCTTTCTTTCATAAAGCAAGTGCTCTGTAACATTATCAATGACAATGAACGTTGCTAATTCTGCTAATTCTGGTAATGCTGCTAATACTGCTAAGGTAATTTATTTATTTTTTATTTAACTAACTAATCAATGATTTAAGTTATTAAAACTAACCAATGATGTAAGTTATTATTAACCAATTAATGAAAATGAATTTACAAAATATTTATGTATATTTTTCTAAATATTTGCATCTAAGTTTCTCTACAATTTTTTAATTTGATAAAAATGTAACTTTGAATTATTATATTTTTTTAATTATTTCATTTAAATTATTTGTTTTTCAGCCTTATGATGTTAAACGAGAGGACTTTAGAAAGTATCTCGAACATGCTGGTGTGATGGATGTGATGACTAATATTTTAGTGACACTGTATTACGAGCATGAAAGACCTGACGATGCTTTAGAGTATCCTTTTTCAATAGATTTTTAATATTAATATAAGTTTAATATATTGTTAATAATTAATATTTTTAATGTATTTAATAATTGTGAAATTAAAAATTAATATTACTAGGAAAAATAAGTTTATATAATAATTTAAGCAGAGTAAAAGATAAAAAATAATTGAAAAATATCAGATAAGTTTAATTCTTCATAAATTCTTTCCTTTAATTTTTTACTTTACATTGTGTGCTTTATCTAGATTTTAGTTAGTACCTTAAAAAAAAAATATTTTAAATTCATTACATTATTCACATAAAACCTTAACAAACTTACAGCTATATTCGAAAATATTTTTTTGACAATGATTCAAATAAATCTGAACCTTCACCCGAAGTTGAAGCATTAAAGAAGGAACTCGAAGATGCAAGAGCAAAAATTTCCGAGCTGAAGGCTAAACTAGCAAAATATGAACATGGCGACACATTATAATTAGGCAGACATTTTAAAATCTGTGATTTTTTACTTGTCATAATTTGTTTTAAAAAAATTTATAAGTCTGTCCTTAAAATAAAGTGTGCCTTAAAAAATAAAAATAAAACAAAATACATGTTAAGATCAAGTGCAAAGTTCGAAGACTATTTCTGCATTTTAGTTAATTAGACAAATTAATGTTTGCATTGATTGTAAAATTTGATAATCCAATTCAAAGGCAATTTAGTTAGCATTTAGAAGTATGAAGGCACAATTTTTTTTCGAGCATTTATTGTAAAGTTTAGAAAACTATGCATTTATTACTTTTTAGATATAATCCTTTTATTTACAATATTGTACTACCTTTGTACTTTTCCACTAGAATTAAAATAAGCAGCAAGTATGTAGAATTATTATCAGTGATATTAATCACACATAAAGTACTGTCCAAGAATAATAATAAGTTTTTTGGAATAAACAAATAAAACATCTTTCGTACTTGATAAATTTGGTTCTATATTTCTCTTTACTTACCACATTCATTAACATGAAAAGTTATTTTATTATTTTAACTAAGTCTTATAAAGATATATATACGTTAATAAAAATATTTAACAAAATTTTTTAAATATTTTATAATCAGTTTTTATTAGATTTAAATAATATTAAATAAAAATTTCAATGAAAATTTTTTCATATGTTAAATATTTGTAAAATGGAATAAAAAAAGAATAGTTTTGAAAATCAATACGTAAAACATAAACTCAGGTATTCAAAATAAACAACAATGTCTTAGAGTTTTAATGTATCATTTATTATTATTATTATATAAAAATGATAATGCTTTTAACAATTTTGTTGAAAGTGGGATTAAAAAAATTTGTGTTTTAGTTTAGTAAAATCAATGTTCTTATAAATATTGCATGCAAATTTGTTTTGATGTGGTTGGTATAATTCTTTAAAAATTTGATTTTTGATGCTAGCGTAATGATAATATTCAAATAATTGAGAGTAACCAGTCTAAAAAACGTTTTTGTAATGGTTTTTAGATAAAAATGCACAACAGATATAATTAAGCTTTTGCATAGTTCATGTCTAGCAAAGCTTGGTTTTTGCTTGTTTTCTTTTAACGTCCCAATTAAACACTCTTGCCATATTTACTTCTGTAGTTGTGAACTGATCTCTAAGAAAATCTAAATCATGTTCAATATAACCCAAGTTTTTCTTGGCAGCTTCAATATTTTTAACTAATAATTCTTGCGCATCATCCAATGTATATTCAAGCATTACATTTGCTCCCAGCCATAAGCATACTTTGTCTGTCGGAGCAATAATTGCTTTAGCATAGACTTGATCAGATAGTACAAATTGAGTTTCCAGATCTTTACTGCTGTTTTTTTCAGCTTGAAGTTTCTCTATCATTTTTAAAGAATTCTCCAAGTCAGGTATTTGTTCTTTCAAGCGCCTGCGCTTGCTAACAAGGTTAAATTCCATAAATTTGTACTTATTGTGGGTCTCATCCAGTCTTTTAAGAACTTTCTCTACAGATTCATTGTTTTCTGGTTTTGACATAAAAGTGTCTACATCATCCTGAAACAATAAAAAACTTTGAAAATACATATTTATAGAATAAAAACCATTTTTAAAAAGGCCTGAAAAATGAGATACATTTTTCATGACCTAATAAGGTTGTAATTTGAGAATTAAATCTCGTCTAATTTTTTTAAAAGATAAAATCTCAATAATATCTCTTTTGTCTTATTTCTTTAACATAAAATCTGTATTAATACAGACATTTTAAACAAAACTGATGGTTATTTTTAATACATAATTCATCAAAAATAATGCTGCCAAATATTTTAGGTTATGAAGTCTCCAGGGGGTAGTGAATTATAAATTCTACTTGCCACAAATTCAGCCTCGGGGATACCAGCATAGGATTTTCTTTCGTCAGTGATGTCAATTTCCTTTTTACTATCGCCTGATTCCATGTTTACTTCTTAAATTATGTGATGATTGCTCGAGCCCTAAAAGCTCATTCGTTGACTTTTCCAACTCCACTCCTGACTCCTGAGCCGTTCTTACGCATGTGGGCAATGGGCATGTTTCATTGACCGCAGTATATAGGTATATACCATCTGCTCCGGGGAAAAGCGTATATAGGTACATTCCTGAGTGAATCATCTGGATCTGGAGCCAATAGGCGTTGATCTCACTGGAGTGCGGGATTTTTAAATTGAACTTCACATCAATATCTCCATGTTAATAAATATGACTGGTAATAAATGAAATTTACTTACTAGAATTATTAATAAGTTTGACTTTTACAAAAAACAAACTTTTTTATAAGCAACTCAAAAATATAATATTTAATGACGTTTATTATAATTTACTATAAATATAACTTTCGAAAAAAAACCTTATATTTTATTAAAACCAAATATTTACTATATGAATGTTAGGCTTCCTTTTTTTAGAATCATTGTTTTTTAGTTTGTATTGAATTTATATTTATATTGTCAATTATTGGGCAATTAAACTGATAAAAAAATTCGATATTTTCACCATGGCCCCCCCTCGAGACAAAAGTATCCAACAGTTAAAATATATAATTTTCCAATATAATTTAGTATATTTTAGATTTTAAAATTTATAAAGATCTTGAAATAACAATCAATATTTTATAAATCAACTATAATTTTCTGTCATTTTAATTTAATAATAAGTTTAATAATAGCTATTGAAGTTTTTGGTAAAAACGAACGAAAATTTGTAATAACGTCGAAAGGCGATGGGGTTTTTTTTTAATAAAAGAGTTGAGTCATTGCAGCTTTAATCCTGAGAGAAATGTGAAGCACTTTTAAACGTCAGATAGACGAACGGACGTCTTATTTGTGCGATTAACTGGGAGCCTCCGTTCCTTTGCCTCATTGGCATGCTGATTAACTCAATGGATTCGAATCGTGGGTGCATCGCCTTGGCAATAAATTTCGAGACACACCACGTTACACTGCGAACTTCGTCGGATGCCTCTTCTCTTACAATGTCACTTTCTTTCATTAAATGAAGCTTTCGCATTCTGAAAACGTTTCAAGTTCTTTCTAGTAATAACGGCGTTGGTCATTCATTACTCTGTAAAATGAAATTTCGCTAAAGTAACGCTAAACTTGAATTATCTTACATTTCTAATATGATTAAAAGTGATACTTTATGGAATAAGAATTTGAATTACTCGAGTTCAAACTGTTCGTGTAAAGAGGAGAGTAGATTGCAAAATAAGTTATTAAAAAGACATACTTCGGATTTGCAAAAGTCAAGAACACCAAAAAGTTATAAAACTGAATGAAGTTAGATTTATCGGTGTTGCAGTTAAAAAGAAATTTCGTAATTTCTGGAAATCGTATTATATTTCACACAATATGATCGTTGCAGGTAAAGTGAATTTTCCGAGCGATTGTAAAAATTGATTAAAAAAAAAATCTGGCTAATGGTTAGAACGTCATAAAAATTTATAAAACAAATCAAGTTTTGACAATTAAGAATTTATTCTTGCCATGTTGTTTATCAATACGTATATACAAAAAAAAAAAAAAAAAAAATCATGCGGTACACTAAGAAATTGTATGTTAATTAGTTCATTCTGTACAATTGTTTTTGATTCTTATTTCAATATTCGAGCAACTGTCAACACAACGGCTCGCTCGAGCAACAAACGAGGTGAAATAGAAGCAAAAGCGAAAGTGAAAAAAAAAAGAGCACACTGCAGGTATTTATTAACAACAGTCAGCGGCATCAAAGGGAGCCGCGACCGCTGGCAGCGCGCGCACGCTCGCTTACGTATATCGGAAGAGATAACAAATGTATGCATGACATTATATTTCATAGATACCGTCGCGCGCCTCAAATCTCAACCTCAATAAGAGCCCCGGAGAACGAGTGCGAAAGAGAAAGAGAGAGAGAGAGAGAGAGAGAGCTCTGTGGCAACAAGTCACCTATAGGAGTTTCCTGCGGAAATGGTCATTACACTCCACCGGCTACCGAGCAGCAGTGGCCGACTGCCGCGTTAGTCGCATGCTGGTGTGCGCAGCGTTTTGCATGCACTTTCTTTAGCTTGCAAGTTCCTGCTCTTATTTGAGGAGGGTTGTTTTTTTGGACGTTTAAAGCAGGATAGTTCGTATCTTTGTGTTGAAACGATGCAATTAGCCCCTTGCGGTTATGTGTAACAGCGTGCATAATTTGGGCATAATATCTTTGTTTCCGCAATCTCTGTGCGCGTTCATTTTTGACGCAACGCGAAAGTTTATTTTTGTTAGGAAAATTGCTGTCCTAAATTAAGCGCTTAAAGCTTATTCACGCTAATTCGTTTTTCTTTTCCTTTTTGCATTTAAATACAAAGAGGTATAATGCAATTTGAAGCTTTTAAAAAGTAGATGTTACATTTTTATAGATTTAAATTTCCACCCAACAAAAGGCCCAAATATTTGCATCCTAATCTGAATATGATGGAAATACCAACAGCAATCATTCGTTCAATTGTAAATATCAAAATATCAATGAAAAGGGCACCCTCTACCCAAAAACTTTCTCAACCAATAAATTAATTGCACGTCTTCATTTCAAAAGCCGTACTTGGATCGCTCGCGTGCACGAGGGGAATATTAACAGCTTTGCATCGCCGAAAGATCCGAGTCCATTACTCTTGCAAACGATCGCCCTAATACTCAAACCTGCACTTGTTACCGGCTATTATTATGATCTATGCAGCTGTATTAAAATAAACGTCGTTACACGGGCTATCATTACCCGTTTATCCTCTGCTGGGCTTTCGTTTTCTGCATCGCAATTATACTTAAAGTAAGGATGATCCTTTCTTTTGCCGATTGCTGATGGTAAATTCATTTTTACATTGAATTCTCTGCGTGTAAACGCGTCATAGTTCTTGTCACTTGGTATGAAATATCTTGATAATTTTATCGCTCGCATAAGTATGAAATAAATACAATTATTAATAAATTATTCGCGGACGCAAATACCATTTCTAATCAAATCAAACAATCCTTTAGGTATATTAAATTCTACTGTATTACATTAATCAGTAATTTGTGGTTTCCATTCGCACAGTACCTCATGGGAAATACCAACCCTATATCTGCACGCGCGTATTGGGAAGCTCCAGTGCGAAAACAATAAGAAGCAATAACGAGTGTCGAAAATGCTTCGAAGAATCTCAATTCGAGTCTGATTCACGTGTCAAGAAAAAATATACGTGCTCTCTCCACCAAGACCCCGCGACGCGTCGCGTTCGTTTCTCAAAGAGGCGCGAATGTGAATGAAAACGAAAGCGGCTCCGTGCGCGCGTGAAATCAGGTCACACGGTGAATTGAGCATCGGTCAGTCGCTCCTGACGTATAATGCTCGGTAAGCTAGATTGAAACTATTTAGATTAGTCTCGCGTTAGTAAACTTTTGTAGTAAGTGCGCTTTAGACTCGTGCAATTTTGATTGTTCCTGGCGTGGAAGTGGAGTATCTCAATTTTCGATCCCTATATTCGATACTGCATAAGTGTGCTGGACAGATTTCAGAAAATTGTGTAGATTAAAAAATTGTTTAGTCAGATTCATTTCAAATTTTCAATTCTTAAAAAGTGTTACCAAACTATAGGTTACTACACCTTTATACAACTAAAAATAGGCCTAAAACATTATTATTTCAAATTGTTAATTCAAATATTCTAAAACGATTCACAGTGCAATTGACGCGTTTGAGTATAATTAAGTCAATCGGAGAAAAACTTTAAAAATGCAATCATACAAATAAAGCACTTACAAGTGTAACCCTTGCAATGCAGGTCCAAATGCGATAAAGGCATCGCGGCACTCTGAAAGGGAAAAAATTCAGCTCAATCATATCATCAGACATAAACAATACCGCAATCACCGGGAGAGCTCCAGTGTCACTTGCATTACCTAATTGAGCTCTTATAAAATAAAGGGAGCAAGATCAAAGCGAGTAGGTGAATTATGAAAAAAAAAAAAGGAAAAAAAAACACTCGCGCCGACCGCGCCGAGAGGGAGGCGAGTCCAAGCGGAACGAGGCCGAAATCGGCGCGCGCCCGCGATCGCAAAGTGCAATAGCACCGACGCCCGTGATGAGGAAGTGAAACAGAAATAGGTACGCGCGCGGGGGCACCTGTCGCTCGCGCCGAGTTGAGGCCGCTCGAACGAGAGCGCAGCCGGGAGGCGCGCGGCGCGGCGACGCGGTAGGAACATGTGTGCGCGCGGGAGGAGGGAAAAAACCGGGGGAGCGGGGGGTGCTCGGGAAAAGCGCGGAGCTGCTGGAAGAACTGATCCCTTGTTCTATTTTATTTATGGATTCATATTTGTGAGGAACGTCGACGCTAGGAGAGCCTATTACGCGCGGGTCAGGATTCCCTCGTTCAAATGTAAATTTGAGACTTGAGAATGGAAAAACGTTAATTTGGATTTTTGGTGTATATATATATATATATATATATATAAGCAAAAAGATAAATAAATAGGCGATGCTTCAATGCCGCAATCCATTTAACAATCACTTTTTTCATTCGGAATTCGAGATTGAACGTTAAAGGGCGAAAAAGAAGCAGGGAGCGTTTGAAATAATATATCCCAGCAGGGTTGCGGCAGAAGCGCAAAGCATTGACAAATCGGCGAGAAATTGCGGCGAAATTGGGAGAGCGCGAGGAACGCAAAGAGGCTTTAACGAGCTCCGGGGACCGAAGAAAGGGAAAAAAGGAGCGATTAAAAGAAGGAAGCAAGCAAAAGCGATTAAGAGTAATAACAGAGAGGGACACTACACGCGGCGAAGAGAGAGAGAGAGAGAGAGAAGCGAGAGAGAGAAGAGAGGGAGAGAAAGAGTCGCGCGGAGAGCGGCTCACGCGGACTGGCTTTTTTCCTAGGCCAGCAGTCGGCTCCTAAGCGCGCCTCCCGTCGCCACGCGCGACGCGCTTTTCCTCGACCTCCTCTGTGTCTATCTCCGTGCGGTGACTGATTGCGGCTTGTGCGACAGATAAAATGCCAATTTCTCGCGCGCGCCTCCCGTGCTCTTGCGTATACCCCTTTTTTCGATCGACAGTGCTTTTTGTAAATTGAAGTGAGTTCGTTTCTTTTTTTCTTCTACTTTCGAATTGTGTGATTTTCGTTTTTGAGGATGTCTAATCGAAGAATTATCCAATTTGATTGGAAAATATTGGTCGGGAAATAAAGGGGGTGTTTTTAAAATTCGAAATCTTGCAGTAACAATATAATATATATTGTTAAAATTAATTTATAGTTTTATTCACTAGATTTTTCAAACGCGCATATCTTTTTATTTGCACATATTATCAAGTTACTTTGCACTGGAAGTATCCTGTTTCAAAAAGAAATGTGTCTACCTTCTTTACAGTAAAATCACATTACACACCTTTAACTCAACCGCATTAAAATTCAAATGCTATCCATCAGACATTTAAGAGTACGCATAATATTTTTTTCTAAAGGACCGCTCTCGAAGCGCCATAGGCCCATCCTCGAAAATTGAAATCACAATACCGCAAAAGACATTTCTCCGCGGTCGACTAAAACTTCAAACCCGCAGATAAAAAGCGTCGCGCCATCGGGCACGCAGAGACATATACAAAAGCTCTCGCGGCCCTTCTCGAAGCGGCGTCCGAAAAGGACGTTTCCTAACCGGGGGTGATGCGACGATTTCCCACCAGTGAACGCCCGCAATCGCCGAGAGTGAATCAGCTGTACAAAGAGTGAAGTGATCGGCAGCTCGCGGCGCGGGGGGGGGAGATGAGGCAGCCGGAGCGGCGTCCACGAATGATCGCCAGCTGATTTCTATTATGCGAGCCGCCAAGGGCGCGTCACGCTGGCCGAGCGCGCCGCTGCTGCTGCTGGCCACGTGTGCCGCAGCCGTCGCCTACCTGCCCGAGGAGCTGCAGGAGGTGCCGCAGCAGCAGCCGAGGAGCCTCGAGCAGGACTGCGTCGAGCGATGCCCCGGGCTGGAGGTGCAGCAGGCATGTTACACGCTCTCTCTCTCTCTCTCTCTCTCTCTCTCTCTCTCTCTCTCTCTCTCTCTCTCTCTCTCTCTCTCTCTCTCTCTCTCTTTGCTTTCTCGGAATTTTCGACGAAACTCGATATAGGGGCAGAGTGTGTGCTTTGCGAGATTAGGGGATGTGGATGGTCTCTGGGGACGAGAGAAGGGGCCATTGTACGGCGTTTACTTCCGCGGTGCTTGAGGACTGTTACTGAGTAGTTAGGAAATACATGCGCACTTGAATTTGGTATTGAAGTGCTTAAATGCTAGAAAAAATTTTGGTACACGTACAACGTCTTTGTAGCAATGTACAGAGAAGTATAATAAATTAAATTATTTTCGATGCTTTTCTAAGCTGCAGTTAAAGCGCAGATCAACCTGCAGTTCCGTGTAAATTGAGTTGTAATGTAAATTCTTTCCGAGAATAGCATGCAAATGAAAAAAGAATAATTGCCATTTTCGTAGAACAAGATTCTATTTGTAGCTTAGCTTTTACACACACAAATATATTGACGTCATTTACGAGCTAATAGAATGTTTTCTGTCAACAAAGATATAAAATTTATTCCGCATTTTATTGACAATTTAATGCGCTGCTTCAAAATTAATGTTGAACGTTGAGCGATTGATACGTGCCAGTCATGCATTTTTTATGCAACTACCTGGACCTTGATAAATATAAAGAAACAAAACCACGGAGGCATAAACTATTCTTAAATATCGCGCATGCATGCATAGACAATTTTTATCAAATTTGATTTATGCTTAATACTCTCGAGACAAACGAGAAAGATATTAATTGGGAATTCCAAACTATTTCTTATTCACTTATGCCGAGCGTTAATTCCCGCAATATCTTTCTCTGCGACAAATTTGCAACCTCGGCCTCCTTGCAAGTCTTCTTTTACGGTTCTTTCTTGCAAATGGTTTTTCTCAATTTTTTTTGGAGATATATACACAAATAGTGTTAAAGCGTGGAAATTATTTGGAGGCTGCCGTAGTTCCCCGAAGCCAATATTACATTGTCCTCGGCCGCCGGTGAATAGATGAATTTATTAACCTTTAAAGTTTAAATTAACAATTAGTGCTTTGTTGCTTTGATCAGCGATTATTTTTGCTTTTCAAGCGTTGTAAGGTGCATAAATTTAATTCTAAATAGCGATCAATAGGCCTTTTGAAAGTGCTTGTTTATTGTTTGGAGAAATTCATTTTGAATACAACGAAATAAGTGTATACAGTCGGAAAAGGTAAATTTATTAAGAAAATAATCGCATTATCAAAATTGACGAGCCGACGCATAAAACTTACATTGGCTCTTATTTAACTCATCAATTCAATTCTCACAATTGAATGATTTATTTTCAAACTATTAATATGCATTATCTCATTACATCAATTGCTTGAATTAATATCGTCAGATCAATAACGTTACACAATGTACATTATCAGGAAAAAGTACATTATTCCTCTTTATAGTGACTGCACAGCTTTCCGCATCTTAAAAAAAAAAAAACATCGACTTTATCCATTCTAAACGACGCTTTAATGCATCCCCGCGAACATTAACAGTCGGCCTCTCAAGCAATCATTCATCAAAACACCAGAAATCGACGCATCCTACCCGACCAGCCAACCGAGCCGCGCTCAAGAGAACGCCGCGGTCTCAAAACCTCGCGGAAAGTTCGGAGGCGGAGGAGTCGAAAGCGAGACCGCATCCGGGGGGCCCGTCAATTACTCGCGCAATTAGCGTCCGAACGATTGTGAATTAGAGGCGCGGTGAAAGCGCGATAGCAGCCGCCGAATGGACAAGGTCGCGCCGGGGAGCAAGGCTGCCGAGCGTCTGCCGTTCGAATAGACCTGAGCCTCGGACGGTTAATTGCGAATTGAGGCGTGATATATAGGCGACGACGACGGCTTTGTCCAAGCGGCGGCCTTTTTCCTACTGACCTTTTTCTGCTTTTTGCGGAATTTCGTGGAGGCTTTTGCGGATCGCGTGCGGAGGCATTGTTTTACAGACGCCGCGGTGTTCGATACTGTTCTTCGGGGCTGTCGTGAGTTTTAATTTGCCAGTTAAAGGATTTAGGTTCTTTGGGAGGCCTTTGTGAAATGATTTTTTTCTTCGGGGGGTCATTAAAAAACGCATTGAGTTTGCGTTGAGTCAGCTGCATTTTCAAAGGTGGCGTAGCGTAAAGTTTTTGTAATTTTGATAATAATAGTATGTTATTTTCAAGGAGAAAAGTTGGTAATTAGCAATTTCTTACGAAAGAAATTAATGAATTCTTTACGAATGTAACATATCATAAATTTTCTACAAAACTATCTTTCCACTTTCTTCATTTAAAGAAAATCATTGTTTACAAATGTTGAGGAAACTATATAATTTGTGAATTTAATTTAATATTCTTCCGTGTGATCGGTTTAACATTGAACAGTTAATTGCTCACTGAGAACACTTTTCTATCGTTGTTTTCGAATTATCTTTATTGTGCTTCTACTGACTTCCAATTACAAAAAAACAAACATCTTCAGAACCAGGTATTATATAAAACGCGCAATTTTGAATTATTAACGCGCAGAATATTAATTCCTGTCTTATCCGTCTTCGTAATTTCATTCAACAGGATGCAACGTAAAATCATAAAATTTACACTGAAACTTCGGGAAATCCCATTTTATCAAATGTTTCAAATTAAGATTATTAATATTCTTAATAATCATCGCCAAATTTTTAATGACAACCCTCCTAAATTACAAACTTCACGTCAATTCACAAAGTTTAGCAATCGACAAGCATAAAGCGCAAGTTCAAAAAGTTGCGCGCCAAGCTCCCAGTTCCATTCCTGAAAAAATGATCGAAACTGGCCTCCTTCGCCACTTTAGCCGGAGCTAAACCCACAGACACGGCCGCGAGGCGTCCGATGCTCTCTTAAACTCTTAATTCGGCTCCGCTCCTTTTTTCTTTCTCTCTCTCTCTCTCTCTCTCCTCCCGTCGTCTCTGCCGTCGTCGTCGTCGTCGCGTCGCGTACATAATACGGAGAGCGCGGAATGCGACGAAAAATTGCCGCGCCGCCGAGAGCGCACGACGAAGGACGTATCAATTGAGGAAGAAGCCACGGACTCTTTGTCCCGACTGTACCGTTCGTTAATCGACTTAACTGCGCGACGGTGCGCTGCACGGCTCGCTCGTGGCCGACGCCGGGGAGAGACGCGAGAAAGCACGACTTGCGGCTGGATCCGAGTCGGAAAGCTGCGGAGTCTCGCGCCGGCTCGCGGGCATCTCTCGGCTGGACCGAGAGATACGTCGGTTCGAGGATCGGGGATTGAATGAGATTTAGTTTTTATTGGGCGAGGGTGACGCGAACAAGATAATTGGTCTGATATTTGGGGCGCCAAAAATTCATTTAAAAATCATTGATTTTTTTACGTTATCGACAAAAGTAAGTTATTAACTAATGGCACGCGGTTGTTAATGTAAGCAATGACGAATGGAACCGTCTTGCATTAAAGAGACGAGGAGATGCGGAGTTCTCATTTGGATGACGTCATATAACTGATTCTCACTAATAATGAATTCAATTTTCTGACATACGTAATATTTTCAAGCAGAACTTCTATATACTGTGCGAGGTATATTATTTGAATTCTTGGCGTGCTGACTTTGGTAATTAGAAACTCTTTCGCAATGGAGGAAAATAAAAATAATAGTTTACCGGCCAGTATCATGTTTTATGAAATCCGTGTTTCCATGTGTATTGTAAGAATAAGGCGCGTTCAGCGAATGTTCAAATAATTGCGTTGTGTTATAAAATGAATCAAAAGTTACATTTTGAATTTGTTCTAAATGCTTAAGAGCTTTAAAAGTTTATTTAAATAAATTTCATAAATATATTATATTCATGGTTTTATAATATTATTTTCAAACTATTACGTTAAAATAATTCGATATTACATATCTTTAAAAAAAAAAACATTACATTTACTTTAATTTTATTGAACGTAATGACCCTTATAAAGATAGAGCCTCACTACATCTAATTCACTCGACAGAAGTCTAATTAATTTATCTACTTCCAGGGCGAAGCAGATGATGCTGGTACGGAAGTCGGCTGCGGCGTCCGATGCAGAATCGATCACGTAAGGCACTTAATTCCCTCGTAAGCCAACTCGCTTGAAAAAAAAAAAAAAAAAAATTCCAATCAAGGATCGTTGTAAACGATTCCCGAATTTCAAAGCTGAAAGGCGCTCGGCGCACCGCTCATTTTGCGCGCGATTAAGCGAACCTGCCTGTCTCGCTCTTTCAAAAGTAAAAATAAAGCGCGACCCCTCTCCGCTTATGTAGACAATAGACTCGCTTCCGGTGCTCAGTCAATTGTACGGGGAGACAGAGAGAGAGTCGACGATTAGTCCCGAGAAGTTCCGCGGCTAAAGTCATCCTAGGAGAGGGCTCCGGTAGCTGCAGAAGCAGCTGACTTGGTGCGATAGCAGTCTTGGCTGGGAGTTGATAATGCTCGCGTATTATTAAACACCGACGGAATCTGCTTTGATGTATACAATTTTATACGGGTTGTTTGGAGAGGGATTGAAATTCAGTGAAACGTTTTGGAAAAACGAGCGGTTTTTTTAATCAAAGTTCTAATTATTATAATTATTCTAATTTGAAAACAAGAATGACACCATAATAGGTGATCTACTTAAAATTTAGCTGGAAAACTGAAAAATTTATAATAAAAGAGGCCATTTTTTTCAGTAAAGTTGCAATTATAATGCATTTTGAATTTATTATTAAGTATTTAAAGTACTTGAAGTTTTTTTATTAAGTACTTACCATTAAAACTTTTTTTGGAAATAAGTGGATCCATGAAACAGTAATATGTTTAACAATACAGATTACTTCTTTGGTTTGTTTTCAAAGAAAACCTAAACAAAGAAAATATTAGTATTATTTCCATTTTATGACGCATGAAGTGACAAGATAAAAACTGCCCAGTTTTAGTGGAAACTAGCAACGCATGAGAATTTCATTTTAAAACTAAAACATTTAGATGAATAATCGCTCGCCAACCGGTTTCACTTACCAAGAACTACATGGGCATTAATTTATTTTCCAAGCTGCAATTCCAATCTTTTGGTTACCTTTTTACGACGAATATTGATACTCAAAAATCTTACAGACTTAAAATACAGTTAGAAACGTATAATCCCCATTAAAAGTAGACGACACACAACCACCAGCATATCCTACTCACCTAGCTAAATTCACTTGTCAGCACCGAGACCCCGAAATACCTCCGCGCTCTCGAGGCACTTCATATCAAGAGCAATAATCCCCCGTCCCGGAAAACGTTCCGGAAAAGGTGTCGCATGCAAACGCGCCGCGAAATCGGCCGCGGTCGACGATGCAATAAACGGAGGAAAGCCGCGCGCGCAGACGTCCGCTCGGGTGAATGGACAGTCGCGCGAAAGTGCGGAGCAGCGTACAATAGTAATTTTCGTGCGCCGGCAATTGGCTCGCGAGAGCGGCGCGCGCGAGTGCGTGAACTTCGACGGAAATCGCATAATTGCCGTGCGACTTGCGTTATGTCACTTGCGCGCCCGCTGTGTTTTTCTATAATTCGACGGTGGGGGCTTCGATCGACTGGCGTCGGTTTGGAAATTCCTTTCGCAATGATCGCGCTTGTGCAATTTTTCTTTGCTCGCGGAAAGGATCTCTTTTTTTTTGAGCGTTTTCATTGAATTGGTAGACTACGGTGATATTAGAAAATAGGTTAATATAATTTAGTTTAATTAGGCAATAACTTATAGTTTAAGATATGATTTAATTTAGTGAAAAGTTTTGCGTTGACCGAAATATTAAAGAGAACGTTTTTGATTACTGTAGAAGCTTTTGTAGATTTCATTTCTAACGATTGACCTGATTAGAAGCTGGCTTATTAAACATTAGCGAATAATAATATTGTCGGAGGCTAAATGAGCAGGTGTGTGACTGGATCTTAAATTAATTAATCCATTTTTTATTCGATTATTAATTATATATCGGAAATTAATAAAAGGACACCGAACATTTCCTACACTCAAAAAAAGTCTATAAGCCTTTGTTTTTGTATATATATATATATATATATATACAGGACTAATGGTATGTAGAGTTTTCTCGTGTAGGATTCTAAATAGTTAGTGTATAATTGATTTGAACTTTTGTTAGGAAACATTTCATGTTCTA
>JAWWEM010000010.1:6508774-6577368 GCA_035582935.1 Ormyrus thymus
TGCTCTCCAGCTAAGGAGCCTAGAGCGTACTGCCGATCTTGCGAGTGATCGACAGCCGCGAGAGCCCCGAAAAGTTCGCCCCTCTCTACCGCTTTCTCTAATGTTGTTTATTGTAAGCTGCTCGCAGGCACACTTACAATAAACACTTATACTCACCAACGGTTTCGGAGATGCCGGGCCAGCTCGCGACAAAGTCGCGGCGGCCTTGGCGCTCCTACCGTGTAAACATTACTTCGTACAGCGACTACTTACTGTACGAAATAATATTCCAGCTCCGAAATAATATTTCAATTTCGGGGCTGGAAAACGCCAGCGATCGGAACTTCGGCCAGCTCGCTTAGTCGCGGCGGCCTTGACATTCCGATCGCGTAAACATCGAGTTGTCGACGAACCGCGGACAGCCCGTCGCAATTTCTAAAACTAGACGAAAAAGTACTTTTACTATTCAATTACTAACAAAGGACTCTACATTAACATTTAATTTAAACGTTCTAAGCAAGTTTTTAAAACGCAATATAATCTAAGCTGCAACGTTGCCGAAAAACTAATGCACGACAATAAAAACGCCGCGCGTCACCCGAGCTTTCCCGAATAAAAACAGCTCGCGCCGACGATCCTCGAGGAGGCCTCTAAATATCAGCTCCCGTCAAGGAGACGGCGGCGGAGCGAAGGAACTCCGGAGATCCGGCAATAAAACCGAGCGATACGCCACTGAGAGGCACATGTTCCGTGGTGCCTCTCGCGCTCGACCCCTACCTGTCGCGCTCGTCTTCATCGTCTCCTCTCTCGGGGCCAGTGCATTTTTCACGGGCGCTCGACGGCCCCCTCGGCCACAGGCCGACAGGTTCCGAACCTGCGCCTTTCACGGGCAGTTTTCCGCCGTCGTGCCGCGGGAGCAGGAGACACATGCGAAACACGTGCGTCCCCACGGAGCGAGTATAATAAACTTTCGAGAGGGATTCGGGAAACTTTGGGGAAAAAGTGAGAGAGAGAGAGAGAGAGGAGCTAACAAACATGTGTTTTTCTAATGACACCTCCGGCTAGCGCTACGGGGCCGAGAAAAGCGGGTGAGACAGCAAGAGAGAGAGAGAGAGAGAGAGTGAGAGGACAGGTAGGCGGTTCTAATGCGAAACATGTGTCTTACTCGACTGCGAGTCCTTCGGCTGGCGCTGGTCAATCCGATTCTCGCTGCGGCGCGGGGAAAACCTGTTGGCCCAGAATCCTTCTAGCCGCTTTTCTCTTTCTTTCTCGCATTCGAAGTGTAGATGATACGGATACGATGATCAAGAGGTTTTATGCAGCCTCTGACTCATTTTCCTTGTTTTAATTTTTAACGCAATTTTTTTTAGTTTCGGTTATATAAGAGTATTGAAATTGCTAGTTTTTTAATCTCGCAACTTTAAAAATGATATTGTACATAAAATAATCAGCAAATAAAGTAGTTTGTTAATTTAAGAATTTCTCGGTTAATTGATTACTTCGTTTTCATCTCTTTTGTTTAGCAATTTCGAATAGATCAAAGCATTAAATGAAGATGGCTTTCTAATGCAGACAAGACAGCAAAGTAACAAAAATAACAGAATAAGAATAGCTTGTCTCTTTATCTGTGTATTGCAATCATATTAGATAATTATATTAAACGTTTGATAAATTTTGATTTTTAATAATTTTCTGCAAGTACTGAATTCTGTTATTAATTAATATTTAAAAAACAATTACAAAAATAATATTTTTATTGCATAGGAAAAGCTTTCTAAATTGGGAAAAACCCAAAATTTCTATGCTCTCAAAAGCATTAACCTTCATCCAGGTAGTTTTCTTCTAAGATATTACAAAATTATAAGTTTCTACAATATTATTGTAAAAAGGGCTGAAGTTTTATAAACATAATGTTGAATTAACGATTAAAAAGTGTAAAAATATTTTTAATAAAAATTATAATTGTACATCTCACAGTGACTTTTTGAACTATTTGTGATTACAGTTGTAAAAACTGATGATTTGTGACTCGTCTGCTTCCCTTTTGTATTCATATAATCTACCTTTATAACTAGGACTTCTCCAAAGTACCTGCACCTTTTCTTGTGGGAGAATCCTATATAACTAATATAATATTTAAATTTGTTGTAATTAACGAGAAATATTTAAATAAATGTTGAACAGCAAGATTATATTAGTTATTTAGTTCATCACTTTCTTTGAAAAGAATATGCATTTTTATTTTAAAAAAACTGTAGAAAATAATAATAACACGGAACTGTTTGAATGCGTAGGATATAATAAGTTACGATGAAGAGTCTGATATATATATATATATATATATATGATATTATAAACAGAGCCGTTTCACGTCGTTTGAAAGTTTTTCCAAGCAGCTGTCTAAAAAACTTTATCCTTTTGACTTTAAAAGTTGAAAAAGATCTTTTTTATATACAGAAAAGCCTCACCACGACACCTACTCTCGAATTATTCCCCAATGAAGAGCTTTGAGCACATCGTGAAAGTTTCAAAGAACCTTTTCCGAATATAAGCCAGCCAGACAGTCGGGTTTTTCCCAGCTCCATTGTTTTCAAAACTTGGAGCAATCCCAAATTGAGGCGAGGTGAGAATTCTCCGAGGGAATTTGGATTTTCGCGCGCAACAAAGGGCAGAAAATTGTTGTAAAATAGCTGCAATAAAAATAAGGCTCGGAGAGTGGCGCGGGGCAGTCTCAGTTGCCACGGGAAACTTTAATATGCATTCCACCTGGATTACAAAACATAAAAGTAGTTTACTTACGACTCGACGCGCTTACAAAAAGACCCGCTTCCCCGGCTTTGGGGTACGCTGGCCACCCTCTCGGGAGCGGTCCGCTGCCATTTTGTCCTTCTATTGTTAAGAGTCTTTTTTACTTTCGCCATTTTGTCGGCGTTGGAAGGGCTCTTTTTATCATTCTTGGAAGCCAAGTAATTTTGCCGTTTTTCTTGAATGTAAATTATCCCAGCCGTTAAATCTAGTTCGGTAAATATTGACAAGCGGCGACCTGCCGCAGATTTGCGCGGCACTATTTTAGTGTATCGAGCTCCGGTGTCGTTAAATTCAGCAGCCGAGCGGCGTCCGTATCCTTAACGAATTTATTATTTTTGTTTATATTACTCCGCATACGCGTACGAAGCGCTCTTGGAGTAAAATCGTAGCAGCCCCCGTTCCCGAGAGGTGGGGCGAAAAAAGCAGGCTCTCGAATCCACGTGGCCGGGGAGCCTTCCTGAATGCCTCTCCCCCTTATGCGAGAGAGATCCGCGCACGAGGAGAGGGGACGGCAGGGCGACGAGAAGGAAGGGAGCTGCGGCCTCTGGAATTAAAGTTTGCCAGTCTAGGCCAAATCAAGTCAGTCAGTTAGACCGTGCGTATCGGTCCTACCGCGCTGACGGACGTCCCGGCTGACTTGGGATAAGGAAGCGTGTTTACAGTGAAAGTGTTAAGTTGTAGACTCTCGGAGGAGCGCAAGATTTCGTTTGAATATTAGATTAGATATGATAAAGCTCTCCAGTTTCGTCATGAATCGCGAGTCCGCGATGCCGATGCTCAAGGATAGGACCTCCAATAAGAGGTCAATGTCCGCGGACCTTGGCTCGAACAGCTTAAAGCGCAGGAAAGGCATGCCAGGTAAAAAAAAAACACAATTTTTAATAACTGATTCGCGTAGGAAATGAAAGAAATGTTTGCCGGGTCAGTTTGCTAAGGAACTTTTAATTTAGAGTCATATCCCTTTTTAAAATGGTGGCGTATTTTTAAGTCTTTTTGCACGGAGAGTGTTATACGTAAAGACCTCAGGGTCATGTGCAATTGTAAGAAATAATTTTTTTGGCCAAAAAAGGCACGTATCAGTGTTATTTTTAGCAGGCCCTGGTAACGAACAGGCAAGGATTTTTCGAAAAATTTGAAGCAAATTGTATTCACAAAATCTAAAACATTTCCATAACTAAACATCTTAGTGTTTGTTGAACAAAAAATTAGATATTAATTCGTAGCAAGATTTTTAATGTAAAAGACTAGTTGCATTAAAAAATCTTCATTCCCTTCAAAGTATATATACTCAGACAAAAAATAACAGTGCCCGAAAAAATCTCACCGTCGAAAAACCAAATCCACGCTAAAAACTCGCAAACGCCGCAGATTCTATTTTCCCGCTTAAAAGGCGCCAACAACTACGACCGAACTTTTACTCGCGCGCGCGCGCGCAAGAAAAAACGCGCAAATTGCCGCTCAGAAAATATATTACACCCGCGTCGCATTCAGCAATCTCCCGCGATTTCTCCGCGCGACGCGCTTCTCGGAATGCCCGGCAACAAAACTGTCCCTCCTCCCGCTCTCTCTCTCTCTCTCGCGCGCGCGCGCGCGCGCGGACATCGGGCGGCGCGAAAGTCATTCGGACGCTCGGCGCGCTGTTTTACATTACCGTGCGCACAATGCAAATTCAATTTTCCGGCAGTTTAAGTATTTACGACTTTCTTATTAATGGGATGTTAATTTATTGTTGTGCCTTCTTGAAACGAGGCTCTCAATGCTCGGACTTGGAATCTCGTTCGCGCGGTCCTTTATTCGAGGAGGCGTGTAATTAAATTCTATAATTCAAAAGGAAAATTAAAAACTTCATTCGGGAATGCGCGCAGCTGAAGCCCGACGATATAAAAATATGCGAAAACACACTTTAATCCAAGAGGCGGCAGGACACTGAATCCCATTTCAGCGATCGAGACGACTGCATTGCCGAGACTCGAAGCGAGAGCGAGAGAGAGAGAAAGAGCGATAGAGAGAGACAGAGCTAGAGAGAGAGAGAGAGCAGAAAAAAAATGCATTATTCAGGGCGAATTTCCATTCGTGAGAAGTTGCGCGTAGAAACGTCGTTAGGTTGCTCTTCTCGCCGTTGCTTTTAATGATGGCTCGCTGCTCCCTTTTGGCGCGCGGCGTCGGCGGCGGTTGCGTAACGAGGACCATTGCAATCGTTACGCGCGCCGTTATTATTACGCGGACGGGCGACCTCCTCGACTTTATTTTGAAGAAATATCCACTCCCCCTCCCCCACCCTCGCGCCGAGGCGAGAATGCGCGCTGAAATCGCTGATTTTTAGCGAAATCAATTTGTCAGGGGCGGCCGAATTAGCCCGTAAAAGTAAGAGTATACACCACCGGCTGACTTTACGAGCAGCTGACCGTAAATGTCCCGGCGTCGCGCGACCCTCTTACGAATCGTCAAGCGAGCTCGATGCAGGCGTGAAGCCGTTAAATCGCCTCCGCGCGAGTCGACAACGATCTCGCACCGGCCGTTATCCTTACAGCGATCATCTCCAAAGCCATTCCCGACGCAGCGCTCTCCTCTTTATCAAAATGTGCGTAAATGGAGAGAAAAAAAACCTTCTGATTTCAGAGTGCAAGCGGGTGCCGCAAGAGCTGGCTCTGAGCACGGAGCAGATTCTGCAGCGGCGCAAGGCCCTCCAGCAGGATCAGTACAACCAGCTGAATCTGAACAACAACAACAGCCTAAGCCACAACAACAACACGACCGGCCTGGCGGGCAACGGTCCCCAGGAGGTCGTGATGAAGGCCAAGAGCCGGGACGCGGCCAAGAACCGCCGCGAGAAGGAGAACCAGGAGTTCAACGAGCTCGCCAAGCTGCTGCCCCTGCCCACCGCCATCACCTCGCAGCTGGACAAGGCCAGCGTCATCAGGCTCACCACCAGCTATCTCAAGCTCAGGAACCTCTTTCCCGACGGTAAGCCGCGGGGCTGGAGCCTTTTTGGCGACGCTCTCGGGAGCGGCGGGGCTTTCTAAAATATTGTTGCAAAAGGGATTGAAACTTGAACGAATAAGCGAAATTCAATAGAATGATATCGACCCTCCTCGTTTACGCGAAGCTCGTCGTTAGGATCTCCGCGACGAAGCACTTGTGATAGAAGACGCGGGAGCGCTAAAATCGGCCGGTCCTTTATTAATTCATTGACTAAAGAGAGCCGCGGCAGGGTCGTCTTATGAGACACTCAGACTACGCAAAGGGCAAATAGTATCGGATGAGATGGGTGTGATTGCGCACTTAATGCATTGTTGCCCGAAAGGGGCGCCTCCGTCCTCCCCTCCGTGCTTTGTAAGCAAAGCATGGGGGCCGTTATAGTGTTACAATGGCGCCGAGAAAGGCCGCCGCCGCCTCTTCCCCTTGAATTTCCAGACATCGGCGAATTGAATTTCAAGTAGTCGCATCCCTCTCCCGCCGAGGCGCGCGCGCGCGGCTTTATATTCACGGGGGCTCTCCCGGCGGCGGTGGTCGCGCGCGAAAAGGGAGGCTGAACGACATAAAAAAAAAAAATCGAGAAAATTTCCGGCGGAACCACTTTGCGAGTGCGTAGGCCTTCCTCGCTGCGGGAAGGGCGTCGAGAGCGGAAGCTTTGACAGGGATACGATGCGTTAACTGCTTTGCGCGGGAGGTCGCCGAAATTCCCGGGTTTAAAAAAGCCGGGAAATTCTCGAAAATAATCGATCCCCGCGGCCGGAATCGAGAGCAAATATTTGACAAACATTAAAGCGAGGAACGGAGACCCACAAATCAATCAAAGGCGATATCGATCGGCGCGCGATTTTCATAATGCTATGCATATCTGTCGAGCCTCGGTCCTTCGAAGAAAGGAGAGAGAGAGAGAGAGAAAGAGACTCGTTCTCGCCCCCTTCGTGAAGTCTCGGAGATGTCAATCGGCGAAGACGTCAATCCGTCTCCGATTGGATTTTTCACCTCCCAATCGCCTCCTCCGATCTCCTCCGAGTAACGCGCAACGAATCAGATGCAAATTCGAGGGCAGCAGCTTTATCGTGATTTCAATGCCGGGCCCGATCGGCTCGTGCGCGTGCGTCGTCGCGGCACTTGTTCCCCGACGCATGTACGTAAAAAAAGCGTTCCTTCGAGAGAAAAAAAAAGGAAAAAATGCACCGGCAACGATAATCCGAGTACGAGTCCATTACAGCCACTCGGCGACGGGGAGGATGAACAAAAAAAAAAAAAAGAAAAAAGTAACCGAGAAGCCCCTCGGTAACAGCACCGGGAAAGAAGGAGCTTTCCGCGCGAGATTTTCGCAGAGACGCGGAAATTAATGCGCGGCCACGGAGCCTGTCGGGGAAGACGCGCCGGTATATCAAGTGCGAAATATTAACCGTGCGTACCTCGCGCAGGCGCACCGTTTTCTTCCTTTGACCTCTGCGAGTTAGAGGCGCCTTTGCGCTAGGCGCTTTTTAATGAGCTTTGAGCTTCGCCGGAGGTGCCGCCTTTTACACCATCAAATGGCTTTTTAATTAGAGGAAGAGGCGCCTTCAGACGGGAGATCTTGCTGATTAGTGGATGGATTTGTTAAAGCAAAATAATCCGTTAATTCGCGCCGTGAAAAATATCAGCTGGGGCAAACACATAGATATTTATATCGATCCATGGTAAACTTTCTCAAAATAAAATGTTTCTATTTCAGGCTTGGGCGATGCCTGGGGAGCGTCGCCCCCAATGAACCTTCCCGGAGAAGCGACAATCAAAGAACTGGGCTCGCACCTTCTTCAAGTAAGCATATCCTTCGCCCCTACCACCTCCGTCACCCAAGAACAGAGTACTAAACGAGCCCTCCTCCCCGTTTCAGACACTGGACGGCTTCATCTTCGTCGTGGCGGCCGACGGCAAGATCATGTACATCAGCGAGACGGCCAGCGTGCACCTCGGACTGTCGCAGGTCGAGCTCACGGGCAACAGCATCTACGAGTACATCCACCAGTACGACCACGAGGAGATGTCGTCGATACTGAGCGGCTCGTGCCTGCCGGGCTCCCTGCCGCCGCCGAACTGCCACGGCGAGATCGAGATCGAGCGGACCTTCTTCCTCAGGATGAAGTGCGTCCTCGCCAAGCGAAACGCCGGTCTCACCTCCGCCGGATACAAGGTGAGTCTGCTGCTGCGACTGTGCGTGTTGCGGGGTAAAGAGCCGAGCAGTGCAGGCCGGAATTCATACGTCAATTCAATCCAAACAAATCGTCACCGAGCACCTCCCCGGAAGCACGACAGCGTGCGGGAAGGAAGCCGTAAACGCCGCCCGAGCAAGGCGCATTCCCGCGAAGACGCGAGAGTGCCGGGAGCGTCTTTTGTCGAGCCCGAGTATACAAAAAGCGACTCGCACTCCGCTCGGGCGGGCCGCCGCGTGCGAGTCAAGTGCGCGCGCGCGCGAGCGAGCGCCCGTAGGGACGAAAGGACGAGGGAGAATCGATCCGGCGCCGTGTATATAACGGCGGCGGTGCCGGGAGCACAAAAAGCAGGCCCTACCCTCGATGGGGTATTACGCGCCGCGCTACTCGACAAACATTTTCCGGGAAACGGCGTAATCGGCGTGGCGTTCTGGCATTGGCCGCGGGAGACGCCTGGAGGAGCGAGGCTTTTTTTATTTTAAACTTCGAGATTTTTGTAATATTTTGTAAGGCAATCTTATTGATTGAGGAAGTAAAGAAGGAGCGGCTGCGAAGGAGGCGGAGGGCGAAAATTAATTTTCATAAGTCGAGGTCGTAAAATTCGGATTAAGAGACAGACGGTTGGGGCGTCGAATTATTGCTCGAGTGTCGGGATTCCGTGTTAAGTGGTGTTCTCGATTACTTTGCCTTTTTTTTCGGTAATTGATTGCCGGAGCTGACAAATGCCGTGATTAATTCAATGGGGAAACCTGTGCCTTTTTCCGTTGTGCAAACAGCTCTCGTTTCATTTCTAGCGGTTTACTAAAAGAATGCCTAAAAATAATAGATTTGAGTGAAATGTCCGCTAAATTAGCTTTGTGAAAAACAAGTTTGTTATCTTTAATAATATTCAAATTTTGCTCCAAGTTGTTAAATTTAACATTACATCTCACCTTTTATACTCTTGCATTTTTCAATTTGAAAATGATTGCGGTACTTATTAATTGAAGCGAACTCCGTCATTTAAAATTCAAATTCACGAATTTTTCAATGAGAAGAAGCCTCGTTCCATAAATTTTCACCGCTTTCAAAGGAGAAAAATATTATACGGACTCGTAAAATCAGCGATCTTCACGTATGAAAAGGGTTGCTCTTGCGAGCTTCAATGACTTAAAAACCTCTCGTGTTCAATGACTGCAATAATAATGACTTGTTTCATCTGTGCACAAGTGGCTTATTCATTTCAATAATCAATGCATTTCTCGTATATATTACATTTTTTCAGTCATTTGTATTTTTGAAATACAAAATTGTAGACACGTGATACTTTTATTTCAACGATATTTACGAATTCTTAATTTTTTCAAAAGTTTTTTCTTTATAAGGCACGAAGCAAATATTAATTTAATATTAATTTAAAAAGAAAAGAGAGTTAATTATTAAATCAAATGAGACTGAAGCTTTAGTAATTTTAAAATTAAGAATCGACAAATACCGCTTATTAAAAAAATTATGCGCAAAAGGCAAAGATGCATTACAAATGTCTTTTTTTTTTCAATTAAAAACGGAAGCGCGAGGCACAACTCGTCGCGGCAGCTAATCCCTCCGACAATAAAAAGCAAGCACCCAATTGCTAATACACGTCGCCTCGTCGCTCTCAAAGTGATCCGCGGCGCCGGTAAACTAGCCCCGCGAGAGCGCGAGGGGTTACAGCCGCCCCCCCGTCGGCGGGAGGCGCTCCGTCGCAGCTCCGGCGCGCGCGCAAAATTTGCCTCGCAAATTCCATACGCGCGCGCGGAATCGGCGGTGCATCCTCTCGTCGGGCGGCGCTCGGAATTGGTAATTCGGCCCGCGAGAGGCCGAAGTGTCGTGTACTTTTAAGAGGAGAGGCGTCGCGTAATTACGCATACGCGCTCTCTCTCTCTCTCTCTGTCTCTTAATTGGGCCCGTTTCGGGGAGCTCGGGACGCGCGTCCCCGTGCCGCCGCCGCGGCGGCGGCGAGTGTACACGCACAAGGTGCGCATAAAATGAATTAATTTCCACGAGTGCACACACGTGCCGGTGCGACTGCACGCGCTATTACACTCGCTGCAGGCCGGCCTCTTTTGTGCCAAAGCTTTGTCTTTTGATGTGTCAACATTTTCGAGGTTGTTAATTTGGGAGGCTCGAGGATCGGAGCCTGGTTGTTTATTAGTCGAACGAGGGCCGAGTATGGAGCTTATTTGCACTCTTGAGCGGCGGGCTTCTTCAATTTTTAGTCTTTTCAGGCGATTCGGGCTTATTTGTCGATGCGGCCTTGCACTCCGGACGTCCCCGAGCGGCGCCAATTCAGCAAGCTCCCCTGGGAAAACGCATACTGAAGAGAGGCTTTTCTTTAAATTACAGGTGATTCACTGCTCCGGATACCTGAAGCTGAAGTCCTTACCGGTGCAGGACACCAGCTTAGAGTACGACAAATCGAACGGGACGGGCTACGCGCTTCACAACGTCGGCCTCGTCGCGGTCGGACACTCGCTGCCTCCGAGCGCCAATACGGAAATCAAGCTGCACCACAATATGTTCATGTTTCGGGCGTCGCTCGACCTCAAACTCATATTTCTCGATGCCAGGTAAGGATGATTTTTCTCTGCCGCTGTTTTACTTGTTTGTTTCTATGTATTTCTGTATATATATAACATATAATTATTGCGATATTTCAGTATACCTCAATTGACTGGTTACGAACCCAACGAGCTTATCAACAAAACATTGTACCACTACGTGCACGTTTGCGATGCACCGTTCCTCCAGCGGTCTCATCAAATATGTAAGTATAGACAAGCTTATTTTTAAAAAAAAAAAAATAACAATTAGTAATTCGAGGTCGACTCGCGATAAACGCGTTATAAATTTTTTTTAATTAATGAGACTGCGGACGAGTAATTTCTTAAGCTAATAATAGAACAGCCGCAATAAAGAACTTGCTGACATAAAGAAGAGCAGAGCGAACTGCGAAACAATGGGATCAATATCAATACCGCGAGTGTCGCATTATAACAGAAGTGCCGCAGTCCCCTTTAATAAGCATCTTCGTTCTCTCCCCGGAGAAGAAAATCTTCAACGACTCGTCGTCGTCGTCGTCGGCGCCAAAAAGGCCTTAATCAGGGTGACACGAACAAGCAGCAGAGAAGCCGCTGGAAATATCACGAGACAAGTCAGACGCGCGCGATTCACCTCGATCGCGCCTCGCTGCCCGCGACTCCACCCGAAGCCGGAAAAGAACGGAGGCAGGAACGGCGGGAGTGGCCAGCCCCGAGTTCTTATTAGACGGTCCGCCTTTTCCGCCGATACGATCTGCATCTCGCGCCTCCGTGCCGCAGGTTAAAGTGGCTTCGGTCCGAAAGAGGAGCCGCCGCGCGAAAGGCTTGTATATCGTATACACATGCAGCTGACGCTGCTTTTTAGCAAAGCGAGAGAGAGAGAGAAAGAGAAAGCCAAGACCCTCGTGACGCGAAATATACAAAGCCTTTGATCTTCCGTCGGCTCACCTCTTGAACCGGAGAGAAGAGAGGACCGGGCACTTTCTTTTCCTTGCCAGCAGCGGCGCTTCTTTTTTGCTACTTATTTTCTCTCTCTCTCTCTCTCTCTCCTCACTTCCTTCCTTCCTTACGTGCCTTCCTCCCTTTCTTCGTCTTTGCTTTTCTCATCTCGACCGAGAAAGAGAGAGTGAGAGAGAGAGAGAGAGAAGGCGCCCTTTCGCGAGAGCGCGAAAGTCTTATACGTGTCACATCGCGGCACTTGCTTCTCGCGCTGTATTTTTAACTCGGTCTTTAAGAATGGAAAGGCTCGAGCTTTACTACTCGTACTACTTAGTCGAGCGGCAGAATGAACGCGGCTCTTCGCAGCCGGCGATCTTTCTCGAGGCGGCGAGAAAAAGTTCTGGCCTCGCCAGCTTCTTCGGATAAGAATTAATTGGAAAAACAGCGTATTCGCGCCGACGTTTAATTCCAGGATCGTAAAAGCGAGCGGATCTCAAACAAGCGCGCGCAGCTGCGCGCATCGCGGCCCAAGTTCCCTGGAAATGGCTGACGCGACGGATAAATTTTACGCACGCTTGTATAACGCTCGTCGCGCTGCACGGCGGCGTTGAGATTTCTCGATTCGCGCAGGCGCGCGTCCTCCGCTCCGGCGTGCGCGCGTGTGTACGTCGCGTTAAATTAAGTGTAAAAGGCTCTCTCGGTGCGACGTGTATTATTGATTGAACAATGCGCGACGGCAAGTCGCTGGTGCTCGCGGTCGCGGCTGCGCGCGGGAGGATGCAACGTGGAAGACAAAGGGCCCTCGCCGAGAGTCCGGGATCTTGAAAAATTGAGCAGTCATTCGAAGGGATGATTATTTTTTTTTTTTAATTAAAACGTCGCGCTGAAATGCATTTGAAAGTTTATATTTTCTAATTCTGGCGTTTCAGATTTTCAATTTGTACAAGTTGTACGGAGTTTAACATTTTATTGATCGAGGAAGATGTGTAAGAACGATTAAAACTGTGAAAAAAAGAGCAAAAACTAAATGCAATTATGAAGGAGTAAAAGACTGAAGAAAAAGCGAGGCTATAACAAAGAGAAAAAGCGTCGAACAATGGTCGAAAAAAGGGCGAGAAAAAAGCGCGGCTATACATATAGTAAAGTACAGGGAGACGCGAGAAAGAGAGAGAGAGAGAGAGAGAGAGAGAGAGAGAGAGAGAGAGAGAGAAAGAGAGAGAGAGAGAGAGAGAGAGAGAGACGTAGAGGAGGGAGGAAAATAGGGATAAGTGGATGGGAGGAGCAACATGGAAGTAGTAAGAGAAACGGGAGGCTGTTACTGCTATCGTTGTTTGAACAGACTCGCAGTTTCACGAGCTTAGCCTCAAAGGGATGCTCCGCCGCTTCGTCTGTGTGCGTGAGGCACTAATGTCGCTTCTATGAGGCCGGGGGGGGGGGAAGAGGGAAAAAAAAGAGCGAGTTCATCCCGCCGTCGTCTCGCTCGTTCAAACACACCGAGGCTCTCTCCGCCGCGCGGAAACTATTTTTATTAGCCGACGAGAGAGAGAGAGCGGAGTTTGCCCTCGGGATGGAGATTACCGATCGAGCGTCATATAGGAGGGAATTTTATACGCGCATAGTTCGGGGGGTAGAAATTGATTGCCGTAATTGGAGAAACGAGCTCGAGATAAGGGCCGCTTCCGGCTTTTCCATTGTCCCCGCGCGCAAGCGTAAGTCAGCGCGCGCACAGCTTTGCTAACGAATCCTAGTTTGTTGACGGGTGTAATGGCTTTTTTAATACCCGTCCCAAGCTCCTCGTCAAGCTCAAAATCCGTATTCCCCTCCTATACTAAACTCGAATTACCGTTCGTTTCTATTACTCGCTCTCTCAGACCTCCAAGCATTAAATAACCAACCGCCTCCTTTCTCTCTGTTCGCAGTGCTGTGCAAGGGCCAAGTGACAACGCACTACTACAGGTTCTTGACGCGCACCGGCGGCTGGGTCTGGATGCAGTCTTACGCGACGATCGTCCACAACTCCCGCAGCTCCCGTCCCCACTGCATCGTCTCCGTGAACTACATAATCTCGGAGATCGAGGCCAAAGACCTCGTCATCAGCTACGACCAGACGGCCGCCGCGGCCTCGCCGAGCAATCCCCCGCCGACGACGCCCAAGACGCCGCTGTCGAGCAGCGGCAACAGCGCCGCCGACGTCCAGGAGGCCAAGCCCGCGCAGCAGCAGCTCCTCCACAGCAACAGCCCCACCTCGCCCTACCGGACGCGAACCACCACCGAGACCACCGCCGACTCCGAGTTCACCGACAGCTCCGGCTACATCAGCTCGGAATACCTGCCCGGACACGGCTGCTACAGCGTGTCCGCCGGCTCGCAGAGCTTCACCCCTCAGAGCGTCGCTTCCCACGAGGACAACAGCAGCTACTACTCGCCGGAAATGTTCTACCAGTACGGAGGTGGGTTGAAAATTCGAGCCGCGCGGAAATGTAAACTTGCATGGCAAGCTTCATCGGACCCTTTACGAAAGACCGTTCTTTTTCTCTTCCAGGAACGCCCCACGATCACATTTCCGCCGTCCAGCAGCAGCCTCAGCAGCTCTCGCACATGATGCACCACGTGCCGAGTCCCATGTCGAACCTCCAGCACAGTCCGCAGAGCCAGCAGCAGCAGCAGCAGCACCAGAGGCGACCCTACTCCGCGTCCTCCAGCTCCTGCGGCAGCTCCGACGCCTCGGACACGCACCTCTCGAGTCCGCTGAACGCCACCCACATAATCGAGGCGCCCCGAAACGTCGGCAACGCTTTCAACGCCTACAACCCGCACATCATGATGGACTCGCCGTCCAGCGTGGCCAGCATCGACGCCAGCGCGGCCATGTTCTCCAACTGCGGCTTCAACAACTTCATGAACGGCTACGCCTCCGGCAGCAACCCCGGCACGCCCTCGACCCCCGGCAACGCCGTCATACCGAATCCCCACGAGCAGGCGGCCAACTACGCCTCGCCGCATCACGCGGTCGTCCACGAGAGCGTCCGCCACCATCACCTCCAGGTGGACGGCGGCGTCGAGCACATCGACATACCGCTCTACTCGAACGCCCAGCAGTACAGTCCGAACTCCGTCCAGCCGCACCATCAGTTCGTCCACTGACAGCAGACCGCCACCTGTTACGACGCCGCGCAAATGTCCCAGCAGGAGATGACGGACGAGGGCGTGCTCAATCGACTCAGGATCTTTTGAATTGCGGGCGCTGCTTAGCGGCTCGCCAAACGGATCGGTGCGATTCGTTTCGCGGTCCTTTCGACGTCTCGCGGCAGCCGACTGCGTACTCACGGCGCGAAGGCATTCTGCACGCTCTTCGTGCGTCGATGCACAAAGGGCGTGCGAAGTGTGCGCGGTGTCGCCCCGAGGAATCCTTTCAAAAAAGGTTCTGCACGGAGATCGGTCCCTGGAGGAAGAATTGTGGTAAAGAATGCTAGTCCCGGTTGTGGGTCTAAGAGGGTTAATAGGTGTGTCAAATGTGATTAGTAAATTCAGCTAGAAGATCTGAATTAGAAGTAGAGAGAATATTTTTAGTTGATTTTTTAGTCTAGGGTTACAAAATATTAAAGACGATTTGATCTTAGTTCGCTGTGATAATCAGCTGATTGCGGTTTGCAAGAGTTGCATATGTGAAAAAGTTTATACAAATGTAAATAGATTATAAAAAAAAAAAACTTTCTGTACACAAATTATATCAAAATTGTATCTAAATTTCATACATACTGTTTATAAATACTTTGTTTTGGTTTTTCGAAAATTAATATGCATGTTCCATGCATTATTTGAGAAAACTTTAATTCAAATTGTTTCCAAGTTTTATGAAATTACTTTCGGTAAAGAAGGTTTGCCTTACCAAGCAAACTTCTCCTTATCGCCAAAGTTAGAACGAGAGGTTTTAAAAATGTACATATATTTAAAATTTTAAAAAACGAAACATTTCTAGTAATAGTGTTTTTTCTAATAATGTAAAAAAATCGAGTTTTACTGTACGTAGTTTAAATTTAAATATATCGAATATGTAAATATTTTACGTAAATCCGAAGACTGACCGGTGCTTATGCCTACCGACCAAAGAAATACACCTTATCAGCATCTAATATCATTAGTAAGTTCTCATCAGTTCTTATTTAACTGAAATGTATTTCCGTAGGAAAATTTATTTTTAGCAATGTACATAATATTCTTAAGTAGTTTAATTTTAAAATTATTTTTTAAGGCGAATTTATCGTTTAGACAAAAAAAAAATTTTAATTAAACTAAATATTTTTTTGAATATATATAAAACCATTGCTATCTTATTTTGGTTCTGTATCAATCTTTGGTGTCATTTTAACTTAATTAAATTATATTTATTTAATTAAACAAAAATTTAATAAAATTTGTTGGAAAATTAAACTAAGTTGTAGATTATTTAGTATAATTAAAATTAAAGAACATTTTTTTCCAATTTTAATTCAATCGATAGCAACAATTAACAATTGTTTTAAAACGGTTTAAGTTGAATCTAGAAATGTATATTTGAATTGGATACGGCATCAATCCAACCGTACTTATCGAGGCATACTTAATATACATAATGTATTTATATATATATATATATATATATATATTATACAAGATTATTATTTATAAAGTACAAGTGTCACATTTATATAGCGAAATTCAAGTAATCAATGAAACAATTATACCAACGTTATTTCAACCTTGTAAATATTGTAAAAGTATAAATTTACGCAATGTGGTGCCTACACGCCGAAAATATACCATATTTTCCTTTGAACTTGCATCTTTTTATTTTCTATTCATTCATCTACTTGAAATCTTTTAGGAAAAGAAAAATATTGATTTGACTTTTAACCCTCTAAACGCACTTTTATTCAATTAACATTGCAAATCGGCCAATTTAAATTCACTTGGCGTTTAAATTCGAATCTACAATTGGCATTATTTTAATCCAATTTTCCCCAGCTCCCAGCTGATATTTAATACAGCACTCAGACCGGGTCCCGTCTCCGTACTTTGCCCCACCCTCCTGCAATCGTGGGCTTTACCGTATTTACCCTGTTGATTTGCTGCGCAAATCCTCCTTGTAAAGAAATTGCCCCTTTTCTTTAGCTGCACCATTTCCTTCCCAGGTGGCCGGGCTTCTCCATAAGTTGGGAAATGCCTTGGGAAATTCCCAATTCCGGCGGTAGAGTCCCCACAGAGACCTGTGTTTTGAGGCAGGTATAAAATTGTCTTTAACAGCATAATCTTAAGCTAACGATATTCCTCCCTCTCCAACGCCCGGTCAGTTAATGAAGAAAGGTGACGATTTTCGTGAAGAAAAAAAAAGAAAAAACTCTTCGGTGCCTGGACGAAGAAAAGAAGCTTTGTTCTTCAATTTTTTAATTCTAAATTATTTCTAAATTATTACGACTCCTCGAATTAATAAAGTTTAAGCGAAGCCTTTTGTGGATCTGCAGAAATTTCAGAGTCAAGAAAAATAAACTTTTCGAGCACATTTAGATCTGTTCTGCGTCAATTTTCAAGCGGTGTTCTCCATTCCATAATCGAAGATTGGGACTATAAATCCCGTCTTGCCAGTCGCAATTCCCTGCTGAAAAACACTTTTCAACGTTGCAGCTTCAAGCGTACCGGGGCACTTAGCTCCTCGACCCGTCGAAGGCCTGCAAAACGGCTTTAAAAAACAGACCCCGAAAACTGCGCGAAGCCGCCGATCCCACGTTTCCAAGACGATCCGCCAGCGCGTTTAATTGTCGGCCAGGAGTGACAATGGGCCTCGGCCGGATACGTACATAATACTCCGCGCGGAAAAGGACGAAAGGCATATCGCGCCGCGTGGTGCCTCGACGCGGCGTACGCTCGACGCCCGAGAGAGAGAGAGAGAGAGAGAGAGAGAAGAAAAAAGGGCCACGTGCCTCGAGCTCATTGTGCGATCAGTCATCGAAAGTCTCGTGCCGAGCAAAAGGCGGAATCGCCGCTCCCTTCGTTTTTTCCCCGTAACGGGCTTAATTGTCGTCCTGTAGCCCAGATTACGCGGTAATGAGAGCTCTCGGGGGGGGAGGAGCGCGCGGGTGGAGGTTGCACGCTCGGTTGACGAACAATTAGGATTGATTGTAGCTCGTGGAGAAGTCAATGTCTGCCGGTTACTTGATGCGATAGTAGTGCGCGTTTTTTTTCACCTTTTTTATTGGGTGATTAACGTTTGGAGATAATTGAATCTCTATGTACAATTAAAATTCTTAATTAAACTGCAATTGTTTTTTGTACTCTCTTACTCTAGTAGTTATCTGTTGAGGTGGTGCTTAGCCACTACATAGCTCATTTAGCAAATAATACGTATATTATATTTTTTTGACAGTCTTAGCCAGAAATTGAATTGCGACAAGAGCCACCTCTAATGTTTTCAAACTCTTACTTAATATATCCCGCAGACTGAAAAATTCCGTTCTGCGCCAATACGAAAAGGTTTTCCAGTCACAAAACTCAGCGACAGGACGGCCAGAGCCCGCCGACTTCAAAGCCGCCCAAAATCCCGCGGCGCCTCGTTAAAGCCGCGCGCTCGGCGCCGTCGTCGGCGGGAGTCGTCGAGGCCTCCTCGCGCAAGACGCGCACGACTCCGTGCGCGCGAGGCGGCGCCGCGCTCGTTACGCTCCCATGGCAGCTCCGGGGCCGACACCCGCGGAGCGTCCACGCGACTCGGCGGAGGGTGGGCGCTCGGAACGTGAGAGGACGATTGCTCCCGAGGCGCGCTATTATACGGCGAGCTGCGCGGCCGCGGATTGTTTGCTCGGATGTAATGTGAGAAAAAGCCGCGGGGAGAGGCCGTTCGCGCGACTCTATTGTGCGGTCCGTCGTCGAAGCCGCGCTCGGGTCCATGAAAAGAGCGCGCCGCTGTCGCGAGGGCGACTGCTTGTTGGCGGGCTGGGCTATTTCTTTACTCGAGAAATTCGGCTGCTGGGCTGTTGTCGTACTTCGATTAATAATTTATGACGTTTCGAGCCTGAGATTAATTAAGACGATTTTATACGGGGGTCAAGAATAAGGCGTATTTGCATTTTGGCTTGCGAAAGAAGAGATATTATAATGCGTGCTGTATAATGTTTGAAAGCCTCGTATTTAATTGCGGGTAAAACTTCATCCGCGCCTTCTATTGCACCCCTCTCGTCGTAATTATATAAATCCTTAAGCAAAGCTTTTTCTCACCTGCAGAGCCATCTTGACACTATTTTCCTTGTATAAACATTTTCATACATATTCTCATGTCTTGGCTGAGCAACACAAAAATATCTTCAGAAGGCGGCACGTTTTCTAAAAAAAAAAAAAGAAAATAAATACAAGATACGTACATGTATACACGTAAACAATTAGAATAGCGCCGCGAGGCGAGTCGAGATTTTTCCGTCGGCTTAATCGTCTCATTATTTTCTTGGCCGGTACTCTCACATCCTGTCCGCAAAGTCACAATAAGCGCGCCTGGGCTCTCCGTGTTAAGGCGCACACGGACGCGAAAACCCCGACGGCTCGCAAAAGGTGTGTATATATAAAACTTTAAACCTTTCGAGGTTTCGAGTCTCGTATTTTTACGAGCCGAAAAGAAAGAGAGGAAAAAAGCTCGCTCGCGACTTGCAATTACCGTCCACTCGCGCGTATATATATATATATATACACACACACACACCCGTACGAGTGTTGATCTTAAATGAAGGGAGAAAAAAAGAAGCGAACAGCGGCGCGCCGGGCGAGGAAAAAACGAGAATAAGGTCGCGGTGAGACTCGAGGCGAACGTATAGGTATAATACGTGTACGGGCGATACGGCTCGCGAGTAATTCTGACTTTCCTTTTTTGGCTATTTAGGCGCTAAGTGTTCGGGGCAAGGACTGCTTTGAGTTTCTTTTTTTTCCCTTACCTTCCTTTTCGCCACTTTTATTTTCGCTCTCTCAGCAAATTATGAGGAAAGTTTGCTTAATTGTTTTACGCGCGGAGCAGCGTGCAAAAATTTTGCAAAGTATAAAAGTTTGCTGGTTAAATTATTATGGAATACTGACCGAGACGAAAATCGGGACGTAAAGCTATAGCCTTTGTATTTAAAAATACTTTTATCCTAGAGCGATGCAGTTAGATATTTTTTAAGTTTAACGTTTTTATTGGCGCGGAAATCAAGTAAAATTTTCATCAGCATTAGGTATGAGAACATTTGGATAATTACCAAGAATTAGCACCCATTTCAAAAGGAGATCAGAATTCAGAGCCACCAAAGCCCTGTGCCCGACGTCGGAAGGGGGGGAACGGGAGAGTGACATATGCATTCGATTTGTACGCGTGCCATAAAATCCGGCCAATAATCCGGGCGCGATTAAGAGCATCGGCCCGGATTTTCGGGCAATAATAGAGGCTCGAATTAAACCAAACACTCGACGAGCTGCGTGCACTGTAAAAACACTTGCTCGGGGAACTCGACGAGGGTCGAAATGGATTATGCGTTCTGGGGCGCGTAAACGTTTGCATTGAAAAGTTTACACGGAGCAACGTTTTTCAATAAGAATTAGTGTGCTCTCGACTAATCGAATTATTAGGAATTTTGGTACGGAAAAGAATTTGTCATTCGATGAGTAAAAAGTGTGGTAATTTTTAATAAAACAGAACAGACACGAGTTAAGTTCTTTAAAGAAAAGAAGCCATTGTTTTACAATAAAAACTTTCTAAAATGAATTAAAAAATTACAAAGTACTTATTATCCCCCTCGATATTAAATCAGTGATTGGATAATTAAAATGCATTGCGATTATGATCGAATTGAACCTTGGAACTTGAGATCGAAATTTTCGAATCTCGAAATTGGTGAGCGTGAAAACAGCTTTGCGAATGGATATTTTCATTTATTATTCTAATTTTTAAAAACAAATAGGTATCAGTCTAGCTGACCTGATTATTAACCCTATCTAGTCATTATTAGAAACTATATTACGTTTGAAGGTTCGTGGAAAAAATAACAATAAATTTTTAAGAGATAATCATTCTTTTATCTTTAAAGCTAATAGAATATTTCAAAGTTTGTATTTAGTTGTTTTGGAGCACACGAAGCGCAGGGAGGTGCCTGACCTGATTATCCAGACATTATTCGATCATTATTCGGTTAATATTTGACCAATACTCAGCCAATATTCGACCAGTATTCAGTCAATATTCGATCAGTACTCGGCCAGTATTCAACCATTATTTAGCCCATATTCGACCATCATTCAGCTAATATTTAACCATTATTCAGGCAATATTCGACCATTATGCGGCCATTGTTCAGCCATTATCCAGTCATTATCAGAGGCCAAGCATTATACCTAGCAACCTCCTGGTGCTTCGTGTTCTCCGGATATATAATACTCGAGATTGCCTACGCGATCTCATTGTCTTCTGATTTTGAATTTGATTCGTATCCAATAGTTCAAAAGGCGGATACGGCCATGAGACTATACCAGCCCAAATAATCGAATCGCTTACGGTGATCTGTTTAATAATTTTTGTTTTATATTAAAAAAATTATTTGGATTATTTCATCTTTAATGTCGCGATTGCAAACAAACGCTCGAAATCCGATGAATTCCGATCGCTAAATTTATACAAGAGAAAATACCTCAGCGCGCGTTCGAATTCCAGCTTTTGACTTTAAATTCGCAAAGAAAAGCAATTGCAATCGAAAATCGAGCGGCGCCGGAAGCCCCCCGGGGCTCGGCAAATTAGCAGTAACAATAGCCGCGCTTTACGAGCACTCGACAAAACTTAGAAGAGACAAATGGTCCGCGACGGAGGCGAGCGCACAAACAAGTGTCCCCGCTGAAAAACACTCGTGACGGAAATCAAGATAACGGCGGCGTCGCGCGCGCGCGTACAGCGGCGAGAGGGGAAATAAAAAGAGGGCGGCGCAAAGACGGCAACGAAGCGGCAGCTTAAAACGCAAAACGAAGACAGACGCTGCACGCACGCGGCGAAGGAAAGTGAGCAAGGCGCCCGCGCGCGTGTGTACGTGCGCGCACGCGGAGGCCGGAGAGAGAGAGAGAGAGATAGAGTCGTCGGTATCCAGGGCGACGGCACGTAACGCCGCCCACGACCCCCTCGAGCTGTCTTGTCCCGATGTGTTTGCTCGATGATTTTCTACCAATTACGGCCTATCCCCCCGCGCCGCGGCCCTGCCGTTACACCCCCCCCCCCCCCGTGCCGGCGGCGCGGGCGACCTTTGGGCCAGTTTTACACGGGGTCAGCCCTTAATGGCTCCGCGCGCCTACGTTGGGGATCGATTTTTCGCCCTGGCGGGCTCGATCGGCGAGCGCGTCCGAGCCGCCGGAGGGTGGACGGAGATGCGCGATGGGCTTGCATGCGCGCGCGAATACGTCGGGCGGGCGGGCGAGAGAGGGCGAAAATCGTGTTAGAAGCCTTATTTATGAATTGATTTGGCGGTCGGCGACGAACTGCTTCGGCCATGCTAAGAATACTGAATGAGTGTGTTTTAGCGTGACGTATAAAAAGGGCATGGGCTATTTTGCATACATATTGATATTTATGAATCGTGTAATATTATTGTTGATCCTCGACTGGTTATTTATCTCTGCATTTAATTTATAATTATGCAACGCACTGCACTATTTTTAATAATATACAAAAAGTAAAAGACTGATTACTACCTTTATACAGATTTATTATGCATTCTGTATTTATATAATAGATTTTTTTGTTTTAAATTACTTCAAGATTCCATAAATATTGCCAAAAAATTAATTTAGGATATATTATTTTAAATATTTATCGATTATATATGTATTTATAAACATAATAATTAATTATAATAGTTTGTATATATAAATTTCAAATTAACATTTATTTGAGTTTTTATAGAATTAGTTACAACAAATATAACAAGTCTCAAAATCCTTTCGTTTTATATTTCAAACTTTGTTAATTTTAATTACTTAAAATAATAATTTTAAACTTATTGGTTAACAGAAAACAATACTAATAAAGAGCAAGAAATTGCAGTTGATTAATTAATCAATTTAATGGGTTTTTATTGGCATCAACAAATAGAGTTGACTCAGATAATATAATTGACAGGTGGCGACGCGTAGTCTTTTTTAGCGGAACCTTATATACTATAAAACTCGATCATATCCTTATTTAAAACAGTCGATAAGGTAGAGTTCTACGCAGTATTTTTGCATAAATCTTTATACACGCGAGAATAATACATTATAATTCAACATAATTATACAAATGATACAAATTATATCTATAATATTTTATGTAAGTACTTAAAATGTAAAACAATATACATTTTTTTAACAAATTGAGTTGCAAAAATTAAGCGTTTTTTCGTAGATAGGAATTTTTGTTTCGTAACTGTTTTGCATAACATTTTTATAACGTTCGTCTAAACAACTTCATCTTGAATGAAAAACTTAAAGAACTTCTAAAATTACCGATGAATTTATTAAAAAAATAACTAATAAAAGTTATGCGTATATTTCACCAGAAACAAGACAGAAAAACTTGAACAATCTGATATCTTTTTTTTTTTTTTTTAATCAGCATAAAAATTTTTATATTAAAACTTGGATCGCGTGTCGTGATGAGGTCCAGAATACTTATTGTTTCGAATAGCGTATTCGTCAATCACGTTGTCAGATCCGCTGTACATCGAAAATCCGCGACGAGAAAGCTCTTCTCCGGGCACAATCGTCGGATTGGTGTAGCAAAAATCAGCCATCATATTTGCCTGCCTTCCCAGCTGATTTGAGCTGAAAATTAAAATGACGATCAAGAATTACGTTTGTATAAAAATACTTTTGCACAGCGAAGTTATATATAATATATACGTAATATGAAAGAAAAAATGGCAATATAGTAGAGATCATCGATGTTAATTATCCATCCGTAAAAGAAATATTTTGAGATTCATTTATTCATCAGGAAAAATCAACGACTGCAATTTAATTGATAATACTGTAGAAAATCTTTTGTATGCTGCTGAGAAGTGTTTTTTAAAAGACTTGCAAGAATTACTGGAATCATAATAAGCATTAATACTCTATTCAAAATTATAAATTTCTACAGTTCTATATCTTTGTCCTTCGCAATGAAAAATATTATAATGAATAATTTTCCCCCTTTAATTCGTGAATTTCTCAAATGTAACCCTTTAGTATCAATTTTCATTAAATAAACGTTTACAACTAAAACAATACTTGTATTTTATTCGTAGCTCATCAATTTCTAAATCCACCTAAATCATACTTGCAAGAGCATAAAGCCGCTTCTCGGGCAATGAATCAACGAAATTCTACACATCACAGTCATAGCTGCTTATAGTTAAAGATGCATATCTTATCGAACCGAGCGATTTCGTCATTTCGAGAAGGACAGGGATTATTCACGCCGTTGCGATTTGTATTAGGTGCTTCGCGGACGCACAGCTTATTAAAACTTGACCGACAGATCGACGCTGATAAAATTCAAAATATCCACGTATTATCCGGCCACTTACTCGTCCACTGTGAGTCGGTTTACTCTGACGAAGAGCACGCCGATCAGGATGAAGAGCACGAGGATGCACAGACCCGTGACTCCGCACGAAATGAAGAAGTAGAGCTCCAACTCTTCTAGGGTAGCCTGCAAATACACAATAACCTAATATCAATTTGCATATTGGATAATTTTAAAAGTTTCTGGGAGCTCTTGAGGATTTACGTTTAAGCCGATCGCGCTCGCATTAAAAAGCGCCAAGTAAACATTAGAAACTACGTCCGTATTCCGAAAATTGCAGAAGCATGAAGGTAACGATAATAACAATGATCAGCAGGCGCACAAGTCGTCATTATCTGCCGTTTACGAAACCGCGCGCCGCCTCGGGAATGCCGACGTAAAAAGCGCGCGCGCGTGCGCGTGCGAGACAAAAAGCGAAAAGAGCGCAGGGGAATGAAAAGACCGCCGGCCGCAATGTCGACAGCCGAAATCTCAAGGTTCCGCGACGCGCTTGTAATGTCACGCTCGCGAGGAGAGCGCCTCGCATTGTTCCCGTTTCCGCGGCTGTTAAACGACCCGCTAAAGAGTGTCCTCCGTCCGCGGAGCGCTGTTTATTTACTTTGCGGCACTCAAGTTTTATAGGTGACTGCGGGGAGGTCGAGCTCGCCGCTTATTTTGCGCGATCCCGGAATTTACAATTGTCCTCTTCGATCGTTCAAAAAATTCGAATGCTTTCGTCAGAAAGTCACGTTCCAATTTCGTCGCCGATAAAATTTCCCAAAAACTTCGAATGCCGAGCCGAGAGCAGCTTCCTCCGACGTCAGCGCGGCTGAAATTTCCCAAGTTTATCATTTTCATATCACCGGGGGGAAATCGGCCGAGCGATCTCCCGGGAGAGGCTCTTCGCGCACAGCTACGGCGACGGTGCTCCGGCTGCGTGACCGCCGCTCGTTATGGCGCAACTGCGCGATTTGCATAGAAAGTCGCGGTTTTCGCGATGCGTGTACAGGCCGTTCGGGGAGGTTCGATTTTATGGGGAGATACGTTACGGCGACTGCACGCATTACCGACCGTTGCTCGTGGCGCGAAGCCTCCCGCGGGCTGCCGCCGGACATCGAGTTAAAATTCAATCAGGTATATCACTCTCGAGTCCGTTACTTTTAAACCTGCCGCGCGCAAACTCCCCTTATCGCTCTTTGCGTCGAGATAGGCCGATCCGATAAGAGATAAGAAGATAAGCGCTCGTAGGTAGTGGGTTCATCGCTGTAAATCTACCCGCGGCGCGATTAACCGTTCGTGACAATTAATTAACTTCCCAAAAAGTCAGCCGAGTAATTCCGAGTCGCTTAATGACAGCGGGGCTTCTGTGCAATGAGCTGCGTGCAGTCGACTATTTAATTAACGGCGACTTTATATTTCCGCGGGACTAAACCGCGAAAGTAAACCGAGGCCGATGGCGGAGAGGCTCGCCGAAAGAAAAAGCAAGGCACTGTACCTCGGGTAAGGCGAGTCTAATGTCCATGGCGCCGAGCGAGAGAAAAAGAAGCGACACCTCGTTATCAAAGCTTTCACTCGAACCGCAAATCAACCGCTGCACAGTGGTCGCGCTCCGAGGGAGAGAGAAACGTGCCGCGAGGAGATAACAAAGGAAGGAGAAACTTGTGCACACTTACCATCGCGTTATTATGATACTCGCGCCAAAATCAACTTTCCGCCTCTCGCGGCTTTTTATATGCGCCCGATCGTCTCGCGGGGTTCACTTCGTCCTCTTCCGCGGTGCCGATGCTCGTCGCCCTGGCGCCTCTCTTTCGAGCACCTGCATGATTGGACGCTCGTTTGGATTCTTACGTTTTTTGGGGGAGTCTTTTAGGCGCTCATCTCTTATTCCCGATGCTGGAAACTGCAATGGGGGTATTAAGTAGGCAGATTCGAAACTTTAAATTTCTTTATTATTTGAATTAATTTCACGCTCTATTTCCCGCGTGTTATATAGTTATTTAATTTGTTAGTTGACTAAATATAATAACATGCGTTCGCGGTAAATTTCTTTGAAAAGCAATTACGTATTTACTCGCGTTTACTTTGCTTTACAGCGACACTAATTAAAATACTTTGTTCCTAATATAGATTCCTCGTTCCTATTCCTTTTTTCCGAGCGAAGACCTTGAAGAATTGCGCGGAGCTGTATTAGATACGCGTATTGTCTTCAATGCGCTACTGTGCGGCGTGTAAACACGATCCGGAGTTTACGCTTGTCGAGAAAAAAAGAACGCTCCTATAATAGTACACAGTCGAAGTGGCTTTTAAAAGTATTTTACTTCTTGTGTAAGTTCAATGCAGAAAACGCTTTCAATAATTCAATTGCGCCGGAAGCTGACGGTGATGTATATACTCTTTTCGTTATTTTATATTTTTCCTGACTTGTATAGCAAATTAGTAAATTATGATAACGCACAAGAATTTCAGTTTCATCATGACAAATTGAAACTTTACGGCCGTGGCAATGCGATGCGTGAGTGTATATTTGTCACTTCTTTCGTAAATGAGGCTTTTTAATTAATATAATTTATTGTTCTATCTTGTATAGGTTTTAAGAGATACGCAAGATACGTCTTATCTTGTGAGTCACTATTTGTTCAATTGTGTCAGGAAAGTTAATGAATTCAAAGCATTTGAAAACAGGTAAGGTTAATATAACAAATATATTTCATTTTGATTGAAATCAATTAAGAAACGATCGAGAAAAAAAGTATTGCAACGTAACTGCTGTAAAATTTAATCAAAATCTTTCATTCTTTTTTCCTACTGGTATTTATACTATATCTAATATTTAATGTGCATTTAAATTAAAAAATTGAGACGGTTTATATACTAATAAGGTCAGATATGCTTAAAAAGAATGAAGTACATGCAAGAAAACGTTTCAATAAATTTTTAGCGCATGAATAAAAGATAAGTTGATTTATAATTGAATTGAATATTATGCACTTCCTTATTCTTTATTGGAAATATAGCGTTCTGCTACTTTTAGAATTTACTCAACTGTAATTTATTTGAGTAATGAACGCATAGAATCATTATTGTGCAAGAGTAAAAAATAATTCTGTATGTCATATTACTCTCAGAAATATGACTAATCGATAAAAATCGATAAAAATCTTCAAGATGTTTTGAGTAGAATGTTTCGGAAAGATCTAAGAAATTTGCTAAAATTGATATTACTAATGATCGCTATCAGAGATTAAGTGTATAAAACACCTTGAAGCAACAAGCATAAAAAAAAAGATTCAAAACGTGCTTTCTGTTCAAAATAAATAGAACTAGACTTTGAAAACTACAGGCAACACATTTTCAGAATAAGAAATTCACAATTACAAGACGCCGAAGGCATTAAAATTAAAACGACTTTCTGCTAAAGATAGAAACGAACGATTCAATTTACATTCAGCAATAAACTTCTCAGTCTCGCACTGCACCACTCACTGAAAAAAAACGTAGCACCGTCAAATCCGAAACTCGTTACAAATTACATTGCCCCTCGCCGCGCGTAAACAAATCCAGCAGGCCCGCACGCTCACTGTACGTTATTCACTGAAAATACCGCGCCCTCGGCTGAATGAAACGGCGAGCGTGAATGGCACGCACCTCGATTACCGCCTCGCACTGCTGCTGCTCGTTTGCCGCTCAGCTCTTCACAAAAGCTCATCAATCACCGTCGGTCGCAGTCGATTGTCGATCGGCATCGGGAAAGGCGATTAAATCCGCGCGCGCCGAAAGTCCAGGCGGTACTAAGGCGTGCAGTTAGCGCTTAGCGCAAGGTGCGCTACCATACTGCTCGTGCCAGCCGAGCAAAAGCAGCCGCGACCGCGGCACCGATAAACGCGCTCTCTCTCTCCCTCTCTCTCTCTCGTCTACGCGAGCGTGTACACACCTGCGCCGCGACGCTCCTGTCGACGGGCTTTTAAATTTCAGCGAAGCTCGAGATGAATCCGAACGAGCGCTCTGATAACAGTTCTGGAATGCGCGCTGAATCACGCGGATTTGACGTTCTCGCGGTGCGCTCGGAGCGGCGGGGAATGTGTATTTTGAAAATTTCGCCTCTCGCGGCAATGATTTCTTTTTTTTTCTTCTTTTCAGCTCGTTTGAATTGAATTTTGTTCTGTGCGTCGGAGGAGGGTCTCGTAATTTTTCAAACGATTTCTTGTTCTTCCAACGAAAACGGAAGAAACCGACTTAATAACAAAAGGATTTCTAAAGAAAAATTTATAAACAGTACATTTTCATGACAATGCAGGCATAAAACTAACGGTTCAATGTAATTATCAACACCCGTAATCGAATCTTTCATAATTGGCTTTACGTAAGGCGTAATAGACTTTTAATATTTGTTATGTGCGCTGTACTAATGAGCGAAAAGTTTATCATTCGTTATACAATTAAAAAATTATATTTTTATTATTTATTTTACGTGACAAGTGTCTAGTTTTATATCGATGAATTTTTATACTTTAAAAATAGAAAATTGCAAAAGAATTTGTTGTATGACAAGATAACGGTGTGCAAGAAAATTTAGTCACCCGGAATTAAGAACAAGTATTTTTAGATGGAAGACAAAAGGTGCATGTTATGTATAAAATATTCTTAGTTTTATAAAATAGTAAAATAAGAGATATTTGTAAGTGGGGAAGGAAGTGACTTCCTTTCCCACAAAATAAAATAATTTCAGTCCGCTGAGCTTGCGTCTTTCTTTTCGAGCGCAAGCTCAAATGGCAGCGAAATCCAACCTCGCGAAACGCGCGATTTCGGAAGCCGCCGATTAAAATTCGAGGGGAGGCAAAACCCCGAGGTTATAAAAAAGGCAGCAGCGCGGCGGACTAGAGGGCTTATTCCAGACCTTTTGTGGAGACGCCAGTCGCGTCATCCGTGACAGCATAAAAGAAATTAAATATTTTATCGCTTTGTATCAACGAAATGACGACGAAATTCAAAATGCTTTTCACTCGACGTTATTTTTCGTGTGTTAGTACAAATGTATCAAATATTTATCATTAATTACTGTCTGTGTTTTAAAGTACGATGCGAATGTAAAGCGTTTATTCGTAAACCTTTTAGTTAAACGGAATAATTTGTACTTGCCACGTTTTAGCACAATTTTGTGCATCAGAAAAAGAAATGAAGTAGCTATTATCATTTTAGCTTTATATAATTCAATGAAATATTATCTCAAAAAATGAAAATATTTTTGCTCGAGTAAATGAAATATTGTTACGGATATTTTTTCATAAAGTTCATTTCATTAATTATAAAATTTTATTGTAAACTTAATTTCTTTTTCATTCATTATCATTCTTAAATTATAGTAAAACAAAAATAGAACATTTTCACAAACAGAGAAAACCCAAAGGAAATCCAGTCAAACATCAGAAAGTCTTGAAAAAATCGAGAAAAAATATACTGAACGCGACTAAGTACACCTCAAACGAGGCCGAAGAGCTTGTCAAACATATGGGCACTTATAGGCAATAATATGCATAGAGCGCGCCAAGTGCATCTCGAATACCAGGTGCACGTGCACGCTTGTCACATGCTTTTTCGTGCGAATTTCGCCGCTCGAATCTTAAAGCCTGAACGGGCACAAAGGCAGATGTGCGAAAAGACAGATGATACTTTATAAAGACAATAGCTCGTTTTACCGAGGATATTGAAGCATTACTGCGCAGCACATTCGTATTAATTGGCTGTTTTATTTTGTTGATAAGATATTTTAACCGAAACGTTTAAAATTTACATTCAGTTATTTTTCGCAATTTCCGGTCCGATAACATTTTTTTTTTTAAAATATAAAGATAAATATTTTTAGCAAGAAAATGATTTTGGAACAATTTTTCACCTATATAGATTAAGGTACTTTAATAAACAACAAATTTAATTGATCTGTTCATAAAAAGCAGTCTTCACTCAATCAGTTCAATGCTGCACAATTGCACGAGGCTGTTCAAGTGTAACTGTAACGTCCTACTTTAAACAGCGTAAGTTATAAAAGATTGCAAATGAATTTTTACTGCTTGACAAACACTTTTCTTTGAAAGTCATTCACAGAACTAACGACTCTTTAAAATCAGTTTCTCAGAATGCATTAAATGTAATTAAAATTAATATAAGAATAATAGTAAATCATAATATCATTAAAAAAATAATTTTATCAATACAATAATTTAACGAGTTTTAAATAAATGTTAAAATGTTAATTAAGTGATTGAATTCAGGAAATAAAATATCTGGCAATTAAAATGAATAATAAATTAATTATTTATAAAAGGTATATATTTAAAAAAAAACAATATTATTGAATGATAAAATATTTTATTGACAATATATCTCAATATATTTCATTAAAATAATATAAAATTTTTTATGCTTACTGATTGCAGATTAAAATATTCTATTTAGACTAGAATAACAGTACAAAACTTAAATAATTGTATAAAATATATCACTAGGCTACTACTTTGTGGAGTATATCTTACAAAAATAGTAGTATATAAAGGCACATTATACTTATAATAAAATGTTACAGAATAAATCAGCCCAATTAGTTATTAAACAATATTAACAAATGATAGGCCTTCAGGATCTTTGGTTAATTGCCATTCCATTATCCATTGTATAAAATAAGGTAAAGCCATACATATACTTAAATATAAATAATAAGGGATTGGTTCGGTTGAACCAAATGGCCAAAACCATAAGCCTCTTCTGTTTCCGTCACGAACATGATGACTTATAAAACTTGCTATAATCATCCATGCATAAATTATTAAACTTGGTATACTTGAGAATTTTGAAGCTAAGCACATTATAATCCACACTGTTACTGGAATTGTAGTACAATGTAAGAAAGGTCTATGATTTAAATGTGTTGCATCCTGCAATATATAAATACGAGTTTTTTAAAGAATAATTTTTATTAAATATCTACTATAATTTAAAAAATAAATTATATCTTACATTTATATCCCAACTTGCAGCTGTAATAAAATGATCAATGTCAATAAACGATGATATGAAGAAGCATACAATTATACTTCCTACATTTTCTAATACAGATTTTTTCCATAGAATTAGCACCAAAGTCCAAGTTAAACCACCAACAGTTGCATGTGTTAGATTATCAGAAATTGCCCTTACAATTTCACTTTTACCATTTTGTAAACCTTTGTCACCAATAAAAGATACAAATCCAATTAAACTGGTAAGGAATATACGTAGAATGAATCCTTGCCTAAAGTTTAACATATTTTTTTTTGCAGAACTAAATAAAGGATTAATATACGTTAATATTAAAACAAGAATAAAAATTACTATAAAGTTTCAATTATAATTATAAATATGAGGAGGCTACATTGAAGCACTTTTCAAATAAGCTAACCTAAAAATTGTAATTGCCCAATCAATATTAAAAATTAAATAAAAGTAATAGATTAATATAAAGCGATAATAAGACGTAAAAAGTATTTAAATTCCATTAAAGTATTAAACTTTTAAATTTCAGCTTTCGAATTTTTCATAATATGGGTAAATGTAAATTTCTACACTTTTTGTAAATATATATATTTTTATAATTAATTGAGTTTTTAATGATATAAAATAGGCTACTGAATTGTTATAATATTAAGAAAATTTCACTTTATTTTTATTATTAAATCTTCATAGTCTAGTAGAGAAAATTAAATTTTTGAAAAATCCGCGATGTCAAAGATGATCCTGCGCACAATGACCTCACATTTTTGGGCAATCATTTGTTGGTAACACGCCGTGTTACACACGGTCGTACATACAGGTCCGGAAACTCCGGTGGTGGGGGTGAAATTGGTAAGCTTCGAAAATCGACCACCAGGTGACACGCCATACAAAACGTACGTAGCCACGTGGTGTACGGAGGAAGCGCAAAGATTCAAACGTATTTAAAATAAAATATGAACATTTGAATATAAATTCAATTGCTTTAACGATTTTAATGATTTTATAACTTAAGTTTACAAACTTTAAACAATAAATATCTAGGCTAGTATTTAAACATTATAAATAATTCTTTACACAATAATAGCTACACCCAACAACCACATAACCCGGGGAAGTATTTAATAATTATAATTAATTATTTAAGCAATAAATAAGTAAGCCCGACAACCACGTAGCGCGGGGGAGTATTTAAACATTATAAATAATGTATCTCTTTGAAATTTCGTACAGACTTTAATAATGATAAAAGCTAGGGAATGATCACTTTTTTTTAGCTAATTATTCACTATTTTTTTATAAACAATATTCTCCGCATCAGCGCTCGGTCGGTAAATATTAGCTTTAATATCCCCTTAAACCTTTTGTCTTGTGTCTTTTGCTTCGTCCCCGAAAAAGCATGGCGCTCGCCGTCTACATTGTTAAATGACTAAGGGTTAAGTGGAACAAACCATCAGTATTAGTTTTGAAAATCTTAACCTACAAATAACCGTATCAATGAATCAGGATGTTTTTATGTTGTTTCGAATTTTAGAATTATTAGAAATATTCATTAATTTGACTAAATTTCAAAAATTAGTAATATTAAGAAAATTGACACGGTTATTTGTAGGTTAAGATTTTCAAAACTAATACTGATGGTTTGTTCTACTTAACCCTTAGTCATTTAATAATGTAGACAACGAGCGCCATGCTTTTTCGGGGACGAAACACAAGGCAAAAGGCACTAAACAAAAGGTTTAATGTGGATTGTGGAATCTCCCTAGATAAATGGGTTTTTATTGGCAACCATTTTGAAATACATAGCCATGTTACAAAGACATTGCGCGCGAAATACAAAAATAGAAAATAATATATCTTACATTTTAAAATTTCACACAATCAATAAATATCGCAATTAAATACTATGTTCAACAGATAATAAAAATTTCATAATAATCTTAACAATTCTTGGATTGTATAAGGATAAGAAGGAGTATGGACCAAACTTTAACACTTTACTTAATTCTTTTATAAAGTCACCTCTAAATGAGTTATACAGTTCACAGCTCCACATTACATGTTCAATAGTGTCTGATTCTTTACCGCATTTACACCTATCACTCTCAACTATTTTCTGCTGTATTAGACTACTATTAAGCGAAGAATGATTGCTTCTCAGTCGATTAACGCTCAAGGCTTGACTTGAGGCTGAGGCTCAGCCTCTGCGTAAGAGATTAGGCTGAGGTCCTTTTGTTTACCCACCTCGATTATACTGCTCGATAGTAAAGCTTAGACGCATACTCAAAACGCAAAATGCAGGCACTTCTAAATTCAGGTGCTCAGGTTATATTGAGCAGACAAAGTGGTTGAGCGATTAACTACAAAGGAAAAAGGAATAAACTAAAGAAATCGAGCCTCAAAACCGCGTCAGGAGCGCACGGCACTAAAGTTTGGTGAATTCATTGCACTAAATCACAAGAAACACTTAAAAAGAGAGCCGGGTCGTAGATTGCATGCGCACGCTACAAGAGTTCCCGCCAGTCCCCCAAGAAACTTTACCAAAGCAAGTAAGCCTGGCCTCAAGGTCTCTGACTCATTCTGTTGACGATGTAAAAGTTCGTGGAGGGCGCGAGACTTCACACCACCACCACCACGAGGGACAACACAGACGAATGACATCATCGCGAGGCATTGCTGCGTCCTTGTCCCTCCAGTGGTTCTATGTGCGCTCTCAGCGAGCGTTTGTGTGCGAGTCTTCAATAAAAATCATCGGCTGAAGGATCTCTCGAGACAGAGACAGAGCCTCCGTCGACTGCGAGTACACAAGGCAATATGTGCGGCGTCGCGCCGATGACGAATCTCAGTAACCGACTGCGCGTCGCTCCGGAAAATTGATTTTGGGTTTGGGGCACAGACGAAAAGGAGAAGGCGCGCTTTGGAAAAGCAGCGGGTGCCATTGATTTTCGCTGTTTTCCCGCCCCCGTGGAAAAAGGCGCCTCTGCGCCTCGGAAGAAAGAAAATAAAGAAGGAACGGCTGGCGGCGGCAGCTCACGCGAACCCCTCGTTATAATCGCTTGGCGCTTTATAAATACACGCCAGCGGGGAGCAGCGGTTCGTTACAGTCTCCCCCCCAGCGAGGGCATCAAAAAGAAAGAAAGGGAGCGCGCAGCAAAAAACCGAAGTGGAGGAGGGGAAGGACAGAGGCATCACCCACACGCACGGCCAGTGGTAGTTTTCAGTCGGTGGTCGACACTTGTCAAACTGCTGCTGTAAACTCGCAGCTGCAGGACCGGTGAAAGTCGACGCCGTATGTGTCATACGCGCGTAATGTGGAGCAGTTGTCCGGAGTAGCGGTCGCAGCTGCGTTTCGCGCGTCCTCTAACCTCTAAAAGGTCGCTTTTCGCGCGCAGCAGCCTTTTTCTTCATCTTGGTCTTCGCTGCAGCGGAGGAAGAAGAGGAACAGACGTGGGCTGAAGAAGAAGCGAGCAGAGAGAAAATACCTTCGTACCACTACGCAGCTTCTCTCTTGCCCCCCCCCTCTGTGTTCCTCTCCGCGGCAGTACCCGAAAAATCGCCCGGGTGACGCACGCATGAAAAGCGAGTGGACCGCAAGCCAGTGAGCCGATCTCCAGGGTGTGTTCGGTTGAGAGATACGCAGGAGAAGGGGGAGAGAGTGAGAGTCGCCGAGGCGCCTTTCAACCGCCAATTGTTGTCAATTGTTCTTAATTGCAATTAATTGTCAAAAGAAAGTCACAAGTTTATTGACTTCTGAGAAGCTGTTTGGAGGAACAAGTTGCTGGTGCTCCAAAACTGCTGGTCCCAGTGCAGGTGTTTCATGCTGTGAGGTGACTCCTTTTGGGTCTGCTGAATAGGGTTGCTGTGTCTTTGCTGCGACGTATCATGAATGTGAGTGACCAATATCTGGTTTGTGCTCTCTTTATATATATGTCTGTCTAAATATAGTCACATGGGTACCTTTGGGTATTTTAAAATAGACAATTTTTGCTTGTTTCTAGTGTATATTTTCTGAAATTAGGAAATAGAGAGGCCTTGAATTTCTCACAATTCTTTCTATTTCTAAAGTACTTTCTTAAAAAGTAAATTAGTGAGAAATACATTTTTGCAATGTGTATTTCTTATGATTCATAAGTGTGATAAAGATTCTTCTCTATGTACAATATTGAGATTAAATATTGCACAGCAAAATATTCAAGCACATTGATTTTGATGCATCAATTGATTATGAGTAGTTTCAGTAAGGTATTTATTTATAAACATTGCTGTATTATTCATATACAATATTGTGTTTATTAAATTTTCAAGCTTAAAATAAACCTGTAAAATGAATATTTATTTTACAGTTCAACAATATATTCTAAAATAAATTTAGAAAACTGTATTTTAAGAATAATTTTATCTTTTTTCTAATTTTATTTTATTTAAAATATTTTAAAGCAGCCCGAAAAATTACCCATATCCGCTGTACATATTATCTCCAAATTGTTGAGTAGGATAGACAGCAAGCAGCCACTAAATCTGTTTTTAGATACAGAAAGGGAATTTACAAATGTATTTGAGAGTTGGGGTAGTGATTTTGGGATCTTAACTTAGAATTCACATGATGAGCACTAAATGCACATCTAGTTGCTCTTTTATGACATACGTCTCTAAGGAGTTTTCTCCATATTGCCAAAACTATTTTGAGAATTCTCTGCTCCATATTACTTCTGCATCATTGGTGAATAGTTGCTGACTGGATTATATAACAAGCTGGATCACTGACCCCTGCAGGCCCAGTAGATCACAACTATGACATCTACGGAATGTAATTAAATAAATACTTTGTCCTGCTTGGTATTTGCAAATTGCTTAATGCTATTCTTGAAATTGCCTACTCTTCTGGTTGATACTGAAGAATATGTAGCATTGTGCTAATTTTAGATTACTGCCCTAGTCAGCAAAAATTGCCTAAAGTCTTTTTTGTCAAAGAAAAAGGAAATGGAACAAACAAACAATAACATAAGCTTAATTATCTTTAGTTCCTTAGTTTTGCAAATAATAACAAAATTGCTTAGTTTTTATTGTTTGTATTGTTGTTTATTTTTCCATAATATTGTTTTCTGATTTACAATTTTTTTAATATATTCAATTGTTTAATTCTTTACTCTACAAAAAATGTTTATCAAATAATATATCTATTATTGATTCATAGTATAACTGATGAAGTAAATTTAACAATTTAAAATTCCAATTTTTATAAAAATTGAATAATAACATAATTAATAAGAAAACAGTTTGTACAATTGTAACTGTAATATTTCTGTTTCATAATACCTATTTTTGACAAATTGATAAGTTTTGCTCTTAATAATTGTTGATATTATGGCTGATTAGATATAGTTCTTTTATTTCAACTAAGCAAAGAAAATTGCAAATATGACGCAAAATAAGCAGGAGAATTATAAAAATATTGCTTTCTGTCAAGTACTGTTGAATGCAATGAAGAACTTGTAAAGTTTCTTGATTTTTCTTGTGGAAAACTGTAAACAGTGTGATAAAATATTTGTTCTTTGGCAACTTGACATTTGACAATATGCCTTCAACAGATAATGTTATCTTGATGATAACAAATTTATACATACATTATCATGCTTTTAAAATATTGAAAAGAATTTAAAACTAAGAATATTTGTGTGGATTTAGGAATAACAACAGATGTGGTGTTGATAATAAAAAATTAAATATTTAACAGACTTATAAATGAATAAGAACAAAGAATAAAGGATTATTTAAATATTATTATAACATTGATAAACATTAAGAAAAATTGCTTAACAGTGACAAACATCTTAATGCTTAGAAATCTTTCTTCATCTAGATAATTCTACAAAAATTTTAAAAATCATTTTATACTTCTTTTCTATTTGTTGCAAATCAATTTCAATAATTTTTTAATTTTAATTTGCAAAGTGTCATCAGAAAAATTTTTCTTAGTGTTTAAATAATGTTTTGTAAAATAAAAATAACTATGTTCTCTTAAGGATAAATGTGTGTGTAATGTTTGCACAGGTAATCAAAGTGTCAATGAGGTGGTGCCGCGAAGGTGGTTAACTCGCCTTCGGTTTCTGGAGATGATTGAAAGTGTTTCCCGTCGAGCGCTGAGTGGCTCCAGTGGGAGCTACCACGTTCGTGGTGCCGAGCTGGCTCGAGACAGGAGATTAAAGACCCTGTCTGCCACTGTCGTCTTTTTAGACGACACGCAGCACACCTTCCAACTAGATGTGAGTTTTTAATAAACATTAAATTCATTAAAATTTTAATACTTATATAGATTAATCATGCTTTGTTTTTCAGAAAAGGGCAAAAGGACAAGCCCTATTAGATTTAGTATTTCAACATTTAGAACTTATAGAGAAAGATTACTTTGGTTTGCAATATGCTGAAAATGGTTCAGTTTCAACTAATTGCCCAAACCCTGATGTAATGGTAAGAAGATTATAATATTTTTATTAAATTTGTATTTTATGTTATTTAAAAAAATGTAATTCTTCTATTGTTATTGCAGAGATGGTTAGATCCTTCAAAATTAGTAAAGAAACAAATTAGAAGTAAAGGTGGACAATTTTTCTTTAGAGTAAAATTTTATGTATCAGATCCAAGTAAATTACAGGAAGAATATACTAGATATCAATTTTACTTACAAATAAGAAGAGATATTTTGCAGGGAAAACTTCAACTACCCTCTAGTACCGCTTGCCTTATAGCAAGTTATACAGTTCAATGTAAGTGAATTAAAAAACGTCATACTTTGAAAAATTTCAGTTTACCAAAATAAGTAAATTGTATTTACAGCTGAACTAGGTGATTATCACCCAGAAGAGCATGGGCCTGGATATCTTTCACGCTTACAATTAATTCCAGGACAAACTGAAGAAATGGAGAGAAAAATTTCTGAATTGCACAAGTTGCACAAGTAAGAATACTTTTCATTATTTAAAATTAAATTTGGAATATAAAAAATACTGCAATCATTAATTTTAATCTTCCAGAGGTCAATTACCAGCTGATGCTGAATTTAACTTTCTTGATCACGCCAAACGTCTTGATATGTACGGAGTAGAATTACATAAGGCAAGGGTATGCCATTTTATTATCGTCTTTGTCTTACATACATATTGCTATGTATGAGTCATACTTGCAGTTTACTTATGCGAATTATCTGCCTTTATTTTTATCATTTCAATGCTTGCTTTTGATAAAAATGGTTTTTAAAATACAATGCAATTTTCTTATTGATAATTCATTTCTTTGAATTGTAGGATTCTGCAAACAAGGAAATCCAATTAGGTGTCACATCTATAGGATTAGTTGTCTTCCAAAATAATATCCGAATCAATGTCTTCTCTTGGTCAAAAATTGTGAAAATTTCGTTCAAACGGAAACAATTTTTCATCCAACTAAGAAGAGAACAGGTAAATATATTTTGATACTATTGTATTTTATTCTATTTACTATTGTTTAGTTATTTATTAAGTTTTTTTAATTACATTTTTTATTTTACAGTCGGAAAACTACGATACTTTATTAGGTTTTAATATGCAAACTTATCGCAGTTCGAAAAATTTGTGGAAATCTTGCGTAGAACATCACACTTTCTTTAGATTACACAGTCCTAAATTACGACCACGTCGGTTTCCGCTAGCGCTCAGCAGCCGATTTACGTACTCTGGTCGTACTGAATTCCAAACCGTTGAGGATGGAAAACATCGAGCACGCGTGGAAAGGACATTTATTAGGTAAATTTTAAATTTAGTTACATTTTATTTTCTTATTAAAATATTACTAAAATTAAATAATTAATTTTATTTTTAGATCACCTAGTAAAAAACTAATCCATGGAATTTTACCTGTTCAAATTTCGGAAGAAAAAAATAAAATTCTATCTCCTGGTAGGCCACCTAGGTCCTATGATAACAAAGTACAGTCACTTGGTGCTCGCGAACCTCGTCAAGCTTGGGGAGAAGGAAATCAGAGTGACGAGTAAGTTAAATTTTAACACTTAAGTTTATGAAGAAAGTTTAAATATAACATTGATATAGTAATTGATCATTTTTTATATTATTTTTTCTAGCGAGGGTGGCTTTCTAGCTTTAAGAGAAGAAGTGTCAGTAACACATAATGTGCAAAATACTGGTGGTGCTTTTTCCCCAATGCTGGGATCTCGAGTATTAAGTTATGCAGATGACGACACAGCAACCCTTGAAAGAAATATATATGATATTCCAGATTATATTGAACCAGCGAATTCTCCTGCTCCACCAGTAAGTTATTTTAATCATTTAGCTTTAAAATTTAATTTAAAAAAATATTAATCTATATAAAATTTTGAAAATTCACAGACGCTAGACGACGGTTTAGTAACAATTAGGATAACACCGGACGAACAGGGTCGCTTTGGTTTTAACGTTAAAGGTGGCTTAGATCTTGATATGCCAATATTAGTATCACGTGTTGCGCCCAATACGCCAGCCGATCGTTGCTATCCAAAATTAAATGAGGGTGACCAAGTAGTTTATATAAACGGAATAGATGTCGAGGGGTTATTGCACGAGCACGTCGTAAAATTAATTCGCCAATCAAGAGATTCCGGCAATGGCGAGCTCACGTTGACCGTGAGACCTAATGCTCTGTATAACGCTTTGGCAGGTACAGACGAGGCTTTAGAAGAAGAACCACCGTACAGGTAATTTATTATTTTTTACATATAATTAAATTAAAATACTAATTTAGTAAACTAATTTTACATTAATTTTTTTTTTTAGGTATGTACCTGATGTACCCCACACTGCAGTTGGTTCAGATGCGTTAGCGCAATCAATGTTACTACTTGCGGACGGTTTAGCAAGTGGAGCTTTGATTGCCCAATACGAGCAGCTTTATAGAAAAAATCCAGAACTTACTTCTCAAGAATCTAAAAAGCCAGAAAATCAAAATAAAAATAGATATCGCGATATTTCTCCATGTAAGATTTATAAAAATTTTTTAAATTTTTCCTTCATTTGAAAAAAAGTAAAATTATTTTGTTGATTGTTTTAATTTTTTCCAATGTAGATGACGTAACGAGGGTTATTTTAATGGGTTGTTCAAATGGGGACTACATCAACGCAAATTATGTCAATATGGAAATCCCTGGTTCTGGCATTATAAATCGTTATATCGCGACCCAAGGTCCACTTTCATCAACGGTAGCAGACTTTTGGCAAATGGTTTTGGAGGCGGGAAGCACACTGGTAGTAATGCTTACTACTCTTATTGAGCGAGGTCGAGCTAAATGTCATCAGTATTGGCCAGCTCTAAAGGAAACCCTCACTCTGAGAAATCTAACTTTATTGTGCACCTCCGAAACCATTGAGGATACCTTTGTATTTCGGGAGTTTGTGCTCACTGATACAAATGTAAGTTAAATAAAATCTTAAATCATTGCAAATTATAGATTTTTTAATCTGATAATTTTCATTGATAATTTATTGTTTCAATAATCATGCTACAATTATAAGAAAGTAGTTATCACAAAATTTATTATTAGAAAGCATTACTAAAACTAAAATAAATTTTGACTCACTGGTGAGTCAGGCTACACCCAGCACTTTTATAAAAACAAACACTGTATCATATATTCTGTTAATGCGTGGAAACATTCTCGCACGGTGAATCATACAACTACGCGCAGAGGTTAATTAAGTTTCCTTATAAATGAAAACCACTTTTTTTTTATATAGACCGGAGAGGAAAGAGACATAACGCACATGCAGTATTGCGCTTGGCCGGATCACGGGGTGCCAAGTGATTGGAGACAGTTCACGACATTTACCGAGAAGGTTAGAGCTGCCCGCACGGGTATCGTTGAACCCGCAGTTGTGCACTGCTCGGCGGGAATTGGTCGCACGGGCGTACTCGTGCTTATGGAAACCGCATTGTGTCTTGTCGAGGCTAATCAGCCTGTGTATCCCCTTGATATTGTTCGCTCAATGAGGGATCAACGAGCAATGATGATACAAAATGCTGTGAGTATTCTTTTTATTCCCGAAACTTTTATTTCTTTTATCAATCTAAATTAGCCTAAATTGTAATAAAACGTTGAATATAAAACATGAATTATTATTTTATTTCAGAGTCAATATAGATTTGTTTGTGAAGCGGTTCACAAAGCGTATACCGAGGGTATAGTCAAGCCTCTTCCGGAATTTAACAGATGAAATGCAGACTTCTAAGGTGATTACACGCCCACGCGCCCTTTCATAACCGTCATTCGTCTTTTCCAATTAGCCTAAGGAAAAGTAAACCTATTATAGAGCAGCTCCTAGTTTTTACACATCCCGACAATAACATTTGTTGCATCTCTTCGACATAGTAGATATTTATTATGAAAGATTTTAGAATTTCTGAGATATTAAGAGTAGCCTTAGATATTTTGTCTTAGTGAGTGATGTGTGATCATGTATTTAGAGAAAAAATATGAAAGACCCTATACATAAAAATATAGAAATAATTTAATATTTTACGAAAAAAAAATTAACGTCGAATTTTCATCACTCATTGATCGCCGTGATATGTCTAGAGTATCTAATCAAATGTAGAAACGTAGAAGTATTTAGTGCATAGTATAATAATAATCAAATTATCTAGCACCATATAAAGAGAAATTAAAAGAAATAGAACCGAGTAGAGCTGTTATAAGAGAGTGATACATCATGCGATATTTTTACTTCGTAGAGGAAGAAAAGAGTAGGGGATGTTTGACCAGATCTCTTGGCTGTAAGCGTGTCATATTTATGCAGTTAGTGCGAAAAATGTATATATTTAAAGAAGCAAAAGTCGGCGGAAATTGCCAAGTCCAAACAGAAGGTATTTTCATATAAATTTTTTTGAGAAGCAAATCGAATCACATGCCCACTGCCAATTCCAATCGTCGCTCTGCGTCCAGAAAAGTAAATTCCTCCAGGCAGTTGACGGCGATTTTATTATAGAGTCCTTAAGCGTGATTCGCAATAGCATTTACTATTTGATCAGTAATTTCAAAACACCACGATCAGTCCATAAAAATACAAAATGCCAATATCAATTAGAATGTTTTAACAGTAGTAGGACTGTCTTGTTCAATTAAAATCAACTTTTATTTACATCAACATTTATTGTAATTATAATTTTATAAAACTGGGTAAAAATGTATAAAAATACATTTTTTTTACGTAAAATAGCTTTACTTTTATTAATAAATAACATGAAAATCAAAAGTAGTAAAAGTAAAATTTATAATAAATTTGAAATTATCTACTATTTGATTTTGTAATTAATTTTATTTATTTTTAATCATTTTGACTTTTAAATTTTAAAAATGTTTTAAAGAGATTGATTTAATTGTCACAATTTCGTATGACAAGTTGTGATTTTTTGCAAAAGATTTTTATTTGAAAATGTTTTTATTTATATTATTTGATAAATATACTTATCATTTTTATAAAATAATCTATGAAAAAATATATGGCGTTAAGTAAATGATGAGATGTTGATTTTAAAGGTACAAATATATAAAAAAAATGGTCACTATTAATATGCTAGAAATATGAAATTATCAGTATATAAGAAAGGCTCAAAAGCAGTGCCTTGCGAAATCGCGCATAAAAAGTAAAAATAAAAAATATTAAAAACCTACCTGCCTCCGCTTCTCTGAAAATATTCAAATACTCCCTCATCAGTTTGTCATTCACCGGAGTGCAAAGTGAAAAAAACTCACCTGTATATTTTTCTACTGTTATTATAAGTCCCATCCTTACTCTTTTAATTTATGTTGCCGATATGCGTGTATATATAGAAGGTAATAAAAATGAAATTTGTAGAAGATGTGAATTAATTAATTACATTTACAGACTGTCCGGTAGCTACTTATTATAATTGCCATATCTTTGTTGAAGAAGAAAAATCGCAAGAAAGAAAAAGACATAATTATACTCAGTTATGCTATACAGAAAATTGATTGTAAAACGATTGATTGCGCGCAGTATTTCGTTGAAATTGTGTAAGATCGTTTATAATTATTGCGTGAGTGGAGAAAGGCTAAGTACAAAGGACCATCGAACGCCTTTTCATGAAATTGAGCCACTTGATGATGGCACTGATTTTCTGAATTAGATGTGCCCATTGGTGCTGCTGCGCGAAGTAGAGTTAGAATGTTTACATTAGATATTGAGGTAGGCTATTACAGCGTAGCTGAAAAAGGAAAATTGATCTTTGACGATGTCATTATTGAGAAAAGATGAGATACGGTATATAAAAAGTAATAAATACAGTCGGTAGCTGTCTAGTCTCGTTAAAAATTTGTACTTTTGAATTATCAAATAAAAGCATTTTTTTAAACATCCAAATTATTTAATTATTCCTTTCATTATATATATATATATATATGTATACTTTTTTAATTACCTTGATTTATTGTTTATATCACTGCTGCAAATCTAAATTTAGCACAAAATTATAATTTATATTGATGAAGATCATGCAGAGACGAGTTAAATTTATTTTATTTAGTCTTGAAAAATTACATACTTTCACATCTTTAATCTGATTTATTATGTTTAAAATCTTTATGGGAATATCCTTATATGAAAGAAAGCTTATTTCTTATGATTTATATGATTGCAGTAAATTAAATATAACTATTTCTTAACAGTTTAAATAATTTAATAGCATGTCAAGATGTACAACAGAAACATAAATAACTTATTGCATCAAAGCATGGTTAACATTAAAATATTTTTTACTTATCGATGATTTCGTAAAAAAAATCAAATATGTAAAAGTATTAAAAAAAATATTTATTTTTGTATTTTAAAAATACATTTAATTATCGAATAATTATTTAACGAAGTTTCATTGAAATAATAAAAAAATTAGTTTTATTTTTGAAGCAGAAAATTTCGGTTCCATAAACTCGGAGATATAAATCTTATAAGATTTTAAACGTAATAAAAGTATTACAATTGTTTTTACTTCTAATTAAACTATCAATTATTAAAAAAAAATGTAAGATAACTTTAAATTGTAATTTGTTCTAATAATTAATACAAATTAAAGTTATTATATAAATACTGTTCGTTTAACGTACTTCTAATCACGAAAACAGATTGACTAATCGATCAGCTTTTGTAGGTTACTTTCATTTTTGTAAATACGTAGTTAATGACGGAAGATCTCAGAGGAATTTAGCGGCTTTTTTAATCAAAACACTGCCGTACATTGTAATATATTACAATTTCATAAATATTCAAACAGCTTTCTTCCAAAGGCTCCTTTTTCAGCCAAAGAAAGATAGAAATCTCAGTCGCTAGAAAAAGTCACGTTTTAAACCATCAAATAAGTGAAAAATTTGATTTGCTAAAATCGAACTGGTTTCATTCTTTGTACGCGCGAAGAAGTATCTGAAGTAAAAGTGAAATTTATTCTTTTTCTATACGTTTGCAGATATTGGTCAATAGGCCGCGCATGAGACTATCAACTTTTTTGCTATTTTCCCAGCGAGTGACTTCTTTAAAAGTAAAACAGAAATCTTTTCGCAATGTGAATAGTCGCATATGTTTTCACTGTATAAGTTGAATGACAGGGTTTTTTTTATTATTGTAGAATGTTTAAAGGAATATTCTTATTTTTGATTCTTTACTTAAATGATTGAATTGCAATTTAAGTTCTGCAGCTTTTGAACCGCATCTTAAAAATACTATTGCAATAATTTTATTGCTTACATTAAAAGTTGTTTTAATTGTATTTATTGAACGAACAATAAGAACGACGAAGTAAAGATGGTTCATACGTCTTGCTAATGAAACATTTTAAAGTGTAATATTTTAAAACGCATAAGCCAATTACATCGCATTGAGAAATGATTTCCTACTTAAATGCAAATAGTCGCAGTAATTAAGCGCGTATTTTGAATGTATCTTTCAGCAAGCCATCAAAGAAGCTGAATCTGTTTACTCTGCTTCCCTTCTAATACCCCTCATTAAAGCAGTTACATCAATACCGTCGTTTAACCAGACATCCCGCAATTTTTGCGAAACCGAACATTTCCCAAAATGACTTTTTCTTCTAAACATCGATCCAACCCATCCAACTAAAAATCGCAGCGAGTGACCCACTAAATTTAAAAAGCGAACCAGTGCGCCAAACGATCCGAAGAAACGAAACCCGAGTCCCGCCGCTTTCGCCGAAAAGGAAAACGTCGAGCAATTCGCGCTCATTTGTATATAATTGGGAGATCGCGGCTCATTGTCACGGGAGCGATTACGGAAACGGCGTCAAGAGAGCAGAGCGCGCACGGCGACGCGTGCCGCAGATTTCGCGGAGTGTAAACACCGTGGCCGAACCGCAGAGAGAGAGAGAGAGAGAGACGGTGGTTCTCCCCACTTTCCACGAGAGACAGATGCGATCCACCACCGGCGGCCGGCGGACGAAATGGGCCCCCCCGAGTATAAAAGCCACCTCCGCGGCGGTCTCGTGTCTAGTTCCTCGTTACCGATCGGTTATCGAACCTCCTTGGGTGAGTACCGATTTCGATTTCGTTTTTTTTTTCCTTTTTTTTTAGACTCGACGCTTACGGTGACTTACGTGAAAGTCTCGCGTTAGCTTGTAGGCTCGCTGTGTTTTACTTTGCATCGGCGACGTGGTTGCGTTTTAAATTATTAGTTATGTTATAGTAAATAATAATTTTAGGCACTTAGTTGGGGGTGACAATTTTCTTTCATTGAGACGTTTGTACTATATTAAATTTGTTCGTAACTTCCTGATAGATCTAGCATTTCAACGTTAGTTTTGAATACGCAATTCATATTCAGTTTAAAGAACGCATTTTTTCAATGCATCTAATGAGGTGGGCATTATGAACATTAGAACGACGCTAAACAGCTTCATCAGTTGTCATATTTAAAACAGCCAGAATTCAAATATTTTAAGCTATTAATTTTCTTGATATTGGTACAATTTTATGAATCTTTATTAATCACATCTTCTTACGACAAATGAGTGCCGAAGGAAAAAATTTTCCAACCAAAATCTTGCATAAGACGGTTTACAGATTCCAAGCGGCAATCGGCACACCACATCACGATTCAAGCCTCACCTCAGCCGCGCGCAAACAATTAAAAGCCGCAATTATACCGGCGGCAGTCGTCGCGCTCGTCAGACAAACGCGAGCCCGTCCCAGGTGTCATTACATAACAGCCGCGAGTGTGACGAAAGATGGAGATTTTCCCCGGCGTCGGAAAGGGAAACCTGGCATGCGACGTATCGGCCTCAGCATCCTCGGCCGATCTTCCGCGAGGGAAAGTGCGAGTCGCCCGTGAGAAACTTTCGGCCGAGAATCTTCTCTCCTTCAGACGCGCGCCGAGTAACGGGGATTTCGTGTGCCAGGGTCAGTTGCCTCCTTCGTCCGCGACCTCCTTCGCGAGCGAGGTCCGTTTTTCACGGAAGATATACGAGGAGAGCCCGAGCGGCTGTGTTTCACTTTTTACGGCCGTCGAATCGGGAGTTATGGGCTCCTTCGTGGCATTTTTATGCCGGTTTTTTTTTTTAAGAATCGCGGGGGGAAGGATTTTTTCGCGGGATTTCGAATCGAGAAGCTTTCATTTTTTAGCATAATCTTCAAATTCGATGTCGCACTCGTTTAAGGGTAACTTTCTATAACAATCCTTCCCACGCGAATCCCATTCCTGCGAACAATAAGGAATCAGTTAATTTTTTTCTAGCGAGCACGAAGCACGATTTACTATTGTATCCAATTTTTTCTTAGTCTGCACAATATAAAGCAAAACTTCAATCCTCACGCAACGTATCTAACTCATCCGAGCATAAGGCCATCCATCACCCGGACAAATAAAGCCTGAAATTTAAAAGCCATAAACAGATTTCCGACCTAAATCAGGATTCCGCGCGTCTTTCTACTCTTAAAAAAAAGAAAATAGAAGCCGCCTCGTAAAGTTTGTTAACGTCGACGTCGCCGACTTGCGCAACGCCGTCAGAAGCAGCCCGCGGGCAGACTTGCAGGAAGCGAAAGGTACACGCAGGAGACAAAAAAAGCGAGGCGTGCGTTTCACCCGCCCGAACGAAATTATCGATATGCAATGCCGCTACGATCTTCGCTCTGGCATTTCGTAAGGTCCGCGAATGAGGAATGTTAATAATTGAGAGAAAAGCAATTAGAAGTTTGCGGAGTCGTACGCCCGGACCGAGGGATACTTACGCAATCGGTTTCAGAAACGTTTTTAGGGCGATTTTGAAACTTGAGAAGTGACGTTAATGATTTGAAAGAGTATTATTTTTAAGTGGCGAGTTGAGTGTGTTAATTGAGTTTTTTTTAAATGGCTTTGTCGTGGTTTAAACGATGCAGTTACTCGTCAATTAGGATCGAATAAAATGTTTTAAGAGTCGCTTAAATTATAAGTCTTCCCTTTCTAAACCTACAGTCTAAAACTACATTTTAATTTCCATTGCAAAATCGTAGAAACAAAAATATAAAAACTTTACCTTTCAGTAAACATTTGAAAAACATTAAAAACCAGTAAATATCTACCAATCACTGACTGAAAAAAGTCTTAATTTGATCAAAGACTAAACAAGTGTAATCTTTAAACAAAGCCTTTTCATATTTCAGAAACATGAAAGCTTGCACAGTAATCCTCTTCGGCTTGCTGGCCGTAGCCGCAGCCTTCCCTCAACAGAAAGAGGGTCAGCTCTTCAGCAACGAAGCCATTAAGCAGGCTCAGCAGACTTACTTGATCCCCAAGGATGCCCAGATTCAGAATGTCCAAGAGGGCATCGAGCTCGCTGCCTACGAATCGATACCCGGCAACCAAAGGATCAACCTCTTCGAGATCCTGGGCGATCACGTGCCAGCCGAGGTCGTCAACAACCTCCAGAGCCAGATCGATCAGATCGGCAGAAATTAGCAAGCTCTTCCTTGTATGATTCATTGCATCCTTATCTTCTTTGGCCATTCGCTGCTGCAGTTTTGCGCGACTCCGTTGAATGGTAGTTTGTATGCGAGGGGCGTACAAGATTATTTATGATGAACGAGTGACACCTGATCTTTATTTTCTTATACTTGTATGTAGTTTATTTTTTGCACTTTATGCGAATAAATCTTTTTTATTTTTCATAAAAATTACAATGCTTTTTTTATTTGATTGTAGATAAAATATCTTTTGTCAACCCGAAGAAAATCTATCTATAAATATTATTTAAGGAAATAGTGATTTTTCGTTTTTTATATTTTACTAATATAAAAAAATATGAATTCTTACATAACATGTCGATATTTTTTCTTTTTAAGTATATTTATATTTTACTAATTTCAATTGCAATTGTTTTAAATTGTAACGTAAAATCGATAATAAAATCAATTAAAATATATTATTTTAAAAAAATAAACAAATGATATTCTATTGGTAAAAAATCAAAACTATTAATCTTCTTATAGACGTAAACTTTTTTAAATTAAGCATGCAACTAGTGATACCACTGAGAGAAAGTGTGGACGTGCTCTCGAAGACGTGCACTTTCACTTTTGACAGATTCCCACTACAATCATTAAGCAACTCCTCTTCGTTGTATTTTCATATATTTTTCCAGAACAAATCAAGTTTTTTAAAATATTTATTTTTAAAAAGAAAGTTTTTCTTACTAAAATATTAAAACAATATATCATTATATTAAAAAACGTGTAAACGTAAAAATGTTTTAATGCAATGATTCATAGGTAAGTTTAAAAAAAAGAGCACAATAGTAACTTTTAAAATGTATTATGCATTTCTTAGATAGAATATTTTTTATGAAATATAAAAGTGTTATTAGGGATTTCGAATGCGCACAATAAAATTTACAAAAGTAAACATAAATGTTCGTTTGTACACATTCGTAAATAATACAAAATTACGTTGGGGAATGGAGATGTCGACTTGTGTCACTTCGATGGACTTTGAAAGCAATACAAAATGTAGGTGTATTCAACTATATGATGCGTGATTTTATCATCCAATTCAGTTTTTTTTTAATTTGTCTTCATAAAGAATCCTTCACTCCGTATCGTTAAAACAGCTGTTTTTTTCTTAGAGCAAAAGATTGCATTCATGGTTACTACAACTGTACACTAGAAATTTTCTTTTGTAGAAAAGTCGTCTGTTATTTAAAATATTATGTAATATTAACGATTTACGAAACTTATTGTCTATTTAAATAGAACATAAATATTCGCAATAAATTGTTTTTTAAATGAAAATCCCCTTATTGTTTGTTTTTATATCTTAAATGAAGTTTACAAAAATATTTATGAATTACAACGAGTATTCTTTCGAACATTCGTAACGACAAAATGAACATCAATTTTTTACTGCAATTACAACCGTAGTTGAGACTTTTCATTTAATTTTACAGTTGTTAGGGCAATCTGTTTTATGAAGTTCTTGTAGATTGTAGCATAAAAACAATAGTCACATAATTATTTAATGTAACCTATGAGATGAAAGTTTTTACGCTCCACAATTATTTCATCAACTTTTACAAACTTCTTCCACTTAGATCACTTATTTCCTGCAAATAGTAACAAAAATTATGACTAATTGTAACAATAGATATTTAATTTTTTTTTTGCGATTCAAAATCAATAAGAAAAATATATCTTAAGATTTGTCTATCTTAGACTTGCTATTAAATATTCAACTGCGTAAAAGTAACTTACTTATGTTTCTTAGAACTCCTATTTTTATCTGAGCTATCATCTCTTGGGCGTTTTTTGCTACTAGACGAATGTGAAGATGACTTATGTTTATCATGCTTATCACGCTTGCTGCTACTGCTATTGTGTTTATCATGCCTATCATGTTTGTCACCCTTCTTCGGACTGCAAATATTAAAAATGTATTAAAATTATTAGTGTGTTATAAAATAATTCGCCGATTTTCACCTGTGTTTGGATGATTTTGAAGGAGATGACACTTTCTTGTGTGATCCCACGCTCTTTAATCGATCCGATCTTTAATTAGGAATATGCATTTTTAATTTAAACTCTACTAATATTAATGATGTTTTTAAGGTCTCACAATTTTTATTTGTTATTCATGCAAAGCTTTAAATTATTTTCAAAATCAAAATCTTACCTGTGTTTGTCGGATCTTCTGTCTTTATCTCTACTGGACGAGTGTTTTGAACTTGAAGAGCTTTTGTGTTTGGAACTATGCCTTCAACATTAAATGAAATTAATTATTCTCTAATTTTTACTAACTATACTTGTTTAATTGTAGGCATTGCGTACCTGTCTTTTGAAGAAGATGGAAGTTTGCTGCCCTTTTTACCTTTAGTATATTCATCATTATAACCGTCCCCTCTTTCTTTGTCTTCTTCAGCTGCTTCTCTTTCAAGATCAGACCAATCCTTTCCAGACTCTTCGGAACTGCCTAACTCTTCTTCTGCAAAAAAATTTGATTCATTCATAAATAAATTTTATATTGAAAAGGTTAAATTATAATTTTATTTATTTGAATTTTACCGTCAGTATCAGAATCTTCAGACGCTTCAGAATACTCAGAGTCATCTTCAGATTCTTCTTCAGATGCGGAACCCGATGGCTGTTTATAAAAACATGAATTTATTCATTTTTTATTGTACTATTTTATCATTTATTTTATTTTATTTTTTTACGTACATTTAATTTGAACTCTCTTACCTCGTAAGCATCGTCTTCCTCCTCTTCTTCATCTTCTACTTCTTCATTTTCTGCATCACTTTCAGGATCCAAAAAGGTCCAGCCACCACTCTCAAAGAAGCCTTCTGGATCATCTGTAATAGTCTTCATAATTTTGGTCCAATTCAAAGATTGAACCCCTTCGGAGTACCGAATGTCGCAGGAACTGAAAAAAAGAAAGATCATTCAAGGACATTTCTAATCCGAGCTCTTTAAAAACAATAAAATAATTAATATTGTATTCCTTACTTCAGCCATTCTTTTACATGATCCAGCATGTTCATAGGAATAGCGTTAACCATTGCTACTTTTTTGTGGTAATCTTTGAAAACAAAAATCATATCGAAGTTCTTCAAATGAAATTGTACTCTTTCAAAGTGGACCAATTCAACATCTTCAAGGGTAATAACAAACGGAGGCTAAAAAATTTAGCTTCATTTAATAAATTTTTTAATCACAGAAAAAGTTTCAATATTAAAACATTTAAATAAAAAGTTTACCCATTCTGTGAGATTTACTAGACAACCACTGGTAGGTTGCAAAAGAACAGTACTTCTGAAAGGTGCACCTGGGAATCCAAGTTCTCGGAATGGAGTATCAAATTCAATTTCTTGTTTTGTCATAGCCTCAACTTTTTCACAGAAACTTTTGAAAGCTGTTTTCAACTTGTGCCTAAGCTCTCTTTCTGACTGTTCAGCAGCTAGATCATCGCGATCATGCATATGTTGATGTTTTCCTAAATCTGTAGTAATTTCACCAACTTCGGTATAAAACTGTACATCTACATGTTTTTTCTTGCCAAACATAATGGCGTGCTAAAATATACACAATAAATTTATTATAGTTTTAAGTTTACATGGTTTTACACAAAATTAAGGTAATTTCTTACTTTAAGATGAAAATGAAGAAGAATGATCATTTCTCCATCACATGGTTGGAAAAAGGCATTTTTGATATTATTATACAAAATATCAACTTTATCACCTCTCACAGAAGTGTAGCGGAATCCATTGGAGTGTGCTTCTAATCCTCCTGTCATTCTCTTACTAACAATATTCGGTCGAATATACAAGTCTTTTAGTCTTGGATTACCCTTATTTTGTGATAAAACCAAAGTGTCTTGTTTTACAAGATCTTCCTTTTCTCGCTCTTCCGCTTCTCTATTCTTAAATTTCTTTTGAACTTCTTTAATCAATCTAAAGGCAGTATTTAAATTCGATGATGGCGCGGAAATTTCACCAGGTTCTTTAGTATTTGTGCTTCGATAGGTTCTGAAATATATACAAAAATTTATTTAAAATCTGATAATTATTTTAAAATTTTATCAAATACAAGCACCAAATAGAACTAACACTTCTTTCACAAATGTGGCATCGGGTTGAGGATAAACTCCTCCTTCATTTCGTCCCATCGTCGCACCAGGATGGAAAAAGTTTATTCTAAGATAAGTATAATCGCCTTCAACTGACTGTGAAATATTTTTGATTGTGGATATATGAAAGGGCACAGGCACCCCATAGATTGGGAGAATTACAGTTTCATATTTTTTATCTGTAATAAAATTTTTTTGAATAAGAGTTTATTTAAAAAAATATTGTAAAACACTTAAAAATGATACAAACCAACAAATAGTTTAAGTTCCTTAACCTCCGGATCATGAGGCATACTGCTTAGACTTTTATAAGACACCGTTGATTTCCGAATTTTTTCTTGTTCTTTACCACTCGACTGTTGAGCTAATCGAGCTTTTGCTATTTCATTTAATTGCTGGGCTAATTCTTTTTGATGCTGCTTTCTTTTTTCTTCAGAACTATGTTCAGTTCTGAGTTTTGATTCTATCACAGCTGTACGTTTCCCCCTTCCAAGAATTGGTTCTGGTTTGGGCTCATTTTCTTTTCCACTATCTTCTTCCTCTTCTTCATCATCTTTAAGAAAAATACCAATATTCTTTATCTTCTTTTTAGATGGTGTAAGAACTGATGCTGGTTGACCCTATAATCGGTTTATTAAAATTTTGTTATATTCCAAATCAATTAGCATTGGGAGAACTGAAATTTATCATAGTTGTTCATACCTCGTTAACAACAACAGTGTCTCCAATAAATAATGCATATATTTTTGACTCTTTCTCATTTGCTTCTGCATTAGTCAGGTTTGATAAGCCAACATTGACATTAAAAACCATTCCTTTTTTGGCCACTGCATTAGTTTTTGGACCCAAAAGTAAAGAGCTTTCTCTGAATTCAATTCCCATTGCAAAACCAAAATTTTTTGTCAAGTGGTCTATTAATTTTGGTTTTTCATCTTTTACAAATTTGAGTGCAGTCTCATACACTTCATTTAATTTTGTTCCTGCCGTCAATTTTTTTAAAATTTCTTCTTCAACTTGCAATAAAAAATTGTAATTTTCCTAAAGTATAAATAAATATGTTAAATACTATATATTTTATGAAGGACTTAAAGGAAGATTAAAAGATTTAAATTTTATATACCTCAATTGTTTTGTTTGGGTTAACTAATAAAGTTCTAACTATATTTGAACAATATCCTTTATAACGTGCTCCGAGTGAACAAATAATAACTCCAAAGTGAAGAACGTTATTGTCGCTCACAGCACTAAATTTCAATGAATAATTTCCACCACTTTGAATTATAGCTGGATAACACATGTCTATGTGAGAAATATCAACTCCTCTAACATATTTTTTATCTGTCACAGCACTGTCTACACCATCAGCTAATTTTGAATGTTTAACTTTCTATAAAAAGAATTGTTTATTCAATATTTTCAATAAAATATTCACTAACTATTGCAAAAAAGGTTACCTTATCATTATCAATAATTTCCAAAATTTGATCTTTTAGATATTTTGTAAAAACATCTACTGACACCAAAGATGCATTTTTAACTATAGAGATTTCTGAGTCTTCTTTTGGACACATTACATAGGCTATTGTAGCACTTACATCGAGCTATTTAAATTTAATAAAATATTAAACATTATTTTCTTGGAAATTATAAGTAATAATTTTTACTTACATTTTCAAAACCTTCTTTCTTGAAAGCAGCTTTCCAAGTTTCTACAAATGCTGATTTAAAGTTATCTTTGGTAAATACTCCTGCGGTTTTACCTTTCTTGCTATCCTTTAAAACATCTATAATTTTTGAAAAGTTTACTTTATCTTCATCGCTCTAAAAGATAAAATAGAAAAATTAATTAATCAAGAATAAAATACAAAATTAATAATTTTAACTTTTCAATAATTACTCTATCTCTAATAAGAAGTTTTACTGCAGGTACTCCAGTATCTTCAGGTTTTGCTTCTTCAAGCTTTCTCAGAAATTCAATCTTCTTTTTACTGGCAAGGAAATAAATAGAGTTCTCAGCAAGGACCATGAGAGTATCAGGTAATTCGTAATTAATAAGCCATGTCTAAAATATAAGAAAAATAATATCAGTAAATTTTTGACCAAGTTTTGCAACATGCTTTAGATAAAGAAGTTTTTCGTAGTCACACTTAAAAGTATTTAATTAAATTCTTAAAAAAATAATTTATTTATAAAACTTAAATCACCATTAAGATCTGTCGTTAGTTCAAATGCAGTGTTAAACTACAATTTTTAGATATGTCATGCAAAATACATTATTTATCCATCGATTATTGAGAATGCAATTCTAAATTAGCACAAGCTTGCAAAATTTTACGAAAATCACTCTAATTTGACTTTCGTACAATGTCAAACTCCAAAAGATCAAACAAAGCATGCATTTCTTGCAATTGTCAACACAACCAATCCTACCTGTAGAGCTGTGGACTTGCTATACACGACATCTTCATCCGCTCCAACGACGGAGATGAGGAAGTCCATCTTACTAAAGCTATCATCAGTGCCAGCTTCTCCATCCTATAAAAATATCATTAAAAATCAACGAGCCGCAAATGTTTCCCAGAATCTACTTTGATGGTTAGGTATCGCGCGGCATCGAACAGGCCGCGTTGGGGATGTAGCTTTTTTACCTTCCAAGCATTGTAAAGACGCTTCATACGCCGGAAAAACGTATCCTTGTCAAGGGAGACGTTAGCCATGGCTGCTGGTTAACCCTCCTGGGGTGCAGCTTCGCCTGGGATAAGTGAACCTCCGGGATTTCAGAGCAAGCAGCGTTCGGAGCTGTATTATGGCGGGACGAACGAACGCTGAATGAGGAATCGCAAGCCGCTGCACGACGCGCCGCACAAGCACGCTTGGCCCTCCGCGCTTTTTTCGGCTTCTTCCCTTCCCTCGCACGCCAACGATCTTTCCGTCTCGCTTCCGCGCAGACGGCGCTACGATGGGTATACAGAAGTATACCCTGGCATAACCTAGAAAACGTGTCGCGGCTTGTTTGTGTAGCAGAGAGTAAGTATATATGTTCTCTGGTTGCGGTGTGCATTTTCAACGTTCACTTCGGCCAATTCCAATATTGTCTTTTTGGACAAGAGATTCTTTTCAAATGGAAGCAAAACATTGTGAGCCACTCAGGATAATTGATTAATAATTTTCTTATTGTGTCCAATACATCTTTTCGAAAAATTCCTATTCTACTTTTCAATTGTGTGATTACAAAATTTTATGCAATTTCTCATCATACTTTAACTCATCGTACTCTTTGATCTCGAGCAATATTTGACTTCCATTAGCTTCCATAGATTGCTTTTTTTCTGTTTTTAAACATTTTAAGTCACAATTAAGTTTAAAATAATAATGTTGGATCTTGGTCGTTTTTATTCCAATGTTTAGCTAATAATAATGTATGGCACGAGTCGCGAGAGGGCGCAGCGACGTTACGAGTCGAAGTACCAAGATCAAGGACGTGTGATTAAAGTTGAACGACTATGATTGTAAATAGCTGTAAAGGCTCAGGACAGTTCTGTAATTCTGAGAATGCCGAATCAGGAGCAACTGTGCTCGTAAGCAGACATACGAGACCGTAGAATCTGTCATGGGCTTGCAGAAGCGCTTGCCAAGAATTTATGACATTTTTCTTTCTGGTACTTCAGATTGCGTGTGTCTTTTATGTACGCCAATTTTATAAAGAAACCTATTCTCCTCGAGACCTTATACCATGTCTTTATTTAATATTTTTAATAAACATGATTATTATATTGCATAAGGCGCTGAAATCAAACCTGTTGGATAATACTGATACCTCAATTTTACGGCAATTCTCGAGTTTCGTTTTTCGAGATCAACAATTAAGCGTAACATTGTTCTCATTAATTATTTTACAATTTTTCCACGGTAAAATTAAAATCAGCACTTTCATATTTAAATCGGACAAAAAAACTTTTTTAAGGAACAAGTTTTTTTAAATTATTTGATAAAATTTTTTTTCTAAACCTTTAATCTTATCAACTATCTTAAACAGCCGAGCAAATTACGTTCACTGAAACTTTTTCTAAGTAGCGATAAAAAAATGTAATTTTGGAGATTACAAATGGCATTGAACTAAAATACTTTCAGTACTTTAGCATGAGAAAACTCCCACATAATTCTCAATTTTAAATTTTTATCTAAATATTTAAGTTAGATCTACTAATACTTAAAATAAGAAAGTTATTAAAACGTAATTTTTCCGATATAAAATTTAAAACATTATGTTTGGTCTTGCATTATTATTAATAAAATTATTTTTGATAAATAAATTTTTAAACCAAGAAAATTGTAAACAATATATACTTACCTTAATGTTTTAGTTGGTTCAAGTAATAATGATGCAGATAAAATTTGAAGTTTCAAAAGTCGTTGTAGCTACTTCAATTATTCTTTTCCTTACCTGGTTTGTAGAACATACATCATAAAATTTTTTGATTTCTTTTATTGTCGTTATAATAGTTTTCTGACACGTTAATTGCCAAGTCGATAGAAAAGCTATTGTCATTAAAAAATGATAGACAATAATTATTTGAATTTTGGTAAAATTATTCTGAGTTAACTGACATTAAATCTTTTATAAATAATCAAGAACATATGTAAATCAATTTTTGTGCTTCTTTATTAATGTGCAAATAAACAATATAATGCAATAGATCTTATTTTACAAGCATTTTGAAAACAGTACAAAAAATTTTGAAATTTTTCTTGAAATTAATTTGTTTAAAATCTAAAAAAATATTGTAAAATCACTAACTTTACCACTTATTCAGATTTTTCAACAGCTGTTAATCCTGCATTCGAATCAGTTCTTACATACTAGATTGGCTTCTCCAATAACATTCTGCAAAAACAAGATACAACTTCTTTCAAATTTCAAATTTAACTGGACCGAAGGAGGTAAGAATTTTTACAAAATATAAGTTCATAAATGGCATATATAGGCTTATCGTTTTATTGTAAAGTTAAATCTATTATAATTTATTACCTCTAGTTTTTCATCTCTTTATCATTCATTTCTCCATTTATTTACATACTAACTTCAATTTTTAACTTAAAGTTACAGTATGTTCAAACGTCAAGTTTCATTTCGTTAATAACTTTCTCTTAGTAAAATATAAATAAATTACAATTTTATAATTAAAAAAATTAAAAAATTATAAATTTACAAATAACTATTTTACTAATTATTTTAAAATTAAGAATCTTATTCAGTATTTTAAATATACATTCTTTGATTTCGATTAATTAAAACGAAGTTTCAAAACTTATTACTTAAAAAAAAAAACATTTTTCTTATCAAACAAAGGTGTTAGCACAAGATCATGTTTATTTACAAATGCAAACCGTTGAAATTAAAGTTACAAAACTATGTTTAAATCGACGTATTATGCATAAGTGGGCTTCTTGTCTTGATAGAAAATTAACTTTTAATTTTTACTTACTGTCGTTTATTTTTCTTAATATAAAAAAAAAATTAATAAATAAAAAGAAATACCAGCGCATAAACTGTGACCCTTAGTCATCAAGTAACATAAAACTGTGGATTATACGAAGACCATTTTTCTGAAATCGTTCATTTAATCTACAATGTACAAATAAACAAAAAATGATAAACAAAAGTATCAATTGTTCCCGCTTTGTCGCTCAATTAACAAGAACTAAAAAAGAGAAAAAAGCCAAAAAATAGTATAAAACATCTTGTCAGGTATTCGAAAGCAAACTTATCCACAGAAGCCAACAGAAGGGATCTCTTTCTTAAGCAAAGAAATGTCTCGCATAGTAACACGTCGTTTCGTTTTCTCACTTGTAACTCGTAATATTTACAGGATTAACATTTTACAAGCGTTGAAAAAGTAAAAAGAAAATGATTGAAAGGTTCGAAATAGCCTTGACACAAAAGTATCGTCTTTATTTCTATAAACCATCCGATGAATTCCATTGCACCGTGCCGATTTTTTTATTCCTCCGTTTTCGCACTATAGCGCTATAACAGCAGCATTTTTTTTTAAATTGATGAACAGACAGACTAAACGATACAACGCCAAAGCTTTTTCTGTGGGAGAAAAAACTCGCCTACGTCCATTTGCTCATCGACCGACCACAATTTCTTTCTCTCTCTCTCTCTCGCTCTCTTTCTCTCGCTCTCTCACTCTTCCTCTCTCTCTCTCTCTCTTTTTCTCTCGTGAAAAATATCACATTTTACATTCTAAGGGCGCTAAGAAAATCCTCGAATTTCAAATGGTTTGCCTACTGACTCGTACGTAACACGCTACTTCCCAGTCTTGTTTTTTTTCCTTTAATCTAAATCATTACTTTAGGTGGACACCGTAAATGCATCGCGCTGCTTCAGGATAATGTGGGGGAATGTGATGTCTAAATGTTCATGCGGGACGTTTCTTATTTAATACTGAATCGTTTCTAGACCGTCTTGTCTTACGGACGCTTCAGTCAACGTTTCGCAGGATTCCTTTGTCTTAGTCAATTGATCTATCTCATTATTTAATTCATTAACTTTTGATATTAACTATCGTTTCAAAAATTTCATCCCCTTCGTCGGAAGCGTACCGTCAGACAAGACGTGCTTGTACATATCCTGGTTTTCGAACAAAATCAGTTGTACTTCATTAAGGATACCGTATTATGTTTTAAATTATAAAAAATTCATTTCGACGAATTGAAAATTTAATATACAACATCTCTTGATACACAATTACATCGGTCATTATCATGCTGGGATTTTTTTAAATATTTTCAATTTCTTTAAAATAGAATAATTCATTACAATAAAGTTTAATTCTACTTATATCAACTCTAAAAACTCGCATAAAAATATAAAAAATCTGTAATTTTTAAAAATATTTTACTTCGCAGTATCCTTAATGCACGCAGAGTCTTCTTCGCTATCGATCTACCTCAAAGGATACTCTGCGAGTGAAGTGAGCCTCGTGTCCCTTGAACCCGCACTCATACGAGTTAGGTAAAGGTTGATTGAAATTCTTGTAAGCGAATCCCCAAAACAGATCTTTTATTGATCAAAAAGTAAGGGACGACGATCATAATAATAAGGAGTTTGATTTTCTGTGTCACTTTGAATGTACCGAACCATGATGCATAAGTATTTAAGACCAACGGATCTGTACATGTTTCGATACAAAGTGCACTCGCAGCGTATATGTGCAGTTTTTTTTACAATTTTTAACAGTGTGTCTGCAGTCTGTATCGTGTAAATAGGCAGGTCGTTTTTTTTATTTTTTTTCCAAGTACACTATCTTCTTCTTGCACACGTTCCTTCACTTTCGTTATTTCTGCCCGTTTCGTTAATCTTCATTTTTTTAGAAGAGCCTATCTAAACCTCCACATTATCTTGCACAAAGACTAGCTTTCTTTTTCTCAAACGATCCAAAATAAACTAAGGGCACTTTTAGTGGCTTATGCCCTGACCTTCTCCAAGTTTCGTGAAAAATTCAATTTTGACCATTGTTAGGATTCGCCCTGTAATATTACTTACAAACTCTTCACGTACTTCTATGATAGAAAAGCTATGATCAAATTGTATCAATCTTTATTTTTCTTTTAAAAACTGCTCACTAGCATCTTTTTGATCTAAAAGTTTTCGCTAAACAGTCCTACGAATTGACCTTTGCACAGCGAAGGTAAAAAAGAATACAAAAGCTTTCGTCGATGTACAAATAAAATAAAAAATATATACATATTAATTAAATAAAAATAATATTTAGCGATATCAACTTAAGAGAATTATATATGTACGTTAAAAACAAGAGGAAGAGCGAGAGGGAGAGAGAGAAAGAGATAAAAAAGGAAACAGGTGATGATTTATGATTAATTACAGATTTCATTTACTTATCTTACATTGACACACGAACACGAACGCGAAATACCTCAAAGATTCAAAGGTCAACAAAGGCACTGCATTACAATTTCTTCTAATGAAGACGCCAGTGAACAATATAAAAAGGTACAAATCGTACATTAAGGCAAATATCTTAATTAGGATAATAAGAGATTTCGAAAAGTTTATCGAGCGCTGTAAACAACTCAACCCTCGACAACGTGTTCAAAATCGATTTTTCCTGAAACTTGAAATTTGGGAAGATTTTTCATTTTCTTTGTATATTTCTAAGCAGCGTTTTTTCTTTATAGTTTCCAGTTTGTTAAAATATTTATTCACACTCTCTCAAGCGCTTAGCTCCGACGACTTATTTACGTCTTCCTTAGTAAATGTAATACCTAAAGTTATCCTGGAAGCCTATCAGCTTGACGCCTACGACTGCCCCGTTGCCTATGTCAGTTGTTGCTATTCAGCTATACGATGTGTTGGCGCTTTGTGGAGCCGTCGTGCTGTTTTTTTCTTATTTTTTTTTTCTTAATTTTCATTTGTGTGTATAGCATGTCGTACATAAATCAACACCGCAAGTTTCGCTCTGCCCCTTCTCGCTCTCCTATTTTTTAAAGTCAACACTCAATCATTCTCTACTCGTTGCAAAATATTCAACTACTTTCACTTATTTTATCTTGGTGGATAAAATGTATAAAAGATGGCTGGCAAGTCAATTTATTGTGAGGAAGAATCTTATCTGACTTTACGTAATGTAATCTTTTTCTCTCATCTATTCTTCGTTTTTTTTTTGCATTTTTTTCTTTTTAATGTAACTCCCCGTATCGACAAGCGCACCTCGCCTAACTCGTGTAACCCTCCGCATAGTTGAACCTAAAAAGTGAAGAGGGTACCGTTAGTTCTCTCATGAATCCAATCGTTCATGGTATAAAAGATTAAAAAGTAATAACGAAGCCTATGCTAAATTAACCCTATCTCTCTCTCGAATTCTCGCATTTTTCTCGACTCTAATCGCTAAAACTTGGCCTAACCTAAAAATCTGTAGCCTACTTGGGCTGCTGAGCCTGGTACTGTTGATAGGAGTCGTCCGGTGACGCTGCGTTGCTCGTCTGCTCGGAGTCGCCCAGGGTCATGGGAGCATGGATGATGCTCGGTGCCGGGTAAGTGTACGAGTACGGGTGTGGGCCTATGTACTGTAAACAGTAATTCTTTATTAATTTAATATTATTTTTTCATTCTTTTCTTGTTCTTAAGTAAAATAATATACTCACGGAACCAGTGCCAAGATGTAATGTAGACATCTGAGTCGTTAGTTGTGGAATCATGCTGTACTGTGGATTGCTTGGATCAGCCGACGGCATCATCTATGTATAATGAACATTCCAAATATTAAATATTGAAATATTGAAGATTTGATTAATAAAATAAATAAATTCAACTAACGGAAAAACTAAAAGTTAAAATTTCTAAGCGTAAGCTAACAAAGCACTTTGAATTCTTAATATCGAAAAATAAATGGAACGATTTTAATGAAATATTTAAAAAATAGAAGGCTCGCGACGCGAAACTGAAAATCGTCCTAAGGTAATAAAACTCACGTCAACCTGTTGCATGTGCGGAGGAGTCTGGACGAGGTAGGGCGTAACCCATGGCGCACCAGGCACGTTGTAGCCGGGCATCGCTTGGCTGTAGTGTCGACCGTACTGAGCGAGGGTTGCTGCCGGCAGCATGTGGGCCGCCGCCACGCCATTTTGACCGACTGCGGTTGTGTCGTAGTTCAGCGTCATATTCTGAAAATTGCAAGCGCTCGTTAACTGTTGCTCAATCGTCATGCATTCGTATGCGTGGAAAGTGGAAAAGCTTATTTAGGCACGCAAACAAATGCTGCAACGTCTCCTTGGTCGTTCAACTTTGGGAAAATTTTACTTGTTTTCTTTCACAAAGTTGAAGTTCTTCGAAGACAAAGTAGTAAGAAGATAAAAAGAGAAATTACATTTACCGAATTACTCACATCACCCGTTTCCCTCCATATTGTACTCTTATAGAGAGATTTCTTTTTGTTGCCACCGTCGGCAAATTTAACTAACAGAGGATCCTTGCCTCCATGCAACGCTTTGCCGTTGAACATTTGAATAATTTGTTCGCATTTTTCTTTGGACTCCATCCTGCAAAAGAAAAAGAGTTAAGTTATACGATACTCGAGATAAACATTGAAAATACGCGCTTCAACCACTATTGCTCGTTAAGATCTAAGTGCAGCCTTTTAATAAATCAGCAGCAAACTAGGGCAAAAATAACAGAGTGGATATACGTTGAATTTCGCTCTTGAGCTGCCGGTGCACTTTGATCATCGTAATAATAAAATGGCTGAGACGCGCGCGCCTTTGTATAAAGGTTGATGAGAAAATAACGAACCTTGCAAATCCGACGCCTTTACTTTGTCCGGAAGTATCGCGTAGGATGCGTGTGGAGATGACTTGACCGTACTGAGCAAGCAGACCTTCGACATCGTTCTCTTTGAAGGAAAGGGGCAGGTTCGCGATGTAGAGATTGGTCGGATCCTGCTCCTGTTGCTGAAGAAATTAACGAAGAGACTATGCAATTGATTGTTTTCCGCGCAAGTGCGCTGTTGACTTGTGTTTTTTCTAATTAAAAACTCTCGTTAAATAAGCCCATTGACATATTAAATCTTCTCGTTAAAAGCAAAATATTAAAAACTTGGATTTAAAGCGTTGTTAAATAAAACGAAAAGAAAATTGTACGTTGTACTTCTTACCTCAAGTTCTTTTTGATAGAGAAGAGTGCATAAACTGCCGTTTAATATTTTAAATTTTAAAAGATTTAAAACTGCCAATGAAAGTCTTTTGAAATTAAATTAATTCAGAATTTTAAATATAACTTATTTAAAAATATTCTCTTAATTACTTAGAGGCCTCGAATTCGATTAACAAATAAAGCAAGAAAAATATACTCATAAGTAACTTCACAAAATAAAACTTTATCCTATACGGAAAAGTATTCATACTTTTTTTTATTTGGTCGTTCAATGAAATAGTAAGGTAAAAAACAATGAAAACTACGACAATAATAAAGCTACAAAACAAAATAGACCAATAAGCTATCACAGTACTCGGTTCGACTATATGTATAGGCTGCAGAAAATGCAAATAATGGCGGACATATTAGAGATGTTTCAAATAGAGAGTTCGAGGTATGAACTGTTCACTTTTAATGTCGAAAGTTTTTTCATGCTCCATTGCATTACGTTACCACATTCTGGTGGCTCTCCAAATCTGCTTTATTTATTTGTTACTTTAATTTAAAAAAAAAAATTAAAATAAAAGAAAAATCTCGCTACACACTACAAAAGAGACAATTACGCTACTTCACGATCTGGAATCTTTTGGTACAAGATTCGACTTTACAATAATTTTACAAAGTACAGTAATAAAACTGAGTTTTGTGAGAGACGTTACATTAAACGAGTTATCTACATGTGGACAGGAGAGATAAAGTACTGTAACGAACCATCGAAAGCTAGAACTAAGAGGCAAAATTTGATTTTTGGAAATTTTTACAACATTCCGCTAAATGAAAGCCAATAATTGAAGCACAGTCAAATACTAACCAACTGAACGAGATGAGTCGAGACTGAAGAAAAAAATAAAATAATCGTACAGAGAACATAAAAAATGATGACACGAGGAAAATATTCGAGTATGATTGAACAAAGAAAAAAAAATCAAAAAATAACTATGATGAAAAGAGAAGAAGTTATCACGTTCGGTCTTGAGCGACGGATTCGCGCGAAGCGAGATAAATAAGCATATTTTGAGATCCACCATTTCTCTCAAGTCTCAATCAATTACTACGATTACTTGATTATATTTATACTTTACGACAATTTACTTCAATCTTGCGTATGCATTAAAACAGAAACAAAACAAATAATGAGAATGTCATTGTGTAAGCCAAGCTGATGGCATTTATATGTTATTAAGTATAAAGTATAATATTTGTAAACATTTTAACACGGTGAATTTAATGATTAAAATCTTGAAAACTTTGAAAAGACTTCTGACTTTTATTTTTATTATTATATTTAGGTTGTATAAGATTCAAAATCCAAGTCTTCATATTCTCAGTCACTTAAGTAGAAAAATTTCATTTCATCAAAATATTTCAAAAACCTTAAATAAATATTAGAAAAAGCATTTGAATCCTATACTTTACTTATTAATAATACCAACCAACGTGAGTTGGCTGCATGTATTTCGTTTAATATAGATATAAGAATTAAAAAGCAAGGCGTATGCTAATCAGAGCCAACCAGCACCCCAAGGGTAAGATGTAGCGCTTGATTCTGATTAAAAAGGCAAAAGAGCCACCATTAAAGTGAAACGAGCATACGACCGCGTACCATCCGATGCAAAGTTAATGGACGGTTACATTGCGTTTAGTAATTAATGATTAAATTTTAATTAATTTTTCAAATGCGTTACATGCGCTCAATTTTCATTATTTTAGCAAGTGGCGTCGCGTGCTAACACCACTTTTGGGTTAGAAGAACCATTCCGAGTTAGTTTTTGTATGACAATATGATTAATAAAATGAGTCAGCTCGTTTGCTTGCAAGATTATTTGTTCTGAACGCCTGCTGTTATAGCTGTATTTTTAACATTTTCTCATTTAAATTTAACTTTTCTGCTTTGAAATCATCAAAATGAAAGAAATTAAGTGAATGAAGAAAAATTGTGATCTCTGAGTATGTTTGCTTACATACTTGTGAAAAATAAAATCTACTAAGTCATTGACTAAGGAATGTACAATGGAAAAGACAGCGAATGTCCGATTGTTCTCTTGCGATCGTCATGATTTTGTTTTACAGTACTATGAACATTTAAAACAAATTTACAAAACTTCTCGTTACTAGAAACTTTGTCTATGCTGCCATACTTCAAAAGACTATTGTTTTAAAAATTTTAGACCTATTTTAATTTTATGCAAAATTATAGGTTAAGAGAACAGCTTAAAGTTTTGTTCTTGTCTTAAAAGGGTGTTTAAGTGTTTGTCTTAAATTTTAATAAAATGTTTTAAAAGAGTTTAAGTTTGAAAATTTAGTCGTGTAACCTTCTATTCATTGAATCCTTACCTTCACTTTAATATTTTGTCTCACTTTTAGAAAGCGCAAAATGAAATAAAATATTGCCTGCAGGAATTCGAAGTTCTACAGATACAAGATTGAAAATTAGCGAACGTAAAGCAAAATGAAATTGAAGATACAGAAAAAGGCCGCTCTAATCGACTGATAATTCTGATTAATGAATATTCAAAAGTCTACATTAAAAATACTGCTCATTTGTAAAGCTTGTACTTATTAACTGGCTCAAAAATTGTTAAGCATCAACAACAAAACTTTAAAAGTCCTCAAAACCAGAGTATGGCAGTGGCCATTAAAAGCTTTCTTCATCAACAACAGCAACAATAATAAAATATTTATGTCCAGAGTGACAATCAATATTAATCGCTGGAGGCTTGAATTAGTGCTATAATAATGCAACTTTCAGTCATGAACGTGTTTGACATAGCAGTAATCAGCAACTGTGGCCGAGGTATAGCAGCAAGCATTGACAGGTTGGTAGGTAATGTAAGACAGAACAGAGACAGACTCAAAGAATCGACAGTAGATTTATATTTTAGATTGTAGAAAGGCTTTTAGTAGGTCTGACTTGTGAGAAAATTTCGATGAATTTGCCAAAACTGATGATATCAAAGTTCTGAAAAAGTTAGTTTTAAAATATCACATTTGAGAAAAATTGTTCCACTTATACATGTTAAATTATATCATTGAATTATTTATGAACAAATTAGTTAATAACCAACAATAAAAATCATTAAAAAACTTCTGAAACATTAAAAAAACTTGAAACTTTAAAAAAACTGAGAATATTACATCAATAACTTGATTTGATGTTTTATGTCTTATGGATCTCAGGATCTCAGGACGTAGTTTAATCTTTGGAAGGGGACTTTGGAGTATGAAAGGAAGTAAAGAAGAAAAGAAGAGAAAGAAAAGAGAAAGAGAGGTAAAGAGAGAGAGAGGTAAAGAGAGAGAGAGAGTGAGAGAGAGAGAGAGAGAGAGAGAGAGAGAGAGAAAGAGAGAGAGAATGATAGAAAGATAGAGAAAGGTTTACTGTTACTCTGGTATTACTGTACTTGCATGCACAACCAACGTACACTGGCCAGTCTACGGATCAACCAGATACCCACTTTCGCCATCTGCGCTTGGATACCCTTGGCGACCAGGGCTTTGACAGCACCCTCTGCCGCCACCGGTGACTCAAAGTCTACAAATCCATAACCTGAAAAAGAAAAAGGCGAAACGGGTAAGTTCACGACTCGACAGCTTTTGGCTACATTTATAATATAAAGTATTCTAGTTATTATTCTCACGATAATGACTAGAACTTTTCTATTTAAGAAATAATTGTACTAATCTAAGACATTTTAAGAGATGCAAAATTAAACTTCTAATAAAGTACTAGGAAATTATTACGAAATGACTAAGAAATATAGAAATGCAATCCTATAAATAGATATAATATTTATGCAAAGATCTGAAACATCTTTAGATAAAGTTTCTTAGTTTTATAGGATTATCATTCCTTTAAAAACAGTCATCTTAAGTTAGGTAGCCTCTACCTCTTATTTTCCAAAAACTATTGCTATGCTTGGTAACAGTAAATATATGACACTTTAATATTATTGAAATTTTTCTATAATGTTACTCTACTACACAGAGTAAGCAAACCAGTGAATAGAACGTTTTACATTAAATTTTCATTTTTCAATATCTGCATTCACTAATTGACTTCCTCTCATACTACGTAGACGAGAAATAGAATCTTTGAACGATAAAAAATCAAAACTAAAAACTTGAATAAATTATATTATAAGCAATAGAAGATTGAATCAAAACTTAATTTTGTAACCAAAAGAACTTTAATTTAACGAAACGAAAAGAAACGTCGTGGTCTTAAGTTTTGTAAAGAAAACTTTTATGACCGCGATTAAAGAGTAGATAACCGAAAAGTAGAAATTTCAACTAAGTACCTTTACATTTATTTGTATTTTTGTCGAGAATCGCCTTCGTCGATGTAATAGTCCCGTACCTGCAAACAGTATGGCTTAGTGAATCTTTCATCAAACACATTTCACAGAATAAAAGAAACTGTTAATAAATGATGAGGAAAAAAAAAATGAAAATAAACGATCAGCAATATCTAGCGTAGTATTAATGAATGGTCGTAAACGACGAGCGACTTACTGAGAACACATGTTAACAAGGTCCTTGTCAGTTGTGTTTTGGTTGAGGCCACGAATGTAGAGGTTGGTTTTCGACAACTGCTCCGACTGTTGGCCCTGCATCGCGTTATTGCTAAGGTTAGTACTCATCGTTCCGCTTTGACTACCTGTGGCACTGCTAGAACTACTGTTTGTGTTCGCCGGAGACGAGGCGGTAGGAACTCGTTGTCCTCCATACTGCACGTATGACAAGAATATGCTTAGATCAGTAAAAATCACTTACAACACAAATACATAGGCAAAAAACAACGTGTACGACTACAATCCATTCTTTCAAAAAAGCAATAAAAGTGCTAAATTAGCTTCTATTATTAGTAAAAGGAACAGAAACAGTGAACAATTTTTTAAGCAAAACTAAATGTCGTTAGTTCTTTGCAGGAAGATTTGTGTAAGAGATTGTTTTGTACTAATCTATATATGCTCTCATTTTCAATAACTATTGTACATTTGTTAAAAAGTAATGCATCGAAAGAAAATTAAGGATTAGAAAATTGTTGTGCAGAAACAAAAAAATTAGACCAGTTTACAAAGAGTGCAGAATTTTACTTTCTAAATTATAACGAGAAACAACAAATAAATGTCACTAAGGCCTCTAGATTTATAGACACTTATATATGGAGGGCAGCGAGTTAACTTAAAACATGCATCCTATCAGCACCATTAAATTCTGATGTAAAAAGTAAAACTCGAATCGAACGAAAGGTCGCACAAGCGACGTTTAATAAAAAAAAAAGAGAAAAAAAAAACTGAAGGCAGGCATTTCATTCAATTCAAGCTTTACTCCGCTGGAAGCTCGGCGAGTACTGCAGCTCTTCGTCGAGCGTCCATCTCTCAGAGAAAGTAGTCCCAGAAGCAGCGGCGAGCCGCAAGGACCATGCGTTGCGCCTCGCCAGCTCTCTACCTTACTAATACATCGATAAACCTGCATCGACACGTATACGCTCGATATGCGTGTGGATGCAGAGAAAAAGAGTATAGCTAAAACAGAAAGAGGAAACTAACCGACGCGTGCTGGGCGTAGGTCGTGGTACTGTAGGGGTTGGGGTTCGGCGGTATCTGCTGGGCGCTGACGGGCATCTGCGCCGCGGCGGCGGCGACCGCCGCGTTGGCCGGGTACCTGGTGAAGGGCGGGTAGGCGGCCGCAGCCGCCGCCGCGTGGGTGGGC